>BPTQ01000009.1:42628030-43141969 GCA_019973895.1 Chrysanthemum seticuspe
AGGTTTTCGTAAAAAAGTTAGTCTCTATGAAAAACTTAAACTTTTACTTATGTGTAAGCTGCACGATCTCTTTTATTCCAAACGTGTAGCTTGCCAAAAAGGTTTTCATAAGCAGTTAAGGTAAGGACCTGGTTCTAACTAAGTTCTGACTTAGCGGGGTAACAAAGATAGGTCAACAGTGTTCAAACTAGAATGATCTTCTAGAGTGTACCGTGGGTGGTTCTCGAACAAACTACAACCGAGATCTTCCTAAAGGTAGAAGTAGCACTTATAAAAGTATAGTGAGCCTACAAGACCGTTATGGTGTTCCTATTACGCATCCTGAGAATTATATATGAATGAAAGGTGTAACACACTTTTTCTTTCAGAAGTTCTTAAATCACAGGATTGCTCTATAACACCTACTAGAGAACCGAGATCTGAGTTATCTTCACACAATGTGGAAAGTAAGTATATATTAAGAGTCCTACGCATTATCCTTGTGGTATTGCCAGAACATCCGAGTGATATGAAAATATTCACGATGAAGATGGAAATCCTTCTAGAGCCAACATCAAACAAGCTCTTGGTGGGTGCCATGTGAGATCTTCTAGTAAGATCAAACTTGTGACAACTGGATAGAAACAATGGGGCGATTCAGTCTTGAATCAATCTTGGTCCAGGAATGGAATTGACGAATACTTTTGGAAAAACCGTTCGATGTGCAAACCTTATTTTCTCTAGCACGTCGAATGTGTATTCATTTTCAAATTCAAAAAGTATCTCTGATTGAAAAAATGCTTTTGGAAAAACCGTTCGATGTGCGAATCTTCTTTTCTCTAGTACATCGAATGTGTATTATTTTCAAATATAAAAAGTATTTTTGATTGAAAATTGATCTTACTCATAAAAACCTTCGTCGTATTGCAAAACTCTTTATTCTAAGCAATACGCGATTGTTTTTCAAATCAAATTTTCATCAATCAGTGAATCTCAATTCGCTGGTTCACTCACTCCGTGTTGTCTTCTTTGAGACGTTCCGGTTTGAGAACAGCTAGAACAGCTGCGAAACCCTGTCAAGGAGATTCTTAGGAATTCTACCTGATCACAGGCAGTACTTGTACTGATCAACGGGGAACCGTGGGCCGTGTACCTCAATTCAGCGAAAGTGATCAAAGACACTTTCGTGTGTTTTATTGCTAACTGTTGTTTGCAGGTACACTTGGACGGTTGCAGCTGATCAGAATTGAGGTGTCAATCCAAAGCCGCATGCTCACAGCTTCCACACTTAATTTGAAGAAATCATGACTGGTGCATATCTACATAACCTGGCTCTGATATTTCACACTATGCTTATGCTTCGCTGCTGCAAATATCATGAACCAGTAAGGCTTCCGCTACTCTGATGGAAAGATGTCATGATTCAAAAGTGTGAGCATGTCGGTCCAAAAGTCACAACTTTACATGATGGCAACACAATAAAGGGTGATCCAGAGATTTACTGTGGCTAATGATCTCAAAGAAAGCTCGAAGATCATCAAGATGTGGATCAGTTCAAAGACCTCCACTGAAAGTACAGATCAATGCGGACTTTGAAGTTGCACTACAAAAGCACAAAGATTGCGGAAATGAAGAATTCAAGTCTACGAGCTCAAGATCAATGTCAAGAATAGAATGCTAGGATTCGAAATGTAAAACATGGGGTGACCTCCCTTAGGGGGAGATTGTTAGGAATTGAAAAATTTCTTAGTGAAGAGTCGGTCACCCCAAATGTTATCTAGCTTAAGTTAGCTCGTAGACTTGTCGTTATTTACGTTATTAAGTTGTTTATTAGTTTAGTTTGTAGCGTAGTTTAGTTTAGAGCAACACCGTGGAGGAAGGACGGGTCTTTACCCACTGTATCCCTGATCCACAGGCCGATAGGAGGTCGTATTTCATGTAACTATAAATACCCCTTCCATCCATGGAAGGGGTGGTGCTTCTCATAATCTAATATTCAACTTTTGTGTAAACCTCTAGCAAGAACACCCTAACTCTCTACTTCTCTCTCTAAAATGACAAACATGTATTTTGATCTCCCAAGACCACCCGAATCATCAAACACATAATATACACGATCCTACACGCCATCCTCTTCTGCTTCTGACGTCGTCTGGATTGCATCTAGGCCGTCTGAGTAGCGACGGCCTACTTTTTTACAACTGGACGTCGTCGCTTGTAAATACGAGTTTTGGGTTCTGGCCCGTCACAACATTTTTGGGACGGCGTCACCAATAGCTCCTGACGCCGTCACCCTCTAACTTCAGCAGCTGTGAGTGTCTCGATTCTGACTTTGGCCATTTTCTTCATGTATTCGCGCCTTTTCGTCCAAATAAGTGCCATTCCAGCATTTTGCCTTCACGAGACCTAAAAAGTGAAAAGGAACGATATTAAGCAATAACGGATACAAAAGTGATCAAATAAGGACTTAAACGACCCCTCAAAATGGTACCTTTTAAAACCTTTGGACGAAATGTACCATTTTGAGGGGTCGTTTAAGTCCTTATTTGATCACTTTTGTATCCGTTATTGCTTAATATCGTTCCTTTTCACTTTTTAGGTCTCGTGAAGGCAAAATTCTGGAAAATTTATATCTTTAGAATTTATATTTTTAGGTCTGCGATTTTCTGGAAAAAATTCTGGAAAATTTATATCTTTAGAATCTGGAAAAATTTCTGCAAAACATCCATTATGACTCGATACAAGCATTTGACTCGAACAAACACACAAATATATCTTTTAATGAATTGTTATTCTCATGTTTACGTTTCCTTGAAAACGTGTGTAATCCTCCCTACACTTATCCCTTATGTAAAATACCTTTATATGCAATTAAGACGAGGTTAAAAACAAAATAAAGCATTTTTACAAAATTAAACATGAGAATAAACAATCAATAAAAGATATATGACACTAACAAGCAAACAATTAAGCATGGGTTGCCTCCCACGAAGCGCTTTTCTTTATTTAAGAGTCTTGTAGCTAGACTCGTAGTCGTGCTCCTACGTTGCCTCGCTTTGCATTCTCAATGAGAATTCTATCATGTTGAGAAAATTTTCATCGACTCTGTACCTAGGTCCTAGGGTCAAGCAATCCTTATAATAATGCCTTCCCTCTTTCCCACATAAATTTATAACCTTTTTCAATATCGTCCTTGCTTTTGTCCTCAAAAGCTTTGATGTTGTCTCGTTCATAAATGGGCAAGTGGCCATATTCATTTGTTTTCCAAGGCATCCTATAAGTAATCTCATCGGTTCCTTCCTTAAACCTAACCGTTCCATCATGCTTGTTATGGCTCATTTTAGATGTTTCAACAAACGGTTTCCCTAGCACTACTTGGGATAAGCTATAGTCAATGACGCATCCTACATCTTCTAAGACCATAAAATCAACTAGGTAGGTGAAATTTCCTATAAAGACATGCACATCCTTGACTCTTCCCACAAAGTTGCAAACTCCACCTGGATACTTAGGGTCTCTCCTAATATTAAGTCACTCATTCTTAATGTCATTGTAAATAGCAGATGACATCACATTAATGGGAGATTCCGTATCTATGTAAGCGTGGTCGACACTCCTATATCTGATCATACAAGGGATTTTTAGGTTCCAGGGATTTCCTCTCCTAATCTTTGGGCATATCCTAATGATAGGTGATCGTGGATTATCAATTATGTATTGATGGTAAGCAACCTCTTCCTTTGTGGGGCAAAGATTGAAGTAAGCACTATCTTCCACATTCACATTTTTATTCATCATGCCATCTTCCGAATTACTGTTAATCAACTACAGAGGCGCTGACTACTTTCTCAACAGCTTCCCTAATTGTACTATCGAATATTTTCTGCAAATCCTGAAGGTCGATGTTTCTACTCACATAACGGCTTCGGCGGTTGTGTTGGTCATTGGTTTGGGTTTTGAGTGACAGTGATTTATTTGGTGCTGGGTTAATGAGTGGTGGTTGGTTATCACCTTCCATGATGAAAAATGATGGGATTACGAACAAAGGTCACGAAGAAGGGGGATAGACTAAGAGAAAGATAAGAATGAGAAAAAAAGTTTACTTGATAGGAATCAAGCAAAGAAACCTAAACGAGGTGGACTACTAACTAGCTATTCTATTCCCCGGCAGCGGCGCCAAAAACTTGATAACGATACACGCGTCGTTCGGGGTCAAAGGAACTTCCTTTTCGTCGAGCAAGTTTTTCAACACCCTAGGCAGTGAACCTATTCGTTGTAGTGTAGTATTAGGGTAAGCCAAGGGTATTGATATCGTTCTCTAGGGGAATAGGAATGTTAGTGAGAAGTTACTACGCTAAGGTTGGAGTTGAGGAAGATTGTTTTTGTATTTTTTTATATTTTTATGAAATGGAAAGGTACGAATCTCGGGGTTTGAATTTGGGGGGTTAGTATTGCTACCGATTACTCTACTTATCTAATTATCTAATCTAAGGTGTATGTAGTCTATGTCTAATTATTGTGTGCTCGTATGATAGTTTAAAGATGTGTTTACTTAGGTTTTACTACTCCTTAATTATCTCCTATTGGTGGTTGAATTGTCACGTCCTTATTCCTAGTTGCGTTGTGTGGCTAAGGTTGTAGGGTATGCGTTTCTCCCTAACTCTTTGAACTTTCCAAAGGGTCTCGTCTACAAAACCCACTAGGGATAATAAACTTTTACTCTAAGGCACTCTGTTAGGTCACTAGTTTTACAACACAAGCTTACAAGAAAGAGATAAAGGTGATTGAACAAGTATCAAACACACACACGTTAAGACTAATACCGGTTATGCGTAAGAGGTGTATGAGAGAAATAACTTGAATAACCAACCTTCAAATGAAGGTTTACATGAGGTATTTATAGGAGGAAAGCTAGGGCAACACTCCTAGTTTCTATCCTTTCCTTATTGGAGATGGGCCTAAGCTTATGGGCCTTCTACATAAGCTTGACCTTAAACAAACATAAAGGCCATAATAAGCTACCTATTACATATAAGAAACTAACACTTGAATTATGGTTTAGGAGTGATTCCAACAATCTCCCCCTCAAGTGTTGGTGATGAAAAACGGTGAAGGCGTTGATGTAATAGTAGCTCTGACGACTTCTGACATTCTTCTTTCTTGTGAGAAGAATTGCCTTGATTTGAACAATCTCCCCAGTGTAGAGAAATTGTCTTCTTTGAACGGTTATGTTTTGACGTCATCTTTAACTTTGTTCTTTGATCATTGTTCTTTGTGATGAAAGTGATAGTATGTTGTTGTCTGCATCAAGTCTGCCTCAGGTCTGCTTTGCCGCTATAGTGTCTCCACGTCATTCTTCAACATGCTCAAACGCTCTTTGACGTTGGAATTCAGTACTGATGAAGTTCTTTAAGTCTTTAACTTTGTAGATTCTTTGATTTGACGAAGAATCATTCTGACTGTTGTGTTGCTTTTGGATAGAACTTTCATTAGTGATGATGTTGGCGTGAGCATGAGAAGAATCTGCACGATCATCCCGCTCCGGAGCTTCCATAAGAAGAAAACATTTCAAACGGTTAGTAATAAGCGGTTTCTGGCACTTACAAGTTTGAACTTCGAGAGTGTTAACAGCATAGTGTGAAAACACAACTCTAATTCTTACAAAGGCCGTTCCTGAACTGGAGTCCCACAAGTGAGATAACGCGATGTACCGAAGTACATCTATAGTTCAGATGAGTCGTTGAGGTACATCGAAGCATCACCACACGACTGTAGACCGTTTGAGACACACTAAGCGTAATCCACGGGGAGTTACCGAAGTGACCTGCTGTCAGGGCTGTTTGATGTTGACCCTGGCAGTAGTTTCCATTCAATCACTGAGGATCACAGATGTGAACCTCTCATAAATGTTCTCGACAGATTGCTAAGATCTGTGAAGGACTCGATAATGTACCACTGAAATTCTTATTGTTGAACGTCAATTGATAAAATGTCAAGTGTACCTAAGAGATCTTTTGATGAATCTCGTGGCTCTAGACTCAATAGTGCGTTTTGGTTTTCCTGAGCGGAGACTAGGGAGAGGGTCTCCTTCTTCAATACCAGCGATCTCTAAGAGAAAGCCAATAGTTTACGTAGGGTTCCCTGTGAGAATGAAACAAGCTTCTGTTAAGAGAAACTTGAGTGGCTAAGAAGGTTAAGTGCATGCGTCACTGGGTCCATGACGACTTTTAATCTTCAATACCGGCGTCACTAAGTGACTACCAGTAGCATATGAATTGAACCCGGTGTCTGCCCTAAGTTGAATAATTTGGAGGGCTATTTCTTTTCACCCTTTTCTTTGCATTTCTTTTTAATTCTTCAACTCCTTCTTTCTCCGATTCTTATTTTCTCCTTTTTATAATCGTACCTAAGGACTTCTAAGTACTAACTATTTGTGATGTCCTTGGGTAGATCCCTCCGGTTCTAGCGGATCATAGGATGGTTATTCCTAACCTTAGTCACCTTATAACTCCATGACTAACCTATATTGCCATTAAAACCACTGTTGTGAAGAATCTCTCACAGGGTGTAAATGAAAAACATGTTTGAACCACTGTGAGAGTTTTATCTTTTAGCAAAATACTCCCCCTCCACATGTGCTTAAGAGTTTTGACGGAAATCTGCACTGTGTGGGAAGAGCGCGCACTTTTGAATTGATCAACTCAAGATAGACAATCTCCCGCGAGACACGGTTACGTAGCATAGTTAAAGAGATACATTGTCAGCTTTTAGGTGACAACTAGCTCTAATAACTACCTTGAAGGTGTAGACAAACCTCGAAAGGCTGTCATACCCGTCAGAGTTCATGTCTACCAAGAGTTTCTCGAATGGTACTTTCTACTTGGACAAGTCCTTTGCGAGACACGTTTACATTACTAGCGAACTAGCTTGAAATTATTACCCGTCCAGGACAAGTCTTTTCGAGTTACTAACAGTTTAGTACCGTCAATTCGTTGGTTAAGTCTATTACACAAAGATTCATTAGCATTTACACAACATATTTCTTATCACATAATTTTCTCCCCCTCAAAAATGGCATATAAAATGTTATTTTTGAAAAGTTGAGAATAAATATGACCATTTCGAGTGTTGCGGGAAGATGACCACTATGAACAATTTGTGAACAAAGTTTTAATTCAAATACTCCCCCTCAACAAGTGATATAAACGGTTGAGGTTTTGAAAAATCATACGGGGAAGTACTTGTCCTTTTGAGCAAAACCTTGAAAAATGAAAGGTTTGATAGGTTTTACTCAAAAGTAAGAAGCTTTTGCTCCTTTTATAAGGATTGTGGCACTGAAGCGTACCACAGGGTCCTTTCTTGACAATTACGGGTTGTACACTGTTATGTGTGCACAAGCCATTGACATATATAATCACACATCCAAATTTATAATGAAAGAAACAATTCAAAGGGTACCAGGAAGTCAAGTGATGTCGCCAGGAGTGCGAACAGGGCGTTGATAGCCGGTGATGTTAATCCTGGGTCGACCACCAACAAAGCTTTCCAACGTTCTGAACTGATCCCTTCTATTCAACCTTTCATCAATCATTCTGATGATCCTCCGCACATCCCTTCGATCCTGAGAATTCCATCGCTTAGGAGACCCAATCTTGTGACGTATGTCCTTCAACCTATAGGCCAATCCGTCCCTAACCATCTTCAAAGTGTGATCCCCAAACTTGTGGAGTTCACTACACGCCATTAAGCAATTTCTTTGTAGTTCACTACGGTAAACGACGTCGAATGGTTTGCTGATGAGTGTATATTGTGAGAGCTGGTTGATGTCGGGAAGATCAAGCTGAGGTGGAGTGAAGTTAACACGAGTCTGATATGATTCAACAGCCAGCTGGAGATCTTCTACACGTTCTTTGATGACTATGCTTCTGATGAAGATGAGTAGTGACTTGATGAATTCACGTTGTACTTCAGTTGAAAATTGCCTCATGCGACCCTGTACTTTGGCAAGGTACATGTCTTCAATGTCATTGAGAGACAAATTCTCAAAGTCAGCTTCAGAGAAAGCATAATCCCGTTCATCTTGTCTTTTGACCACAATCTTTTTGAGAAAGGTGTAGTCCCATTTGGTCGACAGATCAACATGTTTGATGGCAACGATATCCTTAGTACTAAACACTGCATGTTGAGACTTCTGAACCTGGCAGCTTCGGTAGTAGATTCTTCGGCGTTCCGGCCAATGATGAATCCCGTACATTGCATCTCGGTCGTATGCTTCCACGTTGTTGGAGAACAAGTGATTAGCTCTTTCCTCGATAGCTATGCAGTTTGAGTATATGGCTGCTGGGAATGGAAGTGTCAAAGATGTAGCGTATTTCCTTGATCCATCGCCACCGTGTAGAAGAAATTCCAAGTCTTTGTTGAAGAAATATCTGAATGGGATCCTAGGTTCATCTGGTTGGCCAATTGTTGGTAGAGGTTTAGACCAGTCGGTGTAATATGGAGGGTTGTTCCGTTTGGTGAAGTCGATGTTTGCTTCTGGGTTGAGCCAATCCATGTTGTTAGACATAGCTCGAGCAATGTTTTCAAGGTGATATTCGACCTCGATGGCACTTTCTGAGCTATCTTTCTACAATTGAAAAGCTTCATTCTTAATTCGCCTCAACTCGGATTTTGTCATCTTCTTCACATGGAACTTTTCTTGCATAATCTTAGCATGCTCCAAAGTATTACCGTCTACCAGATGTAGACCTTCTTCAGGGTATGGAGTGGAATTGACAAGTGTAGAAAACCATTCAAACTCCTGTGTTGTATCTTCATCTAGCCATGATACGACGTCAGTCATTGGCGCCTTCTTCTTCTTTTGTTTTGGCCTAGATGAGGATTCTGGTTTCTTAACTTGTTTGGGAGAGGTGGGTTGTTGTAGTGGCTCAAGGACCTCTTCATCGTCACCACCCGTATACTCAAAGTGATCACCGGTTTTCTGAGTCAGGGGTGGTAACTCAGAATCGTCCTGAGGTTTATCTGTAGAAGAACGAGGAGGGGACCTTTGTTGAGCAGGAGTTCGTAGAGGAGGGGGCTGCATAGACGAAGATTCACCATACTGCTTTTGACGTTTAGGTGCAGAGTCCTTGTCCGTATCATCGTCATCTCTTGGTCGTTTGGGTTGATCGGCTGACTCCTTGCAAGATGATCTGAGTTGAAAGTCAAGTAGACCTTCGAAAAATTTAGCTTCATCCGAAGTAAACGTTCCAGATCGCTTTGACATTTGCATCACCAGTTTAGCGAGTAACTCAGATTCAGGAAGATCAGCTTCTTTGGCCATTATATGTTTAACCAATGCGACGATGTTTGGAGTGAGTTGTATGGAAAATACTTCTCTAGTCACACCGGGGACAGTGTCGAGAAGAAACTTGTGAGTATATTCTCTTGCCGTCTTCTTGAATTCCTTTGTGACTTTAGCAGTGATATCCTGAAGGTACTTGTGAGTGTAGCCTTCAATCATGCTGTTCAGTTCCTCTTGACGATGATTTTTCATGAATTCCTGAATAAACTTCCTTTCTCCTTTCATTTTTTCATTCTCGTCATACAGATGTTGTATGTGATCAGCAAAGAAATTCAACTTCTTGTTGAGCACGTCTTTCTTTCTAACTTGTTTGACAGCATTCACAATTCTTTTATAAGTGTGAGAAATCCAAGAACGAGGTGGTTTCTTCACTGATTTGGATGATGATTTGGTTAATCTCTTTGATGGTGGTGGTGAGGAATGAGATGATGAATCTGATGAGGAGGAGACATGAGGAGGCTCGGGGTCCTTAGGAGGTGCAGAAGTATCCTCCTTGGAACGAGTTGGACTGTTGAGAAGATAATCATCATAATTCTCTTCGTCATCTTGTCCAATTTTAGCCTTTTCATCCGTCTGAGCCTTAGCTTCTTCATCAGTCTTCTCTTTCTCAGTCTTATCCTTTTCTGGTTCCTCAAACTCATATTCAATAGAATCTTCCAAAAGTTGTTGTTGTTGCAGAAGAGTGGTGGCACCAGATCCCTTATCGGGTCGATTAACCGCATCAGGATCTGGTGAAGAGTGGGCAGCACCACTTGATCCTCCGGGGCCACCCATTTGGTCTTTTGCAAATTCTTCAGCCTTTTGAAGGTGTCTAACGAATTTAAACTTCTTCCTGTAGGATTTATCCAGTTTCTCTTCATCACTTTCTGAGCTTTCTTCATATGGCACAAGTACTGGAGTCTTCCTTTTGCCATGTTCAGCTATTGGACTTGGAGGTTTCGGTACTAATGGAGTGTCATCCTTTGCAGTTTCAGAGTATGTAATCTCTTCTTCTGATTCAGTACCTTCTGAGTCCTCGTCAATTAGCTTTCTCTGCGGTTCAGGTTTAGGTAAGGGAATGGGAACAACTTTCTTAGAAGGAACAGTCCTTTTAAGAGGAGGATTCCTCTTAGGAAACTTCCTATGACTTTCAGTACTTGCAGCACTTCCTGCACTGCCTCTTCTGGTTCTCCTTAAAGGTGTTCCAGAAGACTTGTCATCGAGATGACCAACTTTGCCTTCTTTTACTGCAACTAGATACCTTTTGTATGTCTCGAGCTTTTTGATTTCTTTAGACAGAAGGTGATCAGGTAATACAGCACCCTGTTTCTTTGTAGACGATTCCTTGATTCTGACTGATAGGATAGGCTCAGTCAACATATTGTGATTGTCTGGGTCATTGAGCCTCTGTGGAATATCGGGATGAAGTCCAAGTGCTCTCTGGATCAACAATTTAGTGTATCTGACATAGGGAATCTTTGAGCCAAGTTTCTTGTGAAATGACATCATGTCTTCCCATAACAGTGCTTCAATTTCGATGTCCTTTTTGTTGATTAATGACCAGAAGATCTGTAGTTCTATGAGCTTGGGATGCTCATAGCCACTGTCACGACCAGAGACCGATTTGGTGATGATAATGTAGAGGGTTCTCCACAGTTGAGGAATGTTCTTAAGCTCCACATGAGAATGCTTAGAGATAGTTCCTGAAGCTTCATCATAGCCAAGATCAATCAGGAATTGAAGAACTGTCTCCTCAGTAGGTGTGGCAAAGAAGTTGGTTGCCTCGATTTCAGGAATGAGAAGAACAACCCGTAAGTCTGCATGAGTGATGGTGACTTGTTTGTGATTGAGCGTCACTGTCACTGCACTTTGACCTGTGATCCTCTGCATTGAATTCCAGAATTGCTGAATGTAGATTTCCGGTACTGTAGCAAAGTGTGAGAGCATGTTCTGGTAGGGATGATTCCTTAGAATATCCACAGCAATGAGACAAGAAGATTCTGAGCATGTGAGGGTTTCAAAGTCAACCCTAAGGTTTTTCTTTCCAATCTTTCTAGGATAGCCATTAGGGAAGATGTCAGCAATTGTGAGAACTTCTGGTGCATCCACATTGATTTGAGCAGCCATGTCGTGATCTGAAATAACATTAGCCAAAAGAACCAACATATCGAAAGACATAATGTTAGTCAACAGAAGGTTTTATTGTCTAGTTATTGAATGTACAGTGTCAATGATTGTTACGAGTCCTAAGTCACTTGTTTGTCCAATAGTCCAATGACGTCGTGAAATATTTCGTGAGTTAGTTAACTTTAAGTTTTAAAGTTTATGTTATCACTTATTGTTCACAACATATCAAACGATTAAGTTTATTAGTGACATTATTGGATTCGTGACGTTATGATTAGTTTATTTACAAGTTTGTACACGTAACAATTCATAATGAAGGTCAATAAAGGCTTAGGCGTAGAATTGGCAAAGTTACGCGTAAACAGAAGAAGTATATGCGTAGGCGTAGGCTTATGCGTAGGATCCTTACTTACGCGTAAGAAATGTTACGCGTAGGAAAAGGGGACCTTATGCATAGGGCTTACGCGTAGGCGTATAAAGACCTTACGCGTACGGCTTACTCGTAAGAGTAGACCTTATGCGTAGAGTCACTGTTTACGCATATCCTTCACAGGATACGCGTAGTCCCATTGTAGAACCTTATGCGTAGTAGTTACGCGTAGGATTTCTCTTACGCATAACTGCCTACGCGTAAGGTAATCCTTATGTGTAGATTAACAATCAACCTTGATTCTGAATTTTATGCGTAGCAAGCCTGAAATAAAACCATCATATCATCAATATTAACACATAAATTCATTTTAACAACAAATCATGGCATGAACACTTGTTAAACATTTACGCGAAAGGACCTTATGCGTAGAGCTAAACCCTAATAGTTCAAATACTACGCATAAGAATTTTAGCCGTAGGAATTGCACCAATTTAAATCTGGTAGGTCTTGGATGTTATGAGAGTCTAATAACGGAGTTATAACATCTAAATCGTGGTGAATCAAAAATACCCAACCTTTAGAACTTTAAACCCTAATTCCTAATTCTGAGTTAATCAGTGTTACTGGGTTGTTATAGAACCTGGATATCATCAATTCAACATCATATAAACATAACACAACAATCTTTTTGACCAAGAACCTTCACATTTGAAAATACCCAAAACCACGCATAAACCCTAATTTCTTTCATTCAATTCGTGATTCTGGGCGAATTTTGATGATTAAAACGATATCATTGATGTATTAGAAACGTTTTGACACTATCCTTTTAACCATAAACACACAATCTTGATCATGTGAACATACACATACGCGTAGTCCACAAAAACAAGATTATACAACGTTTTAACCGTTGGATTTTTAAAAAATTCAAAACCATTGCTTAAAAACATGTTGTAAACACAAAATCACTTACAAAATGATGATCTAAAGCACGGATTTCTTGAATGAATTCTACGCGTAGGATTAGTTAGGTTAGGAGTATTAAATGTGAAGTGAAATGTTAGGTGGAGAGTGTTTTTATTAAAAATAAGTTTATCATTTTGAAAGTTTTGGTCCCTCCACCTTTTTCTTTTTCATATAAAGCCATTTAACTTTATCATTTTGACAAAGATTGTTAAGAAAGAAACATGACGACACTCCCCCTCGACTTAGGTAAATAATAAAAGGTTATAAATTTTAGTCCGAGGAATGTCATTTAACCAGAAAAGTTTACCACCATTGATAAAAGAAACAGCCGGGATAAAATAACATGCAAGTACACAGATGTTTTGAAACGGTTAAGTGATAATTTTCTCCCCCTCAACACTTGATCGGAAAAATACTGAATTTTTGAAAGATTATAGTGTTGATGGAAGAAATGTACTTGCCATATTGAAAGAAAATTAGAGTAGAAGAATATTTTTGTTGTTTTATAAGATTTTATATTTTTGTATTTTGTTTTTGAAAAAAATTATTTACAAAAGAGATTTTGGTGTTTGACAGGTTTTTAAGACTGTTTTAGGAGGTCATCTAATTCCTCTTGAGTCAAACACCTCATACCAATCCGGTGGACCAACTCATTAAACCTAGCGGGAGGCAAGACTTTGGTGAGTAGATCTGCCAATTGGTATTCTGTACCCACGAAGTATAATTCAACTGTACCCTGTTCCACGTGGTCCTTGATGAAATGATAGCGAAGATCGATGTGCTTTGATTTCGAGTGCTGAACTGAGTTGCACGAGATCGCGATGGCACTCCGATTGTCACAGTACTTCGGGATTCTATCAAATACGTAACCATAGTCTTTGAGTTGTGTTCTCATCCAGATGACTTGAGCACAACACGCGGACATGGCTATATATTCTGCTTCGGTTGATGACAGCGATGTACAGTCCTGCTTCTTTGATTGCCAAGACACCAGTTTATCACCAAGAAATTGTAGAGCTCCTGAAGTACTTTTCCTTGAGTCTAAGCATCCTGCGTGGTCAGCGTCTGAAAAAGCGATTAGTTCAAAACCAGAATCCTTCAGATACCAGATCCCCAAGTTAATGGTTCCCTTGATGTATCGGAGGATTCTTTTAGCCTCAGAGAGGTGGGTTTCAGTTGGTCGCGACTGATAACGGGAGCATAGATAAACGGCAAAGACAATATCAGGTCTGCTAGCTGTTAGATACATGAGAGACCCAATAATACTTCGGTATTTGGTCGGGTCTACTAATTTCCCATGTAAATCAGCGTCTAGCTTCTTGGTATAAGTCATTGGTGTGCCATAAGTATCACAGGTTTTCATTCCAAATTTGTTTAACAATTCAAGGGCATATTTGGACTGACTCAAGAAAATACCACGGGGTGATTGATGAACTTGCAGTCCTAGAAAGAATGTAAGTTCACCCATCATGGACACTTCAAAATTTTTCTTCATTAGTTTTGCAAAAGCGATTGAAAACTTTTTATGTGTAGACCCAAAAATGATGTCATCCACGTAAATTTGAACAATTAAGATATGTGCCCCGTGATATTGTATAAAAAGAGTTGGGTCAACCGAACCTTTGGTGAAATTATTAGCAATGAGGAAAGATGATAGCTTATCGTACCATGCCCGTGGGGCTTGTTTGAGACCATAAAGAGCTTTGTTCAGTTTGTAGACATGGTTCCGGAACTCAGGATCAACGAATCCTTCTGGTTGGTTGACATAAACCGTTTCTTTCAGTTGTCCGTTGAGAAACGCAGTTTTGACATCCATCTGAAAGACCGTCATATTCATATGAGCCGCGAACGCGAGAAATATCCGAACAGCCTCAAGACGAGCAACCGGAGCAAAAGATTCTTCAAAGTCTATTCCCTCTTCCTGACGATAACCCTTAGCAACTAGACGTGACTTGTTTCGGATTACATTCCCTTCAGCATCCAATTTGTTTTTCCAAATCCATTTAAGACCAATGACGTAGACCCCTGTTGGTCTTTCAACCAGTTCCCATACTTCAAGACGTTTGAATTGGTTGAGTTCTTCTTGCATGGATTCAATCCAGTTATCTTTTGTCATTGCGTCTTTAATGTTTTTAGGCTCAGATTGGCAGACAGAGAGTGCATAAATGCAATGTTCACCATCTGTGTGAAGACGTTGTCTCGTAACGACTGGTTGTTTTGGGTTGCCAATAATATTTGACAGAGGATGGTCTTTAGTTCATCGATGTGTAGAGGGTTGATGTTGGTATACATTGTGCAGATTCTGAGGATTCAAATGGTTTGTTGACGATTCTGCGACATCTGGTGCAGCAGTCTCATTAGCAAACGGGTTAAAGAACGCATTTGGATCAAAATCTGCAGGTGGGGGTACTTCATTAAGAATATCATCAGCCGGTTCATCATTGTTAGAAGCAGTTTGTTCAACTGTTGTGTTGGAGTCAACTGGTGTAGGTGCATCTTCAACAGTAGTTGTTGTAGCAGGTGTATCAGGTATAGGAATATTATCAGGTTGTGCAGCGGAAATAGCGGATACACCTGGAGCACGATCATCAATATCGTCACTGAACAGCGAAGCAAATAACCTTTCCATTTGTTGACGAGTGAGCTGGGGGCTTTGTTCAGCTGATGATGGGGGTTGAGGGAAGTTTAAGCGGTTGTGACTGGGTTCTAAGCTGTTATACTCAGAAGCCATTTCCGTGAGTTCATCAAAATGAGCATGAATCGTTTCCATCACCTGTTTTGTACGACGATTCCAGATCCGGTAACCTTTAGAATTCTCACAATATCTAATAAAGACTCCAATGTCGGCTTTGGCTTTGAGCTTTCCAAAATCATCACGATCATTATTCGGATAGCAAAGGGATCCAAATACATGAAAGTGTTTGAGATTCGGTTTATGGTTGTGGACAAGCTCGAAAGGTGTTTTATTGTGGCGTTTTGTGATCATAGAACAGTTTTGAGTATAGCATGCAGTAGATACAGCTTCTGCCCACAAGTAATCTGGAAGTTTAGCATTGATTAACATTGTTCTTGCAGCTTCCACTAACGTTCGGTTTCGTCTTTCAACAACTCCGTTTTGTTCGGGTGTACGTGCAATAGATGTTTGATGCTGAATTCCCACTTTCTCATAGAATTCACGAAGGGTTTGGTTAACAAATTCAGTTTCTTTGTCTGTTCTGATTAGCCTGACGGTGTTGCGGAGCTGAACCTGTATTTTCATGAGAAAGGTGATGATCATTTGTGGAGCTTGGTCTTTGCTTCGAAGAAAGTATACCCAAGTCCATCGTGAGTAGTCATCAACAATTACTAAGATGTAGCGTTTGCCATTGATCGTTTGCACGCGCATCGGGCCACACAAATCCATGTGAAGAAGATGAAGCACATGCTGAGAGTTGTATTCCACCTTTGAAGGAAAATGAGCACGAATGCTTTTTCCTTGTTCACAAGCTGAGCAAAGGTGATCTTTTGAATACCGGAATCGTGGGAGACCTTCAACTAGTTTGTGTCGAGCAAGGTTGGTGATGGTTTGAAAGTTTAGATGTGAGAGACGACGGTGCCATAGCCAGGATTTTGTTGATGTTGCCTTTGAAAGTAAGCAGATGGGAGATGAAGCAACCTTGTCTTGCATAGAGATAGTGTAGAGACTAGAATTACGCGAGCCAGACATAAGGTCATTTCCTTGAAGATCACGAATGAAACAAGTTTTCTCCCTGAAAGCAACCTCCAAATCTCCATCACAAAACTGACCTACTGAAAACAGATTGTGACCGAGGCCTTCCACATAGTAAACCCTGCTGATTTCGATGTTCCCATTAACATAATCTCCATAGCCCATGATAGCTGCGAAGTGATCATTCCCGAACCTGACAGTGCCAATGAACTTTGCAATAAAGTTTGATAACAGTTTAAGGTTGCCTGTCATGTGTCGGGAACATCCGCTATCAACAATCCAGAGAATGATCTGTATCACCTGCATTACACACAGACGACACAGATGGAATAGAAGTAGATGTGGAACCCGAAATGTTAGAGGGTTCCGAAGCAGGTATATTAGACATACACACATTAATAATTTGGGGCATCCATTTAAATCCTAGTGTGTTATATATCCATTTCTGCCATCTATAACTACTCGTTGCTTTTGTCATTGTGAATGCACTGGGTGGTACTACATTCTTAGGAGGTGAAACTGGAGCTACAGGGACATCAATGCTTGTCTTAGAATCTAAAGAAGGCGGTCTACCAAGCACAGACTTAGAATGATTAGTGGGCTTAGAGGTATGTCGAATCTTAGGATTCCGTAAACGAGAGATTATAGCTTTAGCAACACATTTGTCATGACAATCAGAATTCATACTTTTACGACAAATAACACAAGGTGCATCAGACTGAGTATCAAAAGTGCTGAAAGGTTTAGCATGCGTTACATCACTATTTCTATTACATTTGCTAGACGCAACATCTATAGTGGAAGCAACGTGAGTCTTATTCATAGTCCTAGGGTGTTCTTCTACTTTAGCATTCCTTATTGATCTTTTCTTAGGTCGCAACTTCCTATTCTTCGATTGAGTGCTCCTAGGCTGTGAAGTGCGGACGTTTGGAAAAGACTCAACTATTCCTGTTTCAGTAGAAGGAAGCACGTTAGCAACTTGTGATTTGGCAGTAGGGATTCTAGGTGCACGATTACTAAGTGTTACAGGTGCTAATCTCTTAATGATGGTTGGCGGAAGTTGTTCATACTTTCCTAACATTTCTCTTAACTTAGAGATAGTGTGAATCAAATCTTGATTTTCAGAACGAATGTTACCAGCAAAATTCATGACTTCTCTAGTGTGAGCAAGATAGTGATCAAGTTCGTTTGATGCTTCATGACGAGTCTTATTGAGTAAATCAAATATGACACCATATTCCTGTTTAACTTTTACAAGTTCTTGTTCATATTTTGAGATTTGACTTTTCAAAGACACATTTTGATCATCCAGTTGCTCAATTTTAGGATCAAAAGATTTTGTTTGCAACTGAGCGATTTTCTTTTGAAAACCAAGTTGTTGATTGTGAATATCTTTTTCACACCAATTAAGACGACGTTTTGCATTGTAAAGTTCGTTAAGTAAGCGTTCATTTTCAGCTTTTAAAGACTCGATTTGAAGCACCTTATCAGTATTCTCAACGGTTACCACAGAGTCAACATTATCAGCAGAGATATAATCAGATGCATGTGGCAAAGAATAGAGTAACACAACATTATGGATATCAGCACAGATAACATCTTTCAAGAGTCGATCAACATCTTTTCTCAACATTTTCTTTTTACATTTAGTATTAGAAATAGATGTTTCAGTTTTCTCGAAAACGACCTTCATTACTCCAAGTTCCTTATGAAAATCCTTTTCCCAAGCTAATGCACAACTTTTCAAAATTTTAACGTTAGGTAAAAGATTTTTATGAAAAATGTCTCTTTGTTCTCGCGCCAGAGGTGATTGAAAATGATCAATTTTGATTTCAGAACGATATTCTATCTCATGTTGTAAAATTTTGAGGTTAGCCATGAAAATGTCAAAATATCTAAGAATTTTTCGATTTTCAGGTTTTGAGTTTACTTCACTGATGGAAGGTAAAGGACCATAAATTTGTGCATAATCTGGTTGGGGATTAACATTAGAAGACTCAGGTGTTTTGATGATAACCCTTGGTGTGTTAGAAGAATCCGTTGGTGTGATGAAAGTGACCGGTTTTGAATAATTAAAAGGTTTGTTGTAAACAACAGTTTTTAATTTTGATCGACTCTCGTCTTTTGCATCTAATTCCTCTTGACGATGATATTCAACAACACTCATAACAGTATCATTAATTTTATATTCTGCACTGGAAACTTCAGAATTTGGTTTGAATGTTTTTAGTGAGAGCTTTGGTTTGTAATCAGCTAGATTAGGTCCATATCCTTTTGGATTGGGTTTTAAAGTAAACTTTTCAATAGCTGTTACTGATTCACCATGTTTGTAAACAACAGTTTTAAACTCTTTAATTTTGTTTTGCAAGCCGATAATTTCTTCAAGAAGGTCATCTACCCGATTCGTTGAATGCTTTTTGTATGCGGAGAACTGTTTTTGACAAGTTAACAACTCAGCCTTAGCTTTTTGATTTTCCAAGGTGAGAGCGTTAATTTGCTTTTTATGTTCATGTTTCAGTTGTTCTATTTCAGACAACAAAGCATTCTTCGAAGCGGCTAGATCACGCATCTGTCTCTCTAAATATTTTTCGTTTTGATGAGATTTTGCAAAAGCGGCTTCAAAACCTTTTTCATGGTTTTCTTGAGTTTTGAAAAAGTTGAGTTGCATTTTTAAACATTCAAAATCCTTGGTTAACAGTGCATTTTTGCTTTTTAAGTCCTTATTTAATGCATAACATTCCTCCATTTTGATTTGATGGTCTTGAATTAAACGAGCAAAATCTGGCTGAGGCAACAGTTCGGCTTGTTCAACGTGAGTCACAACATGATCATTATTTAGATCCTCAAGTACAACCACGGAGTCAATTTGATTATCAAAGGAAACCATAAGGTCATCTTGATCGTCAAATGTAACTACAGGGTTTATTTAAAAATCGTCAGAATGAGATGTAGATGACTCATTTTGAACAGTCTGAGCCGTGCCGGATTCAGATATTGGCAGAGATATTAGTTCAGATATGATGATGGTTTGTTCGGGTACCTGAGACAAGCCATCAGTATCATACACTGGGCCTGTTTCACTCATGTGTAATTCATGCATATTAGCCATCAACATAACAGCTGCATTGGCCTGCAAGTCCTCCATATCATCATCTGAGTCTGCATCTGCCATAAAGCTCTGTTCTTTGTTTGTAAGAGATCCACCAGCTTCATCCTTAAGAGCCAAAAGAAGAGCCTCTTTGAAATAAGCACTGCCCCTAGTCCTTGGCTTTGGGCATGCATTAGCCAGGTGTCCCTTCTCATTGCAGTTGTAGCATCGAAGACCATTCAACCCATTCTGAGCATTTCCCTGTTCCACCACTTGAGCTCTGTTGTTATTCCTACCCATTGCATTAAACCCTTGACCACCTCCCATTTGACGACCATAACCACGATTCTGAACTTCAACTCGTCCATTGTTCACAAAAGCCTGATTTCATGTATTGGATGAGGAACGAATACGATTGTTGGATTTGTTGGTATAACGGCTAAAAGCATTAGCAATCTTAACAAATCCCTGTTGCAATGCTTTGAACGGATCGGATTCCTCACTAGTTTGACTATGAAGTGCTTGATCATTGTTGTTGTTGTAAGGAACCAATAGATTTTGTTGAGGTTGTTGTAATTGATCTTTTGGTGTGACTGAGGCAGTTGGTTGAGTTGCTTGTTGAGGAGGATAACTTTGTTGAGCATATAAAGCAAGTTGTTGATTTTTCGGATGAGTAGGTTGAGCAATTTGAGCACGGAGAATCCTTTCCCGATCAACTTCCTTTTCATGAGGCTTCAAGTAATCGTACAACAATCCATATGTAGAATGATGCATATTCTTCGCTTGACGGAGAAAAATGACATACTTCTCCCACTCAGGACCAAGACTACTCAGGAACTTAGTATTCACTGCAATTCTTGGCATGATGATGTTGTGTTTATCCAAATCATTGATGATGTCTGAAAATCAATGATGATAAGACTCTAGTGTCTCTCCAGGTTCAATCATGAAGTGTTCATAAGCCAAGTAAATTTTGGATTCCAAATCCTCCTGATTGAGTACAGATCCTTCCATAAGAAGATGAATATGGTCCCACATTTCCTTTGCAGTCTTTTGAGCATCAACACTTCGAAGAATTGGGTTAGGTAATCCTAAAAGGATATATTGCATTGCAAGTTCATCAGCTTCATAGTGTAGAAGTTCTTGAGGATTCAATTCTGCAACAGTAGCAATGTTTGTTTGTTCATCTCTTGGTGGAATGGCATTAGGATCTCCGGGTACAATGACAGTAGGCATCTCAAATGGACCTTCCAAGATAACCTTCTTTAAGAACTTTCCATGTGGCTTCTTTAGATCACAAAACCTAAAGAACCTTATCACCCATTGATCGTAGTTTCCTGGAGTGAGCATTGGAGGTCTATCAAGTGATCCAGCCTCATGAATTGATTGTTGGCTACTTAAAGCTTCACACATCTTTGCAAACCAAGTGGGTTCCTTCATAGTGTTCCTTGATGGATGTTGATTGAAGTCATTTGTGTAGGGTTGAACTTGAAGACTTGGCGGTGGTTGAACCATTTGTGGTGGAGGAATTGCTCCAAGTTGTGGAGTATGTTGTTGATTAAATTGTTGTTGATAAATAGCTTGTTGTTGATTCCATTGTTGATGTTGTGGACTTAGTTGTTATTGTCGTTGAGGATAAGTGTAAGGGAAATAGTTAGAGTAGGGTGGTTGAGACATGTTGAAAAACTTGTGTTGGTAAAAATGGATCTTTGTAGTCGAATGAACCTTTGTTAAAGAAGTATCCTTAGGCGTAGAAATCACAATAATCCAAGTAGCACTTATGCGTAAAAACACCAAAGTTACGCGTAACAATAAGAAGTTACGCGTAGAATTTAGCTTACGCGTAAGTAGGGAAAAGACGCTAAAGTTATGCGTAGACAAAAGTTAGGCGTAGAAAGTTAGGCGTAGGATTATCTTATGCGTAAGACTAGGCTTAGGCGTAAGATAAATCTTATGCGTAGGATTTCTACGCGTAAGCTTATGCTTATGCGTAATTTTAGGGTTTTATCCCAAGTGATCTTTTACACTTCACAGTGCAAAAGATATCCAAAGTCGACGTATTTTCAGACTTATCCAAGTAAGAAAACACGGATTAAACCCCGAAAATGAAGATCAAACCAAGGAAAGACTTACGCGTAGGTTTACTCGTAAATTTGATATTGCTCAAAGATGTTTCTAAACCAGTTTTTGTGTGATGAAATAGCTTCAAGATCACCAAATAACACAAGAATGTGAGATTTGATGAACCAAACCTTCTAAAACAGTTACGCGTAGAACTATACCCACGAATAAAAACTAGCTCAAAAACAATGATCCACGCATAAAGTTTAAAACTTTTTGCCAAAAACAAGTATTTTAACACCTTAAAATGTTGAAAGTACAAGAATCTTGGATTAAAAAGTGTAAAAAACAAGTTTTTAAGCGAACCAAAGAATACGTTGTGTTTACGCGTAAGACCAAAACCAAAAACTTCAAAAACAAAAGTGTGCGCCCAACTATTTGGCGATTGATACCACTGTTAGGTCACTAGTTTTACAACACAAGCTTACAAGAAAGAGATAAAGGTGATTGAACAAGTATCAAACACACACACACGTTAAGACTAATACCGGTTATGCGTAAGAGGTGTATGAGAGAAATAACTTGAACAACCAACCTTCAAATGAAGGTTTACATGAGGTATTTATAGGAGGAAAGCTAGGGCAACACTCCTAGTTTCCATCCTTTCCTTATTGGACATGGGCCTAAGCTTATGGGCCTTCTACATAAGCTTGACCTTAAACAAACATAAAGGCCATAATAAGCTACCTATTACATATAAGAAACTAACACTTGAATTATGGTTTAGGAGTGATTCCAACACACTCTTTGGATGGTTTAGCTTACAACTACTCAAGGAGTCATATTCTAAGGTTCACAAAGATTTAATCAAGCATTAAGTACACAACGAATGACCTATCGCATTAATAGATCATTAATCAACTAAGATAAGAGACAACCAATCAATATTCAATAATTAAGTTTCATATTCCCTAAGCAAACACACAAGTAAATTAGCCGGGCATGGAAAACATGCAAGCATACACACAAATAATCAAAGACATAATTGTATTAATGAAGTAAAACACTTATCTTGGTGTAAGATAGGGTTTGGAACCCTAAAATACTGTACAAGACAGCCTTGGTTCGGTTTAGGTTTTTACTCCAAAAGACTACACACTAAATACTGAAAAATTCGGATTCTATATATAATATTACATATGCGACGGCGTCACCTTATGTTTTGTGACGCCGTCGTGTCGCCGTCATTAGGGTTTCGTCTTGGCCACGTTAGACTTGCGACGGCGTCACCTTATGCTTGTGACGCCTTCCTCTTCAGCTTCTGACGCCGTCTGGATTACATCTAGGCCGTCTGAGTTGCGACGGCCTACTCTTTTATAACTTGACGTCGTCACTTGAAAATGGGAGTTTTGGCTTCTGTCCCGTCACAAAGATCCTCCGACGGCGTCACAATTAACACCTGACGCCGTCACCTTATGTTTTCAGCAGCTTTGAGTGTCTCGATTATGACTTTGGCCATTTTCTTCGTATAATCGCGCCTTTTCATCCAAATAAGTGCCATTCCAGCATTTTGCCTTCAAGAGACCTAAAAAGTGAAAAGGAACGATATTAAGCAATAACGGATACAAAAGTGATCAAATAAGGGCTTAAACGACCCCTAAAAAAGGTACCTTTTAAAACCTTATCAATCATGATATGTTGCATCAGAGTTGCGGAAGCATTGTTGTATGTATTTTGAATATCATGATTTCTTTGATTGAGAGTATGTAGTGTAAGCATGTGGTTATAAATTGACGTCTCAATTTCCATCAGCTGCAATTGTCATGTGTTGCTGCAAACAACGGTTATCAATAAAGCACACGAAAGTGTCTTTGGTCACTTTCGTTGAATAGGGTTGCTAGAACCATGGTTCCCCATTGATCAGTATAGATATTGTCTGTTATCAGGTAGAATTCCGAAGAGTCTCCTTGACAGGGTTTTGCAGCTTGTACTAGCCGTCTCAAACTGGAGTGTCTCAAAGTAGACAACACGGAGTGAGTGAACCAGCGAATTGAGATTCACTGATTGATGATAAATTGATTTGAAAACAATCGCGTGTTGCTGAAGAGAGAGTTTTTGCCATACGACGAAAGTTTTATGAGAAAAATCAAGTTTCAATCACAAATAATTTTATTTGAAAAACTTATGCGCAGTCGATGTGCTAGAAAAACAATTGTAGAGCACATCGAAAGGTTTTTCAAAAGTATACATCAATTCATTTCCTGGAACAATGTTGATTCAAAATTGAATCGCCCCATTGTTTCTTTCCAGTTGTCACAAGTTTGATCCATGGTGGATCTCACATGTCACCCACCAAGAGCTTGTATGATGTTGGCTCTAGAAGGATTTCCATCTTCATTGTGAATACTTTACGTATCACTCGGATGTTCTGGAAATTCCACAAGGATAATGCGTAGGACTCTTAATGTATATTTTCTTACTTTTCATAGTATATGAAACAGCAAGCATATTTTAAGTGTGTCCTAATGAGATTTATTGATGATCTCTCGGCTCTAGACTCAATAGTGCACTTTGGTTTTCCTATGCGGAGACTAGGGAGAGGGTCTCCTGCTTCAATATCAACCATCTCTAAGAGAAGGTTGATAGATTACATTGGTTCCCCGTGAGAATAAAACAAGTTCTTTTAAGAGAACTTGAGTAGCTGGGAAGTTTAGTGCAATGTGTCACTGGGTCCATGACGTCTTGTCTTCAATACCGATGTTATCTTAGTAACCACCAATAACATATGTATTGAACCCGGTTTATGCCCTAAGGTTCAATTATTGGAGGGCTATTTCTTTTCACCCTTTCACTTTACATTTCTTTTTCATTCTTCAACCCCCCTTCAGTGCTTACCGAGACTTCATCACTAGAACCTTGTTGGGTTTGTTCCAGTCCTAGCTCTATCTCAGTCGGCACTCTTCCCTTATTATCACTTTTCTCCTTTTTTCATCATACCTAAGGACTTCTACACTAACTAGTGGATTGTCCCTGGGTAGATCCCTCCGCTTTGGCGGGATCGTGGGAACGATTTCCTAACCTTACCATCCTTATAACTCCAATAAACTAAATGCAAGGGTCGGTATATGGTGTACTTCCACAATTGCCAATGAAAACCACTTGAAAAACCAATAAAGGTACTTGTGATAAAATATCAAAGCATTTGTACCTCAATTTTTTTTGATTTTTCGAAATGCTCCCCCTCAAGAGGTGCATCGGTACTTGAAATCGTTTAGCACATGAAGGAAGGAGTGCTTGTTTGAGTCTTAAACAATCACCATTTTATCAGATTTAATATTTAAATCAGATTATCTCCCCCGATCAAAAATTTCAAACCTTTTGAGATTTGTGATCCCAATTGATTTAAATAATTTGGAAAATTTGGGGAAAGATGTGGCTCGGTTTTAATATTTACGGATAAAGGAACATTACACCGCTCCCCCTCAATCTATGAGGGAGAGTGTTAGTGTCAAGTATGATAATTTTGAGAGATCTTTGAATAAAAGAAAATTTTCATTTTGAAAGATCTTTGAGTATAAGAAAGATCATACACTGCCACATAACACCAAATCTGAAAATATGAAATTTGAAATCAACTCTCCCCCTCAATCGATGACCCTAGTCATTGATTGAGTGACACATTTTATTAAAACTTGAGTCCGATTGATTTTCAAAAATTTGTGTCCAGTGTATTTTCAAACAATATGATACCACCATGTGAAATACAAATATTTTTCTGCAAAATCATAGAAGGAAAAACATTTGTATAGGAACAACCGTCTTTTTGGCGACGTGCTTTCCTCATTTTGTTTTAGGATAAGTGCTCGATATTTATGAAAATCGATTTTGCATAGCACTTTCCTTTCTTGAGAAGCGGGTTGCATATCTGAAATAATAGCAAACCATTGTTTAAGCGCGAGTTACAGTCTGAAATAACTGCAAGCAATAGTTTAGGCATGTTTTGAAAAACTTTTTGAACTTCTGTTTGAACTTCATTTAAGGACCCGTGTCATTATTGAATGACATTTCTAAGACCGTAAATGTTATCGATGCCAGAAGACATGCCTTGAGAAAACAATATTTTTGGAATTTTTTGATTTTTCAAATTTTTATGGGTTTTTGTTGGTTTTATAATTTTGTATTTTGATTTTTGAAAACTATACACAAAGATATGTGAGGCAACTCCATTACTCATCATTCTCTCCCTGAAGTCGTTTGAGTGTTTTCGGCTACAGACTCTTCATGCCGAGTCGCGGGAGGATAAACTAAAACCGATCTCTTGGAAGAGCTTTGGTGAAGATGTCTACCAATTGGTACTCAATCCTTAAAAAATAGAGTTCAACCACACCGTTCTTAACTTGTTCCCTGATGAAGTGATGTCAGATGTCAATGTGCTTTGATCGTGAGTGTTGGACATTGTTGCAGCAGAGAGCGATGGCACTTTTGTTGTCATAGTACAGAGGAATGTTGTTGAATACAAAGCCATAGTCAGATAGTTGGGATCTCATCCATAAGATTTGAGCACAACATGCTAACATGGCAATGTACTCAGCCTCTGTGGAGGATATAGAAGTACTCATTTTCTTCTTTGACGACTAACTCACTAATTTTCCACCCAAAAATTGAGCACCTCCCAACGTACTTCGACGTGTATCTTGACACCCTGCATGGTCAGCATCTGTATAGGCTGTTAGTGCCATGGCGGTATCCTTTGGATACCAAAGTCCCATATTGATGGTTCCTTGGAGATACCGAAAGACCCGTTTAACCGCTTCAAGGTGCTTCTTGTTAGGCTTAGCCTGATACCGAGCACACATGCATACATCGAACAGAATATCTGGTCTACTGGCAGTGAGATACATCAAGGATCCAATCATAATACAATATTTATTTTGATCAATCGGGATCCTAGAGAGGTCCTCATCCAGTTTTGTTCTCTCCACCATGGGAGTGTCAATAGGGTCACTAGAATCAAATCCAAATTTCTTTAATATTTCATTAGCATATTTAGATTGATTTATGAAAATTCCTCCGGGACTTTGAGAAGTTTGTAAACCCGAGAAAAATGAAATTTGTCCCATCATCGACATTTGGAATTTAAAACTCATTTCTTTAGAAAAACGGTCACATTTATTTGGGTCGGTCGAGGCAAAGATAATATCATCAACATACATTTGAACATGAATTAAATGTTTGCCTGATTTCCGAGTGAACAGTGTAGGATCAACAACGCCTTTGTAGAATCCGTTTGCCAAAAAAAACTTTGACAAAGTATCATACCATGCCCTTGGAGCCTGGTTCAAGCCGTAGAGGGCCTTTTTCAGACGGTAGACATTGATAGGATGCTCGGGATTCACAAATCCTTCCGGTTGACTGACATAGACCACTTCTTTGAGATCACCGTTAAGGAAAGCAGTCTTTACATCCATTTAGTAAACTATCATATTCTTGCTGGCAGCATTATCAAGAAAGATTCTGGTAGCCTCTATATGTGCAACCGGAGCGAATGATTCCTCAAAGTTGATACCCTCCTCTTGTCGATATCCCTTAGCAACAAGTCTCGCCTTATTCTTCAGAACGTCACCGTTCTCATCAAGTTTCACCTTGAAGATCCACTTGAGAGCGATAGTCTTTGCACAATCTGGAGGAGGTACTAATTTCGTACATCAAGTCGATTAAACTCATGAATTTCATCTTGCATAGCATTAAACCAGTTGTCCTAAGAAATTCCAGTCTTGACATCATTCGGTTCTACTTTAGATAGTACATAATTGAAGAAGCACCATAAGGCATATGTGGCAAGTTGCTTTCGTGTAGATACTGGGCGAGAGGGATTCCCAATGATGTTATCCAGTGGATGATCATGTGTCCATTTTCTGAGATGTTCATGTGGTTGAGGATAAAGAACTGAAGTAGCAGAGTTAGGATCCCCTGGTGAAGATGCCTCAAGAGTGGGTTCAGGGGCAAATATGTTCCCAAATGGGGCATCTTCAGAAGAAGCAAAGGGGTTAACTTCAAAATAATTATCTATTGCAGTGCCTTGATGTACTGAAGAAGATTGAGGATTTGATGATGATGGTGAATGGTCAGCAGATGGAGCTTCTTGGCTTATGGAAATAGAGATCGGTAGACCATTTGAGTTGGTTAGAGTAGGAGCAGCAGCAGCTGGTGGTGCAGGAATATCATCAGTTGTCGGCTCAAAGTATTCATCAAACATCGGATCAAACAAGGTATTCAAGTCTTCTTCTGAAGGAGGTACATAAGGAGCTGCAAGCGTGGGATTCTGTAAAAGACCTGAACTAATTGGTCCAGGTGACAAATGTTGAGGTGAGGGTCCAGAACTGGTGTGTCCAGGAGCCAGTTGCTCAGTCAGCTCATCAAACGTTACATAAATAGTTTCCATGATATCTCGGGTTCTTTTGTTGTAGATTCGGTAACCCTTCCGATCTGGTGCATAGCCAACAAAAAATCCAATATCAGCTTTAGCTTTCAACTTTCTCAGATCTTGACCATCATTGGTTGGATAACATAAAGCCCCAAATACACGTAGAAACGAAAGATCCGGTTTTCTGTTGTGCACTAATTCATATGGAGTTTTGTCGTGAAGAGTATGTATTAGGGATCGGTTTTGGATGTAACAAGCCGTGGCAATATCTTTCGCCCAGAGAAACATCAGAGCCTTTGAGAAAATTAGCATGGTCCGAGCAGCTTCCACAAGAGTACAGATTACGCCTTTCAACTACACCGTTCTGCTGAGGAGTGCGTGGAACACTTTTCTAGTGACTAATGTCGAGATTTTCATAAAACTGGATGAGCTGTTTGTTAACAAACTCGGTTCCGTTATTAGTCCTGATGATTTTGATGGTTTTGTTAAGTCTGACCTGCAGTTGTTTGATAAGTTTAATAATAACCTCGGGAGTTTCATCCTTGGTTCTCAAAAACTTCACCCAAGTGAACCGAGAATAGTCGTCAACAACAACTAGAACATACTTCTTCCCATTGATACTTTGCACTCTAATGGGTCCACATAGATCCATGTGAAGGGTGTGAAGAACTTTCATGATGGTGTTGGCAGGTTGGGTTTATAGCCATACTTTTTACTTTTTCACAGTTGGCAAGCAGAACAAAGATGATCTTTTTCAATTTTAACCGGGGTAAGCCTCTCACAAGGTCCTTTCTAGCAAGATCATTTATGGTACCAAAGTTTAAGTGATTGAGTCGACGATGCCATAACCATGATTTGTTCTTTGATGCCTTTGATACCAAGCAAATAGGAGAAGACCACATCATGTCTTCAATAGAGATGGTGTACAAGTTGGTGCCACGAGATCCCTTAAGAAGATCAACACCATCCAACTCTTTAACGAAACATGTGTGTTTTCTGAAAGCCACTTCGAGAACTGAATTACAAAATTAACCAACAGAGAACATATTGTGGCCAAGTCCTTCCACATAATATACCCGGGAGATAACACTGTCACCAAAAACATAATCTCCATAATCCATAATTCCCCCAAAATGATCGTTCCCAAATATAACAGTCCCGATAAACTTATTCACAAAGTTCTTGAGCTGTGAGCGATCCCCAGTCATATGTTTTGAGCAGCCTGAATCCAAATACCAAAGGACGATTTGTACGACCTGCATTGAAAACAGACGAGAATGGATAACTAGAAGCAGTGGATCCCCACATGAATATGGGGTCCGATTGGTTAGCACAAACAATCTGTAGACCTACAGCATCCCCAGATGCCATGACATAATTAGTGGGGGCATCACTAGTAGAGGAACTAGACTCAGTCACAGTGCACTGTGTTCCTAAAGGAATAATTCTACCAGTGGGTCTCCATATCTTAGCAGGCACTGTTCTAGGCAAGGCAGTTCTAGTTAAAGGACAGTGTTCACTAATTTTGATTTTATGACCTGTGGGTTTCCACTGATAACCCACATTAGTGAACTTTTTCCTTGTCGGTTTCCAGGATTGCTTAACCTGTTTTGCTTTCCAAACTTTATCTACTGGGGATTTATCAAAAGGCCTTAAATATGACACAACACATTCATCATGATTACCAGAAATTAAACATTCATTACATGTTTTGTAGCCAGCAGTAGAATTCGAATTAATTATAGTACGCTTATAGCTAATACTGGAATCAACACAATTCAAATTGTTCAACTTAAACTTATTATTCCTACGATGGTCTTCTACTTCCTTCACTTTATCACTCTTAACTTGTGAGGTCCTATCTTCCTTTGTATTGCCTCTAGGCTTTGACCCGCTAGCTTGAGTGTTACTGCTTACTCCTGTAGAAGTAACGACGGGAATATTAGTTTGTTTCACAACTTTTTGCATTTCTGGCCTAGAAGTGCTGGGTTCTGAGGCTTTCAGGGGTACATCAAAGGTAACATGCTTGATCTTAGGCATTGAAGTGAGTGCAACTACTCTATCTCGTTTGGTACCATCTTTAGGTCATGTGGCAATGACATATTCTAAGAGGTCCTGAGATTGTTTAGCATACATACAAGCATAGGCAACAACACTATCAAGTGGTTTCTCTATTCTATCATCTTCTACGATCTCACGAAGACTCTCTAGGCTATCATTAAGGTACGTGAGATATGCTTGATAAGCAAGCTTATTATTCCTAAGAGGAGGGGGAATATACAACACTTCAATGGCATAAATATTACAAGCAGAAACCTTTGGAACAACATATTTACAAGTGGGAATTGGCATTTTCCCTTTCACTTAACTCTTTAGATTCTCAATCTCGTTAATCAAAGAAGTTATCTTTTCAATGTGGTTGTCATGAGTGACCTTAACTAAATTATATAACTCTTCGTATTGCGATTTAACCTTTAAATTTTCAACTTGAAAGTGTTCGTTTTCTTGTTGCAATTTATTGATGATGTTTTGATATTGAAATTCAGAGAATCTAAAGGCGGTGGTATATGAGAGCCTACCACTTCACTCCTATTTCCTTTCAATTAGGAATTTGAGCTTTCAATTTTCGGATCGTGGTACAGTGAGATTGAATCTGTTCATCTCGTGTGCTTATTTCAAAATATGCATCAAATTCAGGAGCATCCAAAGATGTCTTGGCATTTGAGGTTTTGATTCTTTCTTCTAGATGTCGATATTTTAATTGCAAATCAAGATAATCAACTTCTAATTTAGATAAATGCCTGACCATGTTATCATGATCATCTTTTTGTATTTTTTCTTGCAATTTTAAATTCTCGACTTCAAGCTCATTGACACAAACCTATGCAACTTTAAATGCAAGAGACAAATCATGAAATTGAGAAACAGTTAAAGCAGACTCAGTGGCAGTATAATAAACATCCTGGGTAATACATCTGGCAATCAAATTCTCATTGAGGATGTAAATATTCTTTCTCTCAATCTCATAGATTTTAAGCTCATTTGCATTATCTTTTGCCTCGTTTTCCATTTCATTAAACATCTTTTTCATTTCTTTAACTTCAGTATTTAGGGCCTTTTGAATACCCTCGAAATGTTCTTTCACTTTTTTAAAGAATGGAATAACCTCAGTAAGATAACATTTTTTTGTTTGCTCAAAACCCCTTTCCCCTTTAGTAATACCCGTTGGTCTGATTCTCTTTTTACATGTTTTATCGAAATCAACAAATAGTTGGCAGATTACGTATATGCTAATTAAAGTTTTACACTGTGTAGGAAGAGTTCTAGGTACTAAATGCATCTGTGTATTGGGAGGATACACCGTAGATGCAGGTAATTTCCTAAGGGGAGGATTATTTTCAACAAATTCTTCAGCCTTTTTCTTATCCATGTCTAACTTCCAAAACACTTGTTTAGGGGTTAATTGAGTTTAATGTGTGAACGTGGCTAAGAAGTTTTCCTCAGGATAGTTGGGAGTTTTGAAATTGAATCCTCTCTTCACACTCAGGGTCATTCATTTTCTTATCCATTTTATCTCTAGAGATATTTTCTAACTCTATATCCTCTTCTGTTATTTGTATACAAGTTGGCTTTTGTTTAGGCTTAAGAATCTCATTACCATCACAAATCACTTCTTGAGCCTTTTTAGCTTTCGTAAGAAACACGGGATTTGGGTCTTCTACAAGTTTTTCACTGTGTTCATCACTCAATATTTTGTGATTTGTTATAAGCTTGTTCTCAAGTTTATTCTTTAACGTTTTAAGGTTGGAAAAATCATTTAGGAGTTTAATTTCCTTTTCTTTGAACTCATGTTTAAGCGTTTTTACATTTTCTTGTATTTCTTGTTTTTGCTTAACAGTTTGTTTAAGTTTCTCTTGTAAGTAATTTAACTCCTGTTTTAACATTTCTTCTCTTAAATTACATTTAGTGATCAGTGTACGCATTTGGCTATCCATTTCCTGCTCACGTGTAGTTAGCTCAAATTTAGCACGATGTTCATAGATGGAAACTTGATCCTTATATATATTTAGCTTAGTGGTCAGAGAGTCATCAGGTATATATACAGTGTACTCATTAAACACATATTCATCATTAATGGCAGAAGATGCACCACTTGGTACAACGAGACTTTCATCGTGCTTCACATATTGCTCATATGGGATAACATTGCTATTTCCCATATCTACAATATCTGACTCCACAACTTCTGTCTGTTGTACTTTGTTGGGAATCTTTTGCTCATCAACCACATCATATAGTTTTAGTACCTCTGATATAACTGAAGCATTGGAGGGACCAGCTTGTTGAGGTGATGAAACCATTGGAGAAATGTTTGCCATGAATATGGTGTGGGCCATTGGTTTATCATCAACATCTGAGTCGAAGGCATCACAGTCAGCAACCTAGAAGATGTTGGGATCATTTTGTGCCAAATCATACACCGGTTGATCATCCACGTCAGCATCAAACGTATTGGCACTACCTTCAGCAAGAAATAACAATTCCTCCTCATCCAACACTGCTCCACTCTCTTGTGCTTAAATCAGCAACAACTTATCCTTGAAGTAGTCAGAGTTTTGTGGACGCTTTGGTTGGGTGTAGTTCCTTGCAATGTGTCCCACACCACCACAGTAGTAACACTTAATCTATTTGCGTTGACCTTGAACCATTATCCATCCTCTGTTCTGTGCCCCCACATAACCAGCTGCACTATTTCCTTTTGCCACATTCCTTTGGTTCACATTTTGTCGACCTTGCACGCTCTGTACCACAACCCTTCCATCCTCTACTGTAACATGATTGTGTGGGTTAGATGAAGTTCTAAATTGATTGTTGGTTTGAGCAAGTGTGGTTCTGAATTGTTGAACCAATAATGCAACTTGTTTCGAGAGGTTTTCAATCAACTTGTCTGTTGGGATATATCCTGAGTATGGTTTGTGGAAAACTAGAAGGGGGGTTGAATAGTTTTACCAATTTAAAACTTCCTTTTTAAATATTTAGATCGACTTATGTCAATCTATTTGGTTGTTTATGTTGGACGTTGATACATAGATATATAAATGTGTAATGAAAGATAAATAGTAAGAAGCACATCACCACGACACAAGTATTTATAGTGGTTCGGCTACAAGGACACCTTCCTTGCCCTACTCCACTCCCCGAGTCACCTACTCGAGAGTTCGTAAACACTACACCAACTCCTTATGGCGGAGAAGCCTTCACAACGTCGCTTAACCTTTTTCCGGTACAAAGCTAAATACCGAGTTCGTTCACACCAAGGCGAACCACACCTAACACAACGTCGCCTACCCTTTATACGGTGCTAGGCTAACCACCGAGCTCTTTCACACCAAGGAGAACTAATCCTATCACAATGTCGCCTACCCTTTATTAGGTACTAGGCTAAGCACCTAGTTCCATTACTATGGAGGAACTACTAACCTTCACAACACAACACCTAATGTCAAGGAGATCCACTCCTTGTTACAACACCATCAAGGATATCACCATCCTTGGAAATAAACAAATACTTATATGTATAACGATGCACCTCATCGATTATACGACCTAGGCATTCTTCCCAAATGCCACTTGATTTGATCTTTAGGCATCCTTCACTAATGCCTTTGACACAACGCTTGGCACCTTTCACTAATGCCTTCGTCTTGACACCTTTAGCATTCTTCACTAATGCTTTGACACGGACGATAATCACCTTTTACTAATGCCTTCGTCTTGACACTTTCAGCATCCTTCACTAATGCCTTTAACCCAACATCTACGGAGGAAGAAAGAACTATCAATCAAGAGAACCTTAGTTGTCTTGACGATGACGAAGCATGGCAACTCATGGACTTGAGCTTGCTCGTCTTCAAGAAGTGGTGATCTCGCGTTTAAGAGGAACCTAGAGAATCACACAAAAACAAAAGATAAACTACATAGATCACTTGGATCTGAGGTTAGAGGGATATAATACTTGGGAAAGTATGTGTATAAAGTCATGAGTAGAAAGGAAGAAATGGCTCTCTATTTATAGAGGAAATTTTCTACTGTTCTCCGGATCCCGCGGATCCCTCTCACAAGGGATCCGGCTAGCACAAAGCTAGGGATCCGTGGGACGCTCCTCTTTGCCCATGGGTATTTTTGGTTATGGGTCATGGGTCATGGGTTATGGGTTGATCCATGGTTTTCTTTCTAGATACAATGTATCTCAAGGATACAATGAACTTGGTTAAGTGGTATATATAAAACCATGGGTTATGGGTCAATACCATTTGCTAGTTTTTACCCATTTTAGTATATATTTGTTTTTACCCATTTTAGTATACTTAGTTTAAGTATATGCTAACCCAATATGTAAACACTAGTTGTTGTACATATGTATCTAAATCATAAAATCACTTATACTTGTTTTAGTGTTTTATGTGAAAACGTAAGTGTGTTAGGAAACTATTGACTCAAACTATTTACGTATTCTATTTGTTTCGTTAAAATGATTTTACGTTTGTTATCGACAAAATATTAGAAGATCGTAAAATATAAATAAACGTTTTTACAGCTTATTTGTATTAACAATCTCCCCCTTTTTGTTGATGACAAAACATAAAATTATTTTAAGAAAAACTAAAATTCGTAGCAAATTTGAATTAGTAGTTTTTACTTTCTTCTCCCTCTTTTTGTCGAAACAAAAAGTGTTGAAAGAAACTAACACAATTTTTATAAAAAAAATATGTAAAAAATGTAAAGAGAGCAAGTGACGGGAATGGTACTCGTCTTAACTCCCCCTTGACGAGTCCATCCCTTTGAGAGGGCGTCAAGTACATAACGTAAGTAAACTAATGTGTTTGCAAATATGTTTGCAAATGGTTCATCTAAGTGACGAAAACGTGCTCCCCCTTGAAGATTGCAAAGTTGCAATGGGGTGTCATGAAGTGTAATCCAAAATCGGATTAAGTTGCAAATGTTTTTGCAATATCGTTTGACACAAAGCTCCCATTTGCTTTATGGTGTCAAAATCTTCATGTATTATTTTTAAAATCTACAAAGTAAATGTTAGAAAACAAGAGTATAGTACATAATTTCCTACAAATAAAACTCAAGTTAGTGGAAATTTGTGCTTCTGTACCACGGATCCCACGGTTCCCTTCTTGGAGGGATCCGTCTAGGTATTTTGGAGGGATCCGGCTATCTGGTGACTGTTTCTTCAGCAGTGAAGATGTGTCAAACAATGCTAATGAAGAGATGAGATATGTGTACAATAACAAGCACAACGCACAAAATAATCATAGCACATAAATATTCATTCAATAAAATAAGAGATAGTAAAACAAATCTCTAAAACTAAGATAATGAACTTAGGACATACAAGTACCACTTAATACTAACTAGTTACTAGACTTAAAATGCGACAATGTGCTTGAGTCTAGGGATGAGTGGATTTGTTGATTTGATCCAACTTTGCAAGAAGATGATTAAACATGAAATGTATCTCATTTCGTGCTTCTTGAACAAGTCCTTGAGTGTTTAGACAATTTGGACAATTATTGTCTTGGTTTGGACCCGGAGGGAAATGGATATTTTGAGGAGGCTCTATGTGTGATTGTGGGTCTTCATTTTGAGAAGTAGGATGAGGTTCTAAAAATGAGGGTGGTAATGGAACTTCTTCCATATGATCAAGGTTATTCCTTGTCTCCCATAATGGACTAGTTGGCATTGTTGGTGGTTCCCTATTCAATGAAAAGGTTGGTGAATGGGAGGTTCTTGGTTGTGAATGATCCAATGAGTAGATGTTTGGGTGAGGGAGAGGCTCATTCAAGGAGTGTAATCCATGCTCAATGAATGAAGGTTTTGATGGCTTGCTAGAACTAGTCAAGTTTGGTTTTGAACTAGATGATCCCTTTTCTAGTACAAAAGGTTTGATGCTAATCCTTGCGGTTCTCTTAGCCTTTGTTGGATGAGTTTGGCGAGATGAGATTCTAGTATCATTATCTCTAATGGGGGATGTTTCGGTGGATGAGATTTCATAGATCATTTGACCCTTTCTTTTGGATGATCCTAAGGTTGAGGAGTTGTTGCTAAGAGCCTTAGTCATGGTGATGATGATGCTAATGTAAGCTTCTAATTGCTGATTTTTGAAAGGTAAGTGAGGATGGTTCCTTAAACCTAAGGTTGTTTGGTTTATAAAGGATAATTTGAATTAGGAAATTAAATTCTTGGCCACTTAGAGGATTAAGCATGCTCTTAAGATTTTGATCAGCTCTAGGAGGGTAATAAATGAATGCTAAAAGTGGTTAGAGAACCAAAGGTGACTTAGAATTGAATATCAAAGCTGATTGAGGCTTCCTGCAGCTACGGATCCCGTGGATCCCTCTCAGCAGGGATCCGCCTGGTTAAAGACCAGGGATCCGGCTGTCAGGCAGGTTTTAGGTGAAATGATTATGCTTTTGTAAGGTTTATTATCAATGGATTTTGAGGTTTTGATTTAATTTTGAGGTCTTTAGCTGTTGGATATCTCAAATCCTCAACCATAATGAGTGATGGTGCTTAATGATGGTTTTGGGCAAGAAAATTGACTTTGAGTAGTCTAACTAAGTGTTTGACAAGGATACCATTTAATTTGATATGGAGAAATGGTGGTAACAAGTCCTAGAAGTCAGATGATGACCTAAGAAGAATTTACTAAAATCTTTAAAAATAAAGAAAAAATGAAAAACTATTTTTGAGCCTAATTTTGAGTCAAAGATGATTAAGATCAATTTGCTAAAATTGAAGAATAGACCAAACTAAGTGCCATCAGACGTGATAGATAATGTGTGAGTGTTGGAGCGGAATTATGGTGAGTTTTGACGAGTTGATAAATCAAAAATATTTCGAAATATATCCTAGGTAAGCCATGGATGAGAGTGAGGTTTTCAACTATTTGAGGAAGACTTAGTTGGCTCTAGTATCTTATGTTTGACTCGTGTGAGGATTGCTCTAGTATCTTATATCAGATGCCACGGATCCCGCGGTTCCCTTCTGGGAGGGATCCGGCTAGTTCAAATGCTGGGATCCGCCTACTGCAGATTAGAGAGCTTTCAGCAAATGTGCAACTTTGCACTTTATAGTAAATGCTTCTCCTAGTTGTTTCTATGAGGACTAAATGCAAGAACACAACTAATATAATGTATATCAAAGTAAGAAGAGCTAAAATTCCTAGAATGAGTGACGACGACCACTCAAGGGGTCGTAAAATCTCATTTTCCAAATACCTAAGTTAGGATTGTTTAGTGCCAAGATATGGCGATACCTAAGTTAGGATTGTTTAGTACCAAGATATGGCAATACCTAAAACAAACTACATAGATCACTTGGATCTGAGGTTAGAGGGATGCAATACTTGGGAAAGTATGTATATAAAGTCATGAGTAGAAAAGAAGAAATGGCTCTCTATTTATAGAGGAAATTTTCTACTGTTCCACGGATCCCTCCCACAAGGGATCCGGCTAGCACAAAGCTAGGGATCCGTGGGACGCTCCTCTTTGCCCATAGGTATTTTTGGTTATGGGTCATGGGTCATGGGTTATGGGTTGATCCATGGTTTTCTTTCTAGATACAATGTATCTCAAGGATACAATGAACTTGGTTAAGTGGTATATATAAAACCATGGGTTATGGGTCAATACCATTTGCTAGTTTTTACCCATTTTAGTATATACTTGTTTTTACCCATTTTAGTATACTTAGTTTAAGTATATGCTAACCCAATATGTAAACACTAGTTGTTGTACATATGTATCTAAATCATAAAATCACTTATACTTGTTCTAGTGTTTTATGTGAAAACGTAAGTGTGTTAGGAAACTATTGACTCAAACTATTTACGTATTCTATTTGTTTCGTTAAAATGATTTTACGTTTGTTATCGACAAAACATTAGAAGATCGTAAAATATAAATAAACGTTTTTACAGCTTATTTGTATTAATATGGTTGAATGACCTGATTCTGATTCTGAGAAGATGAGGAGTACTGATGACCTTGAACAAGTGATGATTGAGTGAGCGGCTGAACGTTTGAAACAAATGCAAGTGAATCATTTGTTATAGTTGTTGTTGTAGTTGGATTGAGTTTTTCCATTATCAGGCGGTCATGTGTAGCATGCTTCTCATGTTGTAGTAAGTAGGCATACGACTACTGATAATTTGTATTTCTCAATCCTTTGTTCAGCTTCACTGCGGTAACAGACCTATTTCACTCAGGTGTCATGTTGTTTACGAACTTGGAATTGAGTTGAATATTTGGCATAGTGTGAAAAACTAGAAGGGGGTTAAATAGTTTTACCGATTAAAAGTCCGTTTTAAAGTATTTAGATCGACTTATGTCAATCTATTTGGTATGTGTGTTGGATATTGATAGATAAGCATATAAGTAAGTAATGCAAAGATATAGAGTAAAGGAACACAAAACCACGACACGAGTATTTATAGTGGTTCGGCTACAAGGACACCTTCCTTGCCCTACTCCACTCCCCGAGTACCCCACTCGAGAGTTTGTAAGCACTACACAACACAAGCTCCTTAATGTGGCGGAGAAGCCTTCACAACGTCGCCTACTCTTTATCCGGTACTAGGCTAGACACTGAATTCTTCCATGAGGTAGAACCAAACCTATCACAATGTCACCTACACTTTATCTGATACAAGGCTAGATACCGAGTTCCATTACAAAAGGAGGAACTACTACCCAACACTACACCACAACACAACTATCCCAAAGGAGACACACTCCTTCTTACAACACTAGAAGGATATCAACATCGTTTCACTAATGCCTTCAACACGACCCTTCGGCATCTTTCACTAATGCCTTCAACACTACCCTTCGGCACCTTTCACTAATGCCTTCAACACAACACTTCTATGGAGGGAGGAAAGAACTATCAACAAGATGCACTTCAGTGGTCTTGATGATGACGAAGCTTAGCAACTCATGACCTGAGCTTGCACGTCTTCAAAGGTGGTGATCTAGCCTTTAAGAGGAACCTAGAGAATCACACAAACATAAAACTACATAGAATGATCCTTTGGATCAGTGGTTAGAGATGTTAGAATACTGCGAGAAAGTGTATCTAAGTGGGAGTAAACCAAAAGAGAAATGGATCACTATTTATAGACAAAAAATGTCTACTGTCCCACGGTTCCCACGGATCCCTCACCAGAGGGATCCGGCTAGTGAAAACTTGGAATCCGGCTACTGGGTCAGTTTAGTCTGGATTTCGGGTTGCAAACCGGGTTATGGGTTATGGTTTATGGACCATGGGTTATGAGTATTGGATTATGAATACCCAACAAGATGCAATGTACCTAGTCATTGGGTTATGGATCTTGGGTCATGGGTTATGGACTTTGGGTCATGGATCATGGATAATATCCAACATGACTTCATGCATGATATCATGCAATGGGTCTTGGGTTATGGATCATGCTCCATGGGTATGGGTTATGGACTTTGGTTTTTACCCAAAAACATTCATTGTACCTAGTCAATGGATCGTGGGTCATGGGTCATGGGTCATTGGTCATGGACTTTGGTTTTTACCCATTACAACATATACGAAGTACATATACATTTCTATATAATGTAAACACTAGTTATTATACATGAGATGTAAACAATATTACTTGTTAATGTTTTATAAAAATGTCTTTGGTTTTATGACTTATTTACTAAACATGTTTTGATATAGTTTTAATATATTTAGTAAAAGTGTGTTAGTAAACTATTGGCTCAAACCATTTACGTATTTTATTTGTTTCATTAAAATGATTTTACGTTTGTTAGCAACAAAACATTAGAAGATCGTAAAATATAAATAAACTTTTTTATGGCTTATTTGTATTAACACATAGTCATCTTGATATTCCTTATATCATTCACAAGTTTGTGAACCTCACATAGTATTCTGCAATACTCTCCCCCGAGTTCATCTTGAAGTTCTCAAGCTCATCATACAGCTATGATTCTCGATATTTTTTAGTGAGTTCTGAGCCAACAAGAAGCATTTTGACATTGTCCCAAACTGCTTTGGCTTGGGTGTTGTGATTTATCAGCTTGTAGATATCTTTGGGTAAACCTTGAAGGAAGATGTTGGAAGCTCTGAAGGCAGCATCATATCTCTTCTTCTCAGTCTCATTAAGATCATTATACATCCTTGGTCTATCTATTCCGAGAGTGACACGTCCATCTTCACCAGTTGCTAGTTCATCTCTGGTGGTGCCCATCTGGAACGGTCCTTCATCAATAGATTTAATAATGTTAAGACCATTCTCTTTACCCAAGCAATACAGTCGGATTCTCTGTGCCCAAGAGTCATAATATGTTCTATCAAGCATAGGAGGGCGGGTATCGGACCCAGCAGCTTGAACATCGTCGGAAACAGTAGACATGATGTACAAATACACGGGATTTTACAACTCTTTGATTTAAACCGAGAAATCAAATCTTTCACGGGATTTTACAAAAAATCAAGAGGAAACCTTAGAACACAATTTCGACAGCACGACGTTAAGAATGGCTTGAAAATAGGTCTTTGTATGACAAACCGCAAAGTCTTCAATACACAAAGTCTCAAACCGCAACTTGAACAAACCGCAAAGACCTCAAGTTGCAATACTCAAATCTCAATGTCAACTCACAAGCCTTGAGTCAAACCGCAAGTCTTCAAAACACTAAGTCTCAAATCGCAATACCTCAAAACGCAATAGTCTCAAATCGCAGCTTTTTGACAAATCTCAACAACTTCAAATCACAACGAAGAAATCGCAATGAAGGACAAATTGTAAGACTCAAATCTCAAGAGCTTCAAACCGCAATACTGACAAATCGCAAGACTCAAATCTCAAAAGCATCAAACCACAAGATCAACTCGCAACGGAAAGTGATAAATCGCAGATAACTTTCGTGAAGTACAAGTGTCACTTTCAAACAGTTTTGTCTTTTGGCTAAAGTTCAAACTGCAACTTTGTCTTTATCTTCAAACCACAACAAATAAATCATTAAATAATCAAACCTCAACTTTGAATCTATCAAATCGCAACCAGAAGCAATCAAACCGCAACCAAGAATCCGTTAAAACGAAACAACGAATTTAATATCCAAACTCACGAATACCATAAAAACATCCACAAACAAGATGAAACAAGCTTTCCAAAGACAAAACTAAGCTAATATGATAAACCTAAACTAGAAAGTACAAAGATATAACAAATTTAACCACTAAACAAGCTCAAACTAGTGAATAAACTCCACAACTATTTGACCCACATAAAAACCAAAACCAATCTTTGAAATCTGAGCACAAACGAAGTAGATGATCAAACCATGGCTCTTGATACCAATTGAAAGAGATTGGTTATCATAAACACTCTAAATAAAAGTCTTATGGATCGAATGGTGTAAGAACTAGAGAGAGAAAGTAGAAGTTGGGAACTTTAGAGAGAGAAAGTGAAATCATATAAATGAAAGCTCCAACCCTCTACCTTAGAGGGTAGAGGGTATTTATAGTGTCTTACAAAACGCCCTCGGTCGGGCTGTGGATCGGGTGTACAGTGGGTAAAGACCCGTCCGTCCTCCACGGTGTTACTTTACTAACTACTAAACATTTAAGACAATGAACTTTCTAATGCTAATAAATACTCGGGGTGACCGAGTATTTAACTTGGATTTACTAAATCCTAACAATGTTGTTGCACATAGTTTCGCTACATAAATTGGCATTCAGTTGAGATTTTCATCCTATTTTAGCTTGATTAGGTTGAGTGTTCATTCGGTTCAAGTTTAAGTTTAATATCTCAAGTCTTGTAGATTTAGCGCTCAAAACATAAAACAAGCTAAACTTGAGCATTTGATAGCTTACTGTACCCGATTTGAACTCAAACAAACATGGCAAAATACCTCTTTTTCATTTTGGTATTAGAAAATATGATTTTTAAAGAAATAGTTATAATTCACATTGTGGATATACACACTACTTAGAAGGAAAGGAATCACGGTATGCTATTTGGGCCCCACCTAGTGTCACATAAGTATTCTCACTTTCAACACTCACACCAAAAATACCCCTTCACTCACATAAGTAATCTCGTAATCTTTCCAGCCTTCATCGTGTAAAAATTTATCAATCACGATACGTCTTTCTGGCAAAATGTTTTTGCATCCCTTTCTTGCTCACACAGCTCGATTACACCAATAATAGCTTCTTTACGAGCCGCATTATCTTCGTCACATTGTTTTTGAACATACGGTTGATTTTCTCGATGGTATGGCGGAGAGAACAAGCCATTTTTTGTATAAAGAATATGTTTTTGGTAGCGAAGTGTGTAAAAAGTTTAGTTAAATGAAGTGTTATTTATAAAGCGTAAAAAGGGATAACTAAAAAAAGAATTGTTTGACATATAACCGTTGAATTCAACGGTTTAATTTTTTCTCTTATTCACCGTGTACTCGACGACGGTGGATTCGGCGGGGCTAGACGGTGTCACGGCGGGGTTTTGACGACGCCGAAAGCCCAACCACGTCAAATTCAGCGCAAATTGTCGTTGCCACACCGTTCCCTCTTAACGAGTGTCAGGAATTCATAAGCTTAATACTCTCTTACACATATTATTCTCAAGATGAGACGTGTAAAATAAAAATCGTTGTTGACTATCAATGTTTTGTAACATATAAGAAAGTCATATAATTAGTTAAAGTAAAATCACTGTTTTTATAGAACGACAACTTTTTACATACCTATATCACATATATCAAGCATAATATCTCTGAACGTCTCTAACAAGATTTGAATTCATAACTTTTTGGTTGATAGACAACCCGGATACCACTGAACCAAATGCAAAGATCTTTGGTAAATCTTTATATATTTACTACTTGTAAAGAGTGCATCTTTTTTCTTAAAACTTGAAATTTGAAACTTAAATTAACGTAGTTTGCCTAAGTTACCCCTAACTACTTCTTAAACTTGACAATTTTTTTAAAACTCGGCAACTTAAATTATGCATTTTCTTTATCAATTCTAAATCTGAAAACTTTTCAAACACACACTATATTAATTTTAAAAAGCAAACATTTTGTATTTCAAAAAAATGCGCGCTTTGCAAAGAAAAGTTCAAATGCATACCATTATTATGGTACATACTAATGGACAAATTCTACCATTCATTTAGTTTGATATAATGGTGAAGATTAAACCTTAGATTTAATCATACATTAAAAAACATTAACTTCCACATCTTCCACCCCATCTTTTTTCAACTAAAACCCACTTTCAACTATTTTTTTTTTAATTACATATCTTAAAAACCGTAAATTTTTAATCTTCAAAAATTATACCATCCTGACGAGCATTTAATTATTTTTTATATAGGGGCACTTTCATATACTTTCGATAAAAAAAAAATTGGGTTTTTTTTTCTCGGTGCAGTATATTGCTTGATATATCACTTGTGATATAACACTAATCTGTAAGTTTGAATACTCAAAATGCTTTAGTAGAACGAGTATAAATATTTTTTTAGAACTCTAAATGACACGTCGTTTTTGGCATTGAAAAATATGCATCATTAGCTTTCGAACCATAGATTACACATAATTTTTGAACCACCAAATCTACAAAAATTATTCATGGAAGTTGAGTGTTTGAACTTATAGATTAGTGTTATATCACAAGTGATATATTAAGCAAAATATTTGGAGGTTCAAAAACTATGTGTGATAAATCTAATAATTTTTTTGGATAGGAAAATCCAATTGATTTATCACATGTGATATAACATGATTTGTAAGTTTGAACACTCAACATGATGTCATGAAAAGAGCATAAGTATTTGTGTAAAACATAAAATGATTAATATGTTTTGGCATTAAAAATGACGCATTTTTAGCTTTCCAATCATATATTAAACATAATCCGTGAACATCAAAATCATAATTTGTAAGGTTCTAGTTTAGATCCATCAATTGCAATGACCATTGGACGTGAGAATGAGCGTATTAAAGGTGGGCGCGAGAAACAATGGCGCAAAGTAATAAGAGAAAGAAGGGTTGCAGTATTTGTGGAGAGAATGATCATAACAAACGTACTTGTCCAAACAGGAAAAGTTGCCAGCTTATATTCCGTAGGCGGTGCCGCCAGAGGCGGATATGCTCTGCTACTGTTGAAGTATGAGTTTAGTGTTTGAATTTAATTTTTAATTTTGATTTATCTCTAGTGATAAATACAATAATTGAAAATTTATATGCTCAATAATTGGAATAAATATGAGGACTTTGTGTCTTTTCGGAGTATTTAACATTTATTACTTGTTATAAAGCATCATAATGATTAAATGTTTACATCATTTATGAGGTTTTATGAGTTTATTGTTATATATCACTTGTGATATCACCTATTATAACCCACTATACATCCCTCGCAGATCTCATGTGCATTCTACCAACCGTTGACATGGCTATAAACAAAAGAACAATGGGTTGAGGGTTTAGGTATATATCACTTGTGATATTATACTTAGTGGTTAATAGTTTAGAGTTTTTAGTATATGGTTCATTGGTTAGAAGTTTAGGATTTTTGGTATAGGGTTTAGTGCTTAGAGGTTTGGGATTTTTTGTATAAAGTTTAGTAGTTAGGGTTTAGGGTGTAGGTATGTATCATTTGTAATATTAGACCATCATCATTTCCACCATTGATCATATTGCTTTTCAGTTGTGATATTGTACGTATTGTTTAGGGGTTTAGGTATGTATCAATTGTGATATTACACTAGCTTAGTGGTTAGGGGTTTAAGGTTTCGGTGTAGGGTTTAGTGGTATAGCAATGATAACATCAAATTATCCTGATATTCAAAGTGTTAATTTCCTCCTTTATCGTCACTTTATGATTAAAAAGCTATTAGAAACATCCTTATTTCTTCTTATTTCATTTCAGGAACTATTTCATATAAAGAAGCGGTATTTGGACATTTCTAAGCTCAAGGATGGTTTTCTCTCACATTTGCTGAAGACCATGGCGTAACTAAGTGATGAAGTTACGCCGTAATCAAGTGTATGAGGAAATACGGCGTAACAATATGGTGGAATTAAGCCGTAACAAGACTACATAACATTTTACAAAGAATACAGCGTAACAAAGGAGTGAAGTTACGCCGTAATATGATTACAGATTATGAGGCATCAACTTTACAAAGACTACGGCGTAACCCTTAGCTCAGGTTACGCCGTAACCACGGATAAAAATCAACTTTACAAAGACTACGGCGTAACCCTCAGCTCAGGTTACTCCGTAACCACGGATAAACATCAACTTTACAAAGACTGCGGCGTAACCATCAGCTCAGGTTACGCCGTAACCATGGATAAGCATTAATTTATGAAGAGCTACGGCGTAACTGGTTAATAAGTGTTACGCCGTAGCTAGTATTCAGGCCTATAAATAGACAAAGATTTCATCAGTTTTAGGTATCTCTCCTTTCCCAAACCTTTCTATGGTTTGGGGAGATCAAGCACAGAAGAAGAATCATGGCTTAGGAGTATGAAGAACGAAGTTCTCGTTTACGATTTCTTTTGTATTCGATTTTGGATTTCTTTTATATTTTTCTAGGGTTGATATTATGAATTCATGTTATTAATTCAATTTTGCATTTATGTTATTGATCTTCTCTTTATTTTCTTTATAGACATCTGCTTAGTCTTTTCATAGATCGCTAGTCTCGGTAATATTATAAGCTTGTTAGTAGATAAAGGGTTGGGAGAATTGACCAACTGACCTCATCCTAATAGGTTGCGAAGTATGGAAGGAATTGGCCATAGTACAACCACTCTTCATGTGCGAACTGACCAAATGATCACCTATCAAGTGGAGGTATTTAAGAAGCTGGGGGAAACCTAAGTTCCTAACGGCCGGGTTTCCATAGACTAGATCTAGTAGATTTGGCTCTTAATGACTGGTATTAGGTTACCGAATGATCCCGGGTTACCTGTTCATCTTGGTGAGGAATCTAAAAACCATAGGCCATGACGAATTCACCAAAGGAGTTTGGCGATAATTAACCACTATATTGAACCTTTATATCGAGAATCAAATCTTATCTGTGATCTTGGTTAAGCTTCACTTTTCTATCTCTTTATCCTAAATTCTTATTTCTGTGTGTTTAGAATAATTATATCTATCCTATCATATCAATATCAAATCATGTTACTTCTAATCATCTTAGTTCTTTCAAGGTCACAGCTCTCTTGGGAAGACACTCGGATTTACCTAAGGCTTTACTTCATCTGAGTGGGTTCTCTGCCCGTTATCATGTGTTTACCCTAGTTTATCTCAATTTTATAAATATTAAAGGCAGGATGAAATAGCACATCAGCTTTTTGGTGCCGCTGCCGGAGAGTAGTTAATGAAAGGTCTAAGGTATGAACTATAATATTGACCTAAGATAAGAAACGTGAATACTTTCAATACCGCATAAGGTACGTATCTCAATCTCTCGTAGTGCAATTTTCCACATTTTCTCTTTAAAGCTATTAGTTACGGCGTAACTTTTATTAAGAGTTACAGCGTAACCATTAAATAATAATAAAAAAAATTTAATAAATTAAAAATTAGTTACGGCGTAACCTTATCTTCCTATTACGCCGTAACCTTGGGCGGTATAAAACCCTAGCTACGGCTGAGAATTAGGTTTTTACCAACACAAAATCTTTTCACCGCCCCTAGCTACAGTAAAAAATTTCCCAAAAATTTGCGTGAAGATTTTCTCATTCCTTCAATCAATCAATGGCTGGTAAGATCTATCACTACTCTTTTTGATTCTTTTCTAATTATTATTTAATTAGGGTTTATGTGTTCATACTTGGGAATCTTGCTTCTTTCACAATAATCATTGCTATTAACCTGATTAATTTATGATTAAAAAAATGATTCCCCGTGTTCTATTGATTCGTGTCATATCATTATTGGTTGTTTGGGTTGTTTTGATCAAGTTTAAAGTGGGTTTTGGTCAAACATGAATATAATGGTTTAGGCGCGGTCCCTCGGCACTAAATAGGTTAAAAACTTATAATTCTTTTTACCTTTGGGATAAAATTGATGGTTACGGCGTAATCTATTGCTGGCCGTAACCATGTGTTGTGCTGAGTTTTTGGGGCGAGTTACGGCGTAATCAGTGGGTGATATTACGACGTAACCATGTCTGTAATGAAATTACTGAGTAACTTGTAGTGTTGGTTACGCTGTAACTTGTCATCAGTCTGAAAGAATAATAATTTAAGTTTCTTTTCCTTTCAGGAAACAACAATAATCCCACCCAGTGGGTAAGATTCTTGGCCTATGACGATGAAGAAATAAGGAAATTGTGTAGGGACGACTACGTGATGCTAGCAAGGAAAGAGATCAATACCCCTTAAGCTCTTGACTTTGATGAATTTGATGAAGTCAATAAAAGGGATGCTAGCAGGAAATTAAGGAAATTTTGCAAGATCAAGTACACGTTGCGTAGTCGTTCGTTTACCAGCAATGCATGGCTAAGGCTCTTCAAGATCAAAGAGCCAGTGATTCCCGAGTATGTCAGGGAATTTTTGGCATCCATCGAGTTCAAACATGAAATTAACAACGATGATCAAATCGCGTTATGGTTTCAGCTTGGAGGGGTTAGAAGAGAGTTGACTTTGAATCAGTTCATGGTTAGAATGGGATTGTACACGGAGAGAGATTTGGACAACGATTTGTTTAAGGATTTTTATGGCACTTTTTAGAGGTACATGCCCGAGTCTTACAACCCCACCACCTATTTCAACAACATATCTGTAGTAGATGGGTACAGCTTGAAGCACCCCCTTTATACACCATTGTAAGGAGTTTGATTCGCCGGCTTGTTCACATGTTGATTGCGTGTTCTCTCAAGGCAAGGCATTCGGCGGAAGAGAAGATGACAATGGATGATCTTTATCTCCTTCATGGTTTAGATGGGGGGATCACATTGATGTCCCTCATTTCTTGGCTAGGTTTATGGCTAATGGAGCCAGGGGTTTCTCCACAAAAAGTCTGATTCATGGGGCTCATTTCATTGGTAGGTTAGCAAGGAGCTACGGATTGATGTATGATGAGGCGTTAGCTTTGGTGACCCGTGGTAGGGAGACCAGTTTGATAGGGAAAAATAAGCTGGTCAAATTCGAGATTTGTTGCCTTAATGTGCTAGGTAAACCTGAGTTGATGCCGGAGGCCCAATGATAGGTGGAGAAGCAGGTAAAGCTGGGAGTAGTGAAGCTGGTGGTAGTGGTGCTGGTGTGAGTGGAAGCCAAATGGAGGCTGAGGAGCAAGTCCCTAGGGTCCGGTGTAGCACCTCGCATATTTCAGGTTTATATTTTACTATTTTACGTTATATAAATTACTTTTAATTATTTATATAAGTAATCTCAAAAATTAAATAGTGTGAATTATCCTCACAACCAACACAATACTAGGAAAAGTCTATGTGTTCAAAAATACTTTAGTTTCACCACTGGTCATAATTCATATGAATTATTGCCACTTTGCCAATTTTAGGTAACACATTTTACCTTTAAGTAATACGCGTGCCCGAACCTACGTTATTAGGTTTTAACAACATAGAAACATCATATTAAACTTATCATACTTTTAGTAAACCTAGTTGGAGTATGTTGATAAGTTTTAACATTTTTGGAAGTATTACATTTTTACGTTACCCGGTTTTAAGTTTCGTGAATTAAGGGCTTAACATTAGTAATTACCGGGACCAAACTATACCCTAAAAACCAAATATTATCCAAGAAAAACACAAACTACCACCTCAAAAATGAGGTGGCGTTTGATGGCAATACCACAAGCCACATGGCTTTCTCACAACACACATGCAACTTACACACACTATCTTGTCCCCCACTTATACCATATTATCTAAATCCTTATCATTTACATGCAAAAATATCACAAATCTCTCTTGGTTCTCTCCCTTGGACGTTCACCATCACCACACAAACACCAATCCTTACTTTGATTCATACTACAAGAATCACTAAGAAGATGGAGCTAGAGTTGGTTCCTACATGATCCTAGGGTTATTTTGTTGATAACAAGGGTGAAATAAGAGCTACACAAGAAGGTTAGGGCTGAAGTAAGAAGGTTGTTGCAAGGGTAAAAGGGTTTGTAAGCTTGGGTTAAGAGGTTGAAGACAAGGGTTGAAGATTGGAAGGGGTTTAGGCTTGATTGTTCTTGTGACCATTCAACCTAAGTCTTGTAAGAAGTTGTTTAAATTTCTTGTCATTCAATATGTTTGTAATGATATTTATTATTATTTGATGTATTTGATATAAGTAGTACATGTAATAAGGCTTGCATGATGTTGTACATAAAATTGATGGGTAAAAACTAGTGTAGAAACTCATTAAGATAACTAGTAAGAAACTAGTGAATTATCATGAGTTTTAACATGAAAATCATAAACTTTGGACTTGATTAAGTTCAAGAAGTTGTTATAGGAAGTAAAAACTAGAATTTGAGCTTTTGAATCACTTGAAATGGACTTACAGATAAAAAGTTATGGTTAAAAGAAGTTGACTAGATGAAAATTGGTTATTAAGTCAAAAGTCTTCTGAAACGATTTTAAAACGCGATTTAAACCCTTTTCTGGTCCGAATCAGCAAAGGTGTAAAACACAAAAGTTGCTCGAAATGAAATTTTCTTCAAAAACTCAAGAGCACATAAGCAGAAAGTGAACGAAAAGTCTTAAAAACATCAAATACTAAACGGACCTGTTGTGACTAGAAAACAACCATGGTCATGGAAACTTACTTGTATTTTGATTCTTTGAGACAAAACAAAGCCAAGGTTAAACCAAGGCTAATGTCTCAAGCTATTTTAACTTAAATATAACCACTAGATATGACCATGATTGTTGTTTCAAAGTTTTTCCGTGCGACTAAGTTACGACTAGTTTGGGTATGTTAACCCGAAAATTGTTTCAAAAACTTGGTCATTAGATGAAGCTTTACTAGATTTTGACAAAATGACTATACGAAATATAAACTATATAAATACCTTTTTCACAAGTTTTAACTCTTATTTAAAACCATAAACATATTAGTCTAAAAACTACTTTCGAAACCTTTATATTACACAACATCATAATATGACACGCCGAAATCATTTTCATCACAACACTTACACATGATAAATGTTACGCTAAAATACTTCACGACACACAACTCATAACACTATCACGTCACCACACAAATAGCCTTTGACGAAACACGACACATGTTTTATACAACATTTATCTCGTCAAATACTTACTTATAAATGATAAGTACTACAATAGTAGGGAATTTCATTATCATAAAGAGGCCTCTTCGGGGTATCGTATCGACGAGTTGTGGATTTACGATTTAAAGTGTCCTGGCTCCTCATGCGATTACTACATGACCTCTTGATTTTGATAGCCCGAACGGTGGTACGAGGTCATTTATAAAAAGGCTATGAGCCAAGCAAACACTTAAGGGATACCTTAGCTTAATATCTATGTACAACATCATAAGCCAACAAATTACATATACTTGTACACTTATATTGAAAACTATACTAAAACATAATTATTATACTTTCGTAGGTAATCACTAAAGATCGCAATCTCGACATACACTGTTATTGCTATAAGCTACTACTGATGACTACGGTGAGTTCATAGCCCCAACTTTTGTTTAACTGTTTTATAAACTACTTGGGGGAGATACATGCTAAAACATTTTATTATGGACAATTACTTGCAAACTGAATGCCTTGACTGTATTATTGCATACCTAAGTTATTTATGCCAAAAGTCCCCAACATCATGGACCACTAATCACTGGGAGTGAGCGCAAATATTGTGGATAAGCCTATCGGGATTGACGAATCCCGTTTGTGTTATCCGGATCGGTAACCAAATGCACTTTATTTGAATTACCTAGGTATATGGCAAAATACCTACTAGGGGCAAGTTACTTATATATTTATATATATCGTCCAGTGATAAATATACAACAGTCAGTCGTGAGTTCCATGAGCTTAGAGCAATAATAACTATCAAGAAGATAATTGTACACATTGCAATTATATTACAAACTATTGTCCACTACTGTTTTCAAAACTATGAATTCACTCAACCATTGTGTTGACTTTCAGCATGTTTTATCTCAGGTCCGTAAGATATGTCTGGCACGCGAATAAAGGCACACTGAATAGGCATTTTGAAGACTATGCATATTATCATTCGAAAAACTTTTAAACTTATTATGTACATTATGGGACCTCTACTATGATATTATGAATAAATTTGAATGATAATGTATTTTAAAACGTCTCATTTAAAGTCGTTTTCTGTAATGTGTACTTTGTGCAAATAAGTAATATCCTCGATTAGCTTCCGCTGCTATTCAAAACTGAGGGTGTTACAGATTGGTACCAGAGCTATAGTTATAGAGAACCAGGATGCATTATACCTAGACTATAACTACTACCTACCAATTCACTTATTATAGTCTTCATATTCCGTGTGCCATGCCCACTATTTGACATATCACTGTTTAATTTGCTATGAACGTTTAACTAACTCTGAACATGGATACTCTTATGCAGACATTATGTCTGTACCACCATCCCCAGATCACGATCTCGTTATTCCAAATCAAGCTATACCAGCTCAACATGAGCAAATACTTCCGGCTCCCATCCAAGCACAGAATCCCCCGGATCAAGATGATGATTATCTTGATATTGTGGACTATGGGGATGACGAGGATGAGGAACCATATGAAGATTTAGCTGATGAAAATGAACCCGAGGATGACCCGGACGAAGATCCGGAAGAAGATGAAAATATGATCTTAAATGATGACGATGATGACATGGAAGTGATTTTCGATGATGACGAAGAAGAGGAAGACCCTCTTCAAGCGGATGTCATATTCAACGGATCTCCACCTCCACCATCACCACCATTTACTCCAGCAAACTCTGAAATTCCTGTTTCGGTTACTCCCGCTACTGGGGGAAGGCCTTACATCATTGGGGGCCCTTCCTCTACCTACGAAGTTGGAGGACCATCTAATACTTTTCCAAACTTCCCAAGGTACGAAATGGGATGCCTAAGACAAGATGTCACGGCACTTCAAAATCATGTCCACTTTCTAACAAGGGCAATGCATCGTCGTGAAACGGAAATCTCTTCGGCAAGAGCTGAAACCGTTAATGCCCGACAACGAACTGATCTGGAAATCCTGGATATGAGTTATATTCAAGATGGCCTTACACATGTGGAAGACATTGTCTTGGATCCTATAACAGGATTTCTAGTGCTCAAGAACAAAGTCACCCGTATGGATAAAACACAAAATGAAGACGGTGAGCAAATTAAAGAGTTGAAACGCCGCATAGCTTCAACTGAAATCAATTTAGAAATTGCTCAAACCGATCATCATAGGCTTGAGATCGATCTTTATAACGTACGAGTAGAAATGCGGGTCATGTTTCAAGAACTAAGGAGCTCTAGGGAGTTTCGCCCTAATGACGCTATTGATGTGTTGGCTGCTCACGGGAATAACAATCAGCCCGAGCCGCATCAATCTCCAGACTCTTGAAAGACTAGTGTTATTATAATAGTTAAAAGACTTAGTAGATTATGTAATAGCTAGTAAACAATGTAATTGTTGGCTGATAGTTTCGTCAGAAAATTTTGAAGAAACCTGTCACGGGTTTCGATTTTGTAACTCCAATATAATGGATTAACTATATATAAATGTAACGTTTGTTGTATAAATTTATCTCGTCTTGTGTTGTGATTTAATTTCCAACGTTGTTCTTCTATCATTTCTAATCATGCTTATTATCCAACATCATACTTATACCACATCTCTTGTTTAATTGATAGAATCATGCCACCTAAAACGAAAAGCAAAACTGCTATTGATAAAATGGTTGCCGATAAAGTGGCTGACGCACTTAGAGCTGAGCGAGCAACTGCAGCTACAAATGCCGCCACGGCCGCTGAGGCTGCTAAAGCCGCAAAAACTGCCGTTGTTGCCGAGGCACTTGCAACCGCTAGGGCCGCTGCAACTACTGTTGGAGCGGGAGGTTCTAATGCTACGGGACCAGCTATTGGTGCCGAAAGAATAAATGTCGAACCAATGCCAAGGGGCTGCTCATACAGCGAATTCATGAAATGCCAACCTACAAATTTTAAAGGCATTGAAGGAGCTGTAGGGTTAACCCGATGGTTTGAGAGATCTGAATCTGTATTCCTGATCAGCAACACCACTGAAGACTGCAAGGTCAAATACGCCACCAGTACTTTAATGGATGAAGCATTATCCTGGTGGAATTCTGTAGTTCAAACAATTGGCATTGCAAATGCCTATAAAATTTCCTGGGTCGAACTCAAAACAATGATGATCAAACAATATTGTCCTCGTAACGAGGTATAGAAGTTGGAAATTGAATTCTGGAACAACATAGTTAAGGGCACAGATATCACCACATACAATCGTCGATTCAATGAATTGGCAATCTTATGCCCAACAATGGTTCCAACCAATGAGAAGTTACTGGAGAGGTACATGTGGGGACTTCCATAACCTATACAAGGAAATGTGATCTTATTTGATCCAAAAACGATAGATGATGCAATGGGAATGGCTCGTAGACTAATGGATCAAGCGGTTAGAGCAGGAACTGTTATGATTCATGACATTAACCTCAACCGCAACAATAACAACAACAACCATCCCAATAACAATACCCACAACAACAATAAGAGAAGGTGGAATGATAGCCGAAGGGGTAACAACAACAATCCTAACCAATAAAACCGAAACACAAACCACCACAACCAGCAAAACCGTAGGCAAGAAAATGCCAGAGGTACTGTTGTTGCTGCTGTTGCACCAGCTGAAGGAGGAGGTTATCAAGGAAATGCTCCTTTGTGTTACAGATGCAAGTTACATCATGAAGGCCCTTGCACCGTTAGATGCAAGAATTGTCAAAAGACAGGGCATCAAACCAAGGACTGCAGAGGGAAGGGGCCTACTATTGGTGCCAACACCCAACCAGTATTGACTTGTTTTGGGTATGGAGAATGTGGACACATTAAGAGACAATGTCCCCGAAACAATGGTCAACAAGAAGGAGTAGCTCGTGGTAGGGCGTATGTATTGGGTGATAAAGATGCGCAGCAGGATCCGAATGTGGTTACGGGTATGTTTCTACTCAATAACCATTATGCTAAAATCTTATTTGATTCGGGTGCTGATAAAGTTTTATATCTACTGCATTTGCATCTTTACTTGATATTGCACCCACTACATTAGACACCGCCTTTACCATTGAGTTAGCAAATGGGAATCTTGTAACCACCAATATTGTACTTCAAAACTGTACACTAAACTTGTTAGATCATCCATTCAAAATAGACCTCATGCCAATAGAACTCGGAAGTTTCGACGTTATAACTGGTATGGAATGGTTATCGCAACAAAATGAAAATATCATCTGTGGCGAGAAAGTTGTACATATTCCTATCGATAATGAAACCTTGGTTATCCGAGGAGATCAAAGTGGAACTCGCCTGAACATCATTTCTTGCATTAAAACTCAAAAGTACATCAAGAAAGGATGTTATGTCTTCTTAGCCCATATAACGGAGAAAAAGTTAGAGGAGAAGCGACTCAAAGACGTACCTATTGTACGTGATTATTTTGAAGTCTTTCCTGAAGACTTACCCGAACTTCCACCACCTAGACAAGTGGAGTTTATATCGAATTGGTGCCAGGTGCCGCACCAGTTGCTCGAGCACCCTTTCGCTTAGCTCCTTCGGAATTGCAAGAGTTATCTAACCAATTGCAAGAACTTACGGATAAAGGTTTTATTCGACCAAGTTCATCACCATGGGGAACTCCAGTCCTATTCGTTAAAAGAAGGATGGATCCTTCAGAATGTGTATTGATTACAGGGAGTTAAATAAACTAAATGTAAAGAACCGATACCCACTTCCAAGAATCGATGATCTTTTCGATCAACTCCAAGGTTCAAGCGTATACTCCAAGATCTATTTGTGATCAGGATATCACCAACTTAGAGTTCGAGAAGAGGATATTCTGAAAACAGTGTTCAGGACTCGATATGGTCATTATGAGTTTCAAGTTATGCCATTTGGTTTAACTAATGCTCCAGCAGTATTCATGGATCTCATGAATCGAGTGTGTAGACCATATTTGGATAAGTTTGTGATTATGTTCATAGATGATATTCTAATTTACTCTAAGAGTAAAGAAGAACATGAAAGACATCTCAAGCTGATCCTAGGGTTACTCAAGAATGAGAAGTTGTACGCTAAATTCTCAAAATGTGAATTTTGGATCTCAAGTGTACAATTCTTGGGCCACGTAATTGATAGTCATGGAATTCATGTGGATCCCGCCAAGATAGAGTCCATAAAGACTTGGGCTGCGCCTACAAATCCAACGGAAATACGTCAATTTTTGGGACTTGCTGGATATTACCGTAGATTCATTGAAGGTTTTTCCAAGATAGCAAAGCCTTTAACTAAATTGACTCAAAAGAATGTGAAATTCAATTGGGGTGAAAAAGAAGAAGAAGCATTTCAATTTCTAAAAGAGAAATTATGCAGTGCACGTATCTTAGCATTACCTGAAGGCAACAAAGACTTTGTTGTGTACGGTGATGCTTCGTATAAAGGTTTGGGAGCAATGTTAATGCAAAGACAGAAGGTGATAGCTTACGCCTCACGACAACTTAAAAAGCACGAGAAGAACTACACCACTCATGACCTAGAGTTAGGGTCAGTCATTTTTGCTCTTCGAATCTGGAGACATTATCTCTACGGCACAAATTGTATAGTATACACAGATCACAAAAGCTTGCAACACATTCTGGATCAGAAAGATCTAAACATGAGACAACGCCGCTAGTTAGAATTACTTAGTGATTATGACTGTGAAATTCGTTATCACCTGGGTAAGGCAAACGTCGTGGCAGATGCTCTTAGTAGAAAAGAGCGACTCAAACCTCTAAAGGTTAGATCATTGGGAATGATGATCGTATCACCATTACCCTCACAAATCCTTGCAGCACAAACTGAAGCTATCAAAAAAGAAAACCGGTCCAAAGAGAATCTCTACGGTATGTTAGAGAACAAAAATGGTTTTGTAAAGCGTTTTGATGGAACGTTATGCTTCAAAGACAGAAGTTGGATACCACTCTATGGAGGTGTACGATATTTGATTATGCATGAATCGCATAAGTCAAAGTACTCCATTCATCCGGGGTCTGACAAAATGTATCATGATCTCAAAATGCTATATTGGTGGCCTAACATGAAGGCCGATATTGCCAAATATGTTGGTAAGTGCCTGACATGTTCTAAGGTCAAGTCCGAGTGTCAAAAACCATCAGGATTACTACAACAACCCGTGATTCCTATGTGGAAATGGGAAAGAATCACGATGGATTTTGTTACGAAATTACCCATAACACCGAGCGGTTATGACGCCATTTGGGTGATTGTGGACCGTTTAACAAAATCTGCTCATTTTATTCCAATCAAAGAAACTTATGATATGGATCAGCTGACCAAGCTGTATATCAAAGAAATAGTTTCTAGACATGGTGTACCAATTTCAATTATCTCAGATAGAGATAGCAGATTTACTTCAAATTTTTGGCAGTCACTTCAGAAAGCTTTTGGAACTAAATTAGACATGAGTACTGCCTATCATCCGCAAACTGACGGTCAAAGCGAAAGAACCATACAAACCTTGGAAGATATGCTAAGAGCTTGTATTATCGATTTTGGTAAAAGCTAGGACTATCATTTACCATTAGTCGAATTCTCTTACAACAATAGCTATCATTCCAGTCTTAAATCATCACCGTACGAAGCATTGTATGGTCGAAAGTGTCGATATTCCGTATGCTGGAATGAGGTTGGCGATGTTCAACTCATCGGCCCAGAAATTGTACGGGACACAACTGAAAAGATTATTCAGATCAGAAGCAGACTACAAGCTGCTAGAGATCGCCAGAAAAGTTACGCTGACACTAGGCGAAAACCCTTGGAATTTCAAATTGGAGATAGGGTTATGCTGAAAGTCTCGCCTTGGAAAGGCGTAATCCATTTTGGAAAACGTGGGAAACTAAGTCCACGATATATTGGACCATTCAGAATCCTAGAAAGAGTTGGTCCGGTAGCATACAAACTCGAGCTACCTCAAGAATTAAGTGGAATCCATAACACTTTCCACGTGTCAAATCTTAAGAAATGTCTATCCGATGAAAGCCTTGTCATTCCACTAGACGAGATTAAGCTCGATGACAAGCTACATTTTATTGAGGAACCTATTGAAATAATGGACCGTGAGGTCAAACAGTTGAAACAAAGCCGAATCCCCATTGTTAAAGTACGTTGGAATTCTCGCCGAGGGCCTGAATACATATGGGAAAGAGAGGACCAAATGCGACAGAAATATCCGCATCTCTTCTCGGGTATATCATAATCATGAGGACATGATTTCCGTATCGGGGGAAGGCTGTAGCACCTCGCATATTTCAGGTTTATATTTTACTATTTTACGTTATATAAATTACTTTTAATTATTTATATAAGTAATCTAAAAAATTAAATAGTGTGGATTATCCTCACAACCAACACAAGACTAGGAAAAGTCTATGTGTTCAAAAATACATTAGTTTCACCACTGGTCATAATTCATATGAATTATTGCCACTTTTCCAATTTTAGGTACACATTTTACCTTTAAGTAATACGCGTGCCCGAACCTACGTTATTAGGTTTTAACAACATAGAAACATCATATTAGACTTATCAAACTTTTAATAGACCTAGTTGGAGTATGTTGATAAGCTTTAACATTTTTGGAAGTATTACATTTTTACGTTACCCGGTTTTAAGTTTCGTGAATTAAGGGCTTAACATTAGTAATTACCGGGACCAAACTATACCCTAAAAACCAAATATTATCCAAGAAAAACACAAAATACCACCTCAAAAATAAGGTGGTGTTTGATGGCAATACCACAAGCCACATGGCTTTCTCAAAACACACATGCAACTTACACACACTATCTTGTCCCCCACTTATACCATATTATCTAAATCCTTATCATTTACATGCAAAAATATCACAAATCTCTCTTGGTTCTCTCCCTTGTATGTTCACCATCACCACACAAACACCAATCCTTACTTTGATTCATACTACAAGAATCACTAAGAAGATGGAGCTAGAGTTGGTTCCTACATGATCCTAGGGTTATTTTGTTGATAACAAGGGTGAAATAACAGCTACACAAGAAGGTTATGGCTGAAGTAAGAAGGTTATTGCAAGGGTAAAAGGGTTTATAAGTAGTACATGTAATAAGGCTTGCATGATGTTGTACATAAAATTGATGGGTAAAAACTAGTGTAGAAACTCATTAAGATAACTAGTAAGAAACTAGTGAATTATCATGAGTTTTAACATGAAAATCATAAACTTTGGACTTAATTAAGTTTAAGAAGTTGTTAGAGGAAGTAAAAACTAGAATTTGAGCTTTTGAATCACTTGAAATGGACTTATAGATAAAAAGTTATGGTTAAAAGAAGTTGACTAGATGAAAATTGGTTATTAAGTCAAAAGTCTTCTGAAACGATTTTAAAACGCGATTTAAACCCTTTTCTGGTCCGAATCAGCAAAGGTGTAAAGCACGAAAGTTGCTCGGAATGAAATTTTCTTCAAAAACCTAAAAGCACATAAGCAGAAAGTGAACGAAAAGTCTTAAAAACAGCAAATACTAAACGGACCTGTTGTGGCTAGAAAACAACCATGGTCATGGAAACTTACTTGTATTTTGATTCTTTGAGACAAAAGCCAAGGTTAAACCAAGGCTAATGTCTCAAGCTATTTTAACTTAAATATAACCACTAGATATGACCATGATTGTTTCAATGTTTTTCCGTGCGACTAAGTTACGACTAGTTTGGGTATGTTAACCCGAAAATTGTTTCAAAAACTTGGTCATTAAATGAAGCTTTACTAGATTTTGACAAAATGACTATACGAAATATAAACTATATAAATACCTTTTTCACAAGTTTTAACTCTTATTTAAAACCATGAACATATTAGTCTAAAAACTACTTTCGAAACCTTTATATTACACAACATCATAATATGACACGCCGAAATCATTTTCATCACAACACTTACACATGATAAATGTTACGCTAAACTACTTCATGACACACAACTCATAACACTATCACGTCACCACACAAATAGTCTTTGACGAAACACGACACATGTTTTATACAACATTTGTCTCGTCAAATACTTACTTATAAATGATAAGTACTACAATAGTAGGGAATTTCATTATCATAAAGAGGCCTCTTCGGGGTATCGTATCGACGAGTTGTGGATTTACGATTTAAAGTGTCCTGGCTCCTCATGCGATTACTACACGACCTCTTGATTTTGATAGCCCGAACGGTGGTACGAGGTCATTTATAAAAAGGCTATGAGCCAAGCAAACACTTAAGGGATACCTTAGCTTAATATCCATGTACAACATCATAAGCCAACAAATTACATATAGTTGTACACTTATATTGAAAACTATACTAAAACATAATTATTATACTTTCGTAGGTAATCACTAAAGATCGCAGTCTCGACATACACTGTTATTGCTATAAGCTACTACTGATAACTACGGTGAGTTCATAGCCCCAACTTTTGTTTAACTGTTTTATAAACTACTTGGGGGAGTACATGCTAAAACGTTTTATTATGGATAATTACTTGCAAACTGAATGCCTTGACTGTATTATTGAATGCCTAAGTTGTTTATGCCAAAAGTCCCCAACATCATGGACCACTAATCACTGGGAGTGAGCGCAAATATTGTGGATAGGCCTATCGGGATTGACGAATCCCGTTTGTGTTAGCCGGATCGGTAACCAAACGCACTTTATTTGAATTACCTAGGTATATGGCAAAATACCTACTAGGGGCAAGTTACTTATATATTTATATATATCGTCCGGTGATAAATATACAACAGTCAGTCGTGAGTTCCATGAGCTTAGAGCAATAATAACTATCAAGAAGATATATGTACACATTGCAATTATATTACAAACTATTGTCCACTACTATTTTCAAAACTATGAATTCACTCAACCATTGTGTTAACTTTTCGGCATGTTTTATCTCAGGTCCGTAAGATATGTCTGGCATGCGAATGAAGGCACACAGAATAGGCATTTTGAAGACTATGCATATTATCATTCGAAAAACTTTTAAACTTATTATGTACATTATGGGACCTCTACTCTGGTATTATGAATAAATCCAAATGATAATGTATTTTAAAACGTCTCATTTAGAGTCGTTTTCTGTAATGTGTACTTTGTGCAAATAAGTAATATCCTCGATTAGCTTCCGATGCTATTTAAAACTGAGGGTGTTACATCCGGCGTAGGGCAAATTTGAACATTGGGTACAGGTTGCAGATGATTGACGGGAGACTTGATGTTAGACCCATTTCCCGGGTACTAGGACCCCACCCTAGATGAAAATGGACCAAAGGCCTTATGTGATTGGTTAGTCAATGAATGTTATATTGTAGTCAAGCCTGATAGTCAAAGTGACAATCAAAGAATGTGTTATATAGTTATGAAAATTATTATGTGGCACAACAAGAAGGGAATGGACTTCAAGGACTTAAGTTGCAAAGAAATATATGTGTTATAAGTTAGATGTGGCCAAAGTGGAATGAATGAGACTTAAGGGACTAGTTATACCAATTGTCCAAAGATGCAAGCTAACTAGTTATATCTAGGGATGTCTAGACTTTTCCACACCATTCTTGGGTGTGTTTGTGTGTCCGGTTTTGGAAAAGAGAAAGAGAGGGAAATAGAGCTTGGATGATAAAGAGATTAAGGAGATGAGTTCCTTGTTAAGGTTAAGTTCTAACAATGATAATCCCAAGTAAGTAATCTCTCTATTTGTTGTTATTGAGGCTAAGATTTATGGGTTTAGTGGGAAATCATCATATGATCAAGATATGATCATATGATGATATAGGAGGAAGGTTAGTATGTTTTAAGGGTTATGTAAACCCTTGTTTATGATGTTAGGTTATGTTTTAATAGTTTGATTATGATGATGAAGAATGACGATGATGGTCATGAAGGTAGATTCATGATGTCCATACTAGACTTAGCTTGGAGCTAAGGTAAGTAAACCGGCTATAATGTAAAGTTATAATGATTTCTATGTGTTACGCGTTATGTGGCTTATGTGCTAAATTGATGATTTGCTTGGTTAGTTGTGCTTATGTGATTATGAGTAAGATGATAGTTACGTGTTAGACGAGAAAGGATTAGAGGAAAGAATGGTTAGGGCTTTAAGTAGCCGAGGTATGTGGTTATGCTTTATAATTGTGATAGCGTGTTATGCGTGAATGAATTATAATGATATGTTATACTCGCTTTACTTACTAAGAATTCGTGCTTATGGTTTAAGATGTTAATGCTTTGTAGGTTGTTATGTGGTGATGATGGTAAGCTTGGGCTAAGGCTTACGGATTTCTAGTTATGTGGAAGATTGGAAGATTGGTAAGGAAGTAGGAGTTAGGTAGTATACCGAGCTCAATGTCGAATTTGAACCCCCGTTGGTCCTATGATAGTTTGTATGGTGTAGTCAAGTATTAATTTGAATGTTATGATTGTCTTGATGAATCAGTGGCCAACCGTTGGGTCAAAGTGTGTTTTAAGTGTTTATAGTCAAAGTTAAAGGGGTGTTTGGTATAAGCGTATTTATACCCATTTTGGTGTCAAACGGGTCGAATGGTTATGAACATGATGTATTATGTTATATTAAAGATTTCTGGAAAGTTTTGTTAAGTTTTGAGTCACGGAAGTATGGTCTCCGAAAAAGGTGTGAAGTATTGTTTTATAAAATTTTCTGCAGGTCCTATATGACCATATGGTATTTTCAGCATATGGCCATATGACTGCTTCAGAAAGTTTAATAAGGGGCATATGGTCAGCATATGACTGTATGGTATTTTTAGTATATGCCCATATGGCTGTCTCAGAAAGTTTAATAAGGGTATATGGCCAGCATATGGCCATGTCGAATTTTAGCATATGGCCATATGTTTCCGTCAAAGTATTAATAGAGTATTTTTCAGATTTTGTCAATTTTAGAAAAAATCATATCTTTTAAACCGTAATTCATCACGGGTCGCGCCACTCGCCATTTCGAAGGTAATTAAGTCTAGTTTCATGTAAAAATACTTGCAAGGGCTGATTGGTAATAGATTCTCGTCAGTTGTTAAAAGAGTAACAGAAGGTACGTTAAAGTTGGGTCGTTTCTGCGTAAAAGTTCAAATTTTCATGATTTTTAAGTCGTGTCGTTCACGGGGCGTGACACTTGATGACATGGAAAGCCACTTCAATGAGGAAATTGATAGTCTAACTGTAGGCTTGTATGGACTTAGTTCTCAGTTTGAAGGTTTTTCAGGTACTCTCGATCAAGTGCAGGAGCTTCAACAGGATTTCTTCAGCTAGAGCGCAGACATAACGAGTCAAATGCTCCAAGAGATGCACTTGAGCCATCCCTGTTGGCATGGATCCCCCTATGTGTACCAGCCGGATATCCCAGACATTGGCGTCCAACAAGGAGTGGCCTTTATGAATGCACAGCCGACTCCTGGAAGTACAACCAGCACTCCATTTGACCCGACACAGTACCAGTCGATGGAGCATGATCATGACAGGGATGAGTGATTCCCCTGTGATTTGAACAATCTTTAAAACACTTTTAAAATGATTTATCTATGTCTGTAATAACGTTACTACTATGATATTTGTGTTGTTTTTAATCATTAGTACCAATAGGTACGAATTTTCCTAAGTGTTTTTGTGCAGGTTGTGGAATTGTGATACAATTACGGCGTAACCTTGTAGCTAAGTTATGCCGTAACCTTTTCGGAGAGAATAATTTGAGGGCAATTTAGTTAAGGCATAGTCACCCGAATAAGATACGCCATAGCAGCCTTCTAACCCTTAGTGAGACATCTTGGGCAAGCAATTGAGATGGGAGTTTATTTCTTTCTCAGTTATTTTTCATTTTTATTTTCTTTTCCTTTTTATTTTTCGTAAAAATGGGACTTTGTATACTTCAAGTGGGGGGCTAGGAATAGAAATGATGTGTGTGGAAAACTAGAAAGGGGGGTTGAATAGTTTTACCGATTAAAACTTCGTTTTAAACTATTTAGATCGACTTATGTCAATCTATTAAATGTGTATGTTGGATGTTGATAGATAAACATATAAGTAAGCAATACAAAGATAAAGAGTAAGAAGCACAAAACCACGACGCGAGTATTTATAGTGGTTCAGCTATAAGGACACCTTCCTTGCCCTACTCTACTCCCCGAGTCACCTACTCGAGAGTTCGTAATCACTACACAACACAAACTCCTTGTGGCGGAGAAGCCTTCACAACGTCGCCTACTCTTTATCCGGTACAAGGCTAGACACCGGGGTTCTTTCACGAGGTAGAACCAAACCTATCACAACGTCGCCTACACTTTATCCGGTACAAGGCTAGATACCGAGTTCCATTACAAAAGATGAACTACTACCCAACACTACACAACACCTATCCTAAAGGAGACCCACTCCTTATTACAACATCATCATGGATATCAATATCCTTGGACACAAACTATCTATATTGTACATCGATGCACCATATCGATTGTACGCCCTTGGCACCTTTCACTAATGCCTTCGACACGACCCTTTGGAACCTTTCACTAATGCCCTTGACACGACCCTTTGGCACCCTTCACTAATGCCCTTGACACGAACCTTCGGCACCTTTCACTAATGCCTTTGACACGAACCTTTGGCATCCTTCACTAATGCCATCAATACTACACCTCTATGGAGGAACAAAGAACTATCAACAAGATAACATCAGTAGTCTTGATGATGACGAAGCTTGGCAACTCATGGACTTGAGCTTGCTCGACTTTAAGAGGTGGTGATCTCGCCTTTAAGAGGAACCTAGAGAATCACACAAACACAAAACCACATAGAAAGATCCTTTAGATCTGAGGTTAGAGAGTTCACAATACTAGGAAAAAGTATGTGTAAAGGGGGTGAGTTACAATGAAGAAATGGCTCACTATTTATAGACAAAAATTCACTATTGTCCCCCGGATCCCTTGCTTGAGGGATCCGTCCAGTGTATTCCTGGGGATCCGTAGGACGCTCCTCCTAAATGGGTCATGGGTCATGGGTCATAGACTTTGGACCATGGGTATCCAAATAGATACAATGTATCTAGAAGATGCAATGCATCTAGTCATGGGTCATGGGTTAGCTCCATGGGTTATGGATACTACCCAACGTGACTTCATGTATGATGTCATGCAATGGGTCATGGGTTATGGATCATGCTCCATGGGCCATGGACTTTGGGTTTTACCCAACTACATTCAATGTATCTAGTTAATAGGTCAAGTACTTACATTCTTACCCATTACATTATCCGTTACAATATCTACTAAGTATGTATATATATACCCATTATGTAAACACTAGTTGTTATACATATGCATTTCTATAAAATGTAAACACTATTACTTGTTTAGTGTTTTGTATGAAAACATAAGTGTGTTAGTAAACTATTGGCTCAAACTATTTACGTATTTTATTTGTTTCATTAAAAGGATTTTACGTTTGTTATCGACAAAACATTAGAGGATCGTAAAATATAAATAAACGTTTTTACGGCTTATTTGTATTAGCAAAGTGTATGTTTACTTAGCCTACTTGCCCTAATTTTCTAGTGGTTTTAAAAATTTTGAGCTCTTTTGAAATTTTTGTCATGTTTTTAACCAATCTAGAATTGCATAAAGCCGTGCACACTATAACCCTTAATGTCATTTGTGAGATTTAGCCATTCCGTTTTCCCTATTTTACCCAAATCTACCAAAAATCGAGTGTGCCGATAGTATTGTAGACTTTAGAACTTGGCTCTTACATCACTTCGAGACCATAAACGAGTAGTGTATCAAGTTATCTTGGTTCATTTGGAAAAGGCAATTCGAAGAGGAAAATGTTTTAGGATTAAACCCAAATAGCCCATATGCGTTCACTTGTGTGCGTTTATCGATTAGTCGCATTGACTTTTCGACCTCCGTGATAACCTTTTTCGTTGCACTCACCATTAATGCAAGATACCCCTAGTTACACCAATTTGATCCTATCCTTTCATTTTCTAAGCCTTATTTCGTTACACCTTTACACCTTATCATACCGTGTAGTCTTATCTTACGATCTAGAAGTCATTGTTCGCCCTAGTTCAAGGTTTGAGTGAAAGTTTCGGTAAGCACGCTAAATCAAAGTCATCCTATTGAAGATCATTGAAGATCCCCTAAGATTCTCCTTATGTTCATCTCAAGTGGCGGGATAAGTTATCATTATATTATGTTATGATTGAAAAAATAAATAAATAAAAGAAAGAAAAGTGTGATTAGTTTTTGTTGATAAAAGTGAAAATTGTTGTAGCACTATGATAAGTGGTTATAAGATATTAGCATCGAGGAAAACACCTCGATCACATTCGAAGATTGGAAGATGGTCAAGATACCAGCAGTTCTCGATGAAGGAAATGTATGGTGCATTCCCCTGACGCACCATGATCCAGTTTCCGTACCTTGAAGTTGAACCTTGAATGAACGGTGGGGCGATGGCAACTTGGTTTTAAGGTAAGACTATTTGTTTTCTTTTTCTTTACACCCATTAAAATATCCCATGCCTTACCTTACCCTTTTTGTCATGAAGCGTGTCTAGGTGATGAAGCGAGCAATCCTTGATGTCTTGGCCATGGATTTGGTCATGTATCATTGATTTTGTCCACTTCGTCGTGACACGTTAGTAATGACACTACCCCCGTGATAACACTCAGATTGTGCATGTTTTTAGTAGAATTATGTGTACTTTTATATCTGTTATTTGGTTATATTTGCGTGATTTTAGTACTTAATCGTATCTAGAGATGTTTGTCTAGTGTTTATAACCAAGTGCAGGGAAATGGAGGAAAATGTGGAAATATGCAGCTAATCGAAGATTCCCGTTTCAGTAAAGCTAAATCTCAAGGACCTTTGAAGACTTTAGTGATTGAAGAACCTAGTTCTACAAGACATAGTGAAGAGAAAGATCAAGTTTTGTATCTCAGAAGATCCAACCGGATTCGGTTACACCTTCAGCCGGATCGGTTGGAAGTTGGTCGGAATTAGTGTTTTTGCCATAACCAACCGATCGGTCGCAACCCGCAACCGGATCGGTCGGTGTGTTATTATTGAAGACCAGCCGGATCGGTTGGTCATATGACCGATCCGGTTGGAGAAGCTGCAGTTGTCAAATCTTCATCACTAAGCTTCCCCTTTGCATCCAAACGATTCTAGGTCCTTCTCTTGGTGTATTCTAGTCCCTTCCTTACTCCTTGGAGGCCAAGTTAAGCATTTAACACCCTAGGCATTGGAAATAGTATAAATAGAGGCTAATTGTGAGCTTATGAGACGCACCTCAATTACAAATCTCTCTACTCATCAAACCAAGCCTTAAGCTCTTAAAATTCGTCCTTAGAAATCCAGGGAAGTTTGGAGTTCCAGAAGTTCCACCTTTGGAGGCCAAAACACCAAGAAGTCCACCACGATCCTTTGGGAATCATTACTTCATCATTTGTAATCTTATTCCAAGCATTGTAAGACTTTTAATCATGTTTTCTAATGATCAAAATTATGAGTTTATGTTCATGTTTGCTATGAGTGGCTAGTTTCTTTATACACTTGCTTAAATGATGTTGATTATCATATGATTAGTTAGTGATTGTGTTAACATGTTTTAATTCAATTTCAAGTTAATTCTAAGATCCAATTGTGCTAAAGTTTCATCGTGACATTTGTTAATCAAGTTTGGCTAATTGATAGTAATCGTTGGGGTCGAAAGAACTTCGTGTTTTTCAACTAGTCATAATCATTTTGTCTATGGATGACTGTTTTTACCCATTATTCTTGATTATACAAAGGAACCAAGGTGTGGTTGTAATAGAAACGCTTTTTGATTATCAAATTGGATTGGTTGGAAACATCTAAATGGTCGTAAGGTTAGTTGTTGATAATCAATTGTAGCCTTTTGTCTATGATCGGTTACCTTTTGTATTGACCATTTCTTAATCAATTTGATGAACAAGTGGATGTTTTTGTGTTTAAGTTTATTGATATAGACTTATGAAACTTGAATTGATCTTGAATTGATTGGTTAAACTTAAAGCTTGTTTTTATGAACTAAAATCTTGACGAAGGTTTAACTTGTAAGAACAATAGATTAGTTTTCAACTAATTATCACAACCAACATGTTAAGTAGTTAACACAATCACATTAATTTATGATATGATACTAGTTTAAGCAAGTGTAGTTTTTAATCATCTGAATTTCATTATATCTATTTGCTTTGTTATATGTTTTTGATAGACTCCGTTAATTCAAACTTGTGCTTAGATTCACTCAAATCCCTGCGAACGATCCCGACTTACCTTCATAATCTTGCTATAACGGACGAGTATACTTGCTCGTATGTGTTATTGGTAATATTGGTAAATCACCTTTTATAAATTTAAAACTTGCACCAACCGGGCACATCAAGTTTTTGGCACCGTTGCCGGGGATTTGATTGTGTTTCAACAAGCTTTTGAATTTCCCTCAGTCGATTCAACCAAAAAAAAAATTTATTTTCACAGAAACCTTAACCGGATCCGGTTGCCCCTCAACCGAATCGGTTACAATTTTAACCCTCACTCAACTGGTCTAACCGATCGGTCGCAACCCGCAACCGATCCGGTTACCTGCCCTGTTCTATAAAAAACTGTTTTCGTTGTTTATCCGTGTGTTTAGATATTGCCTGGATTCTCTAGGACATTGTATGAACACTCGAGCAACGGGAATAGAACCAATTACACCTCTTACCAACCCCGAACGATTGATTCGAAGAAGAAGGAGAACACGTTCCATACCATTGGAAAATCGTGTACCAAGAGTACCAAACCCACCATTTGATAACCTCATTGAAGCCAAAGTTGTTTACAATCCTTTCACCAATTTACCTTTTCCCATGGCGGACGATCAACCCATGTGGGGAACCAACAGAACCGTAGCACCAACCCCCGAAAGTGCTATTGTTGCTATTAACCTTGGTGACAACTTCACCGTGAAGGGACATCATCTTTCTATGATCAAAGACCGACAATTCGATGGCCGTGCGCGGGCCGATCCGCATAAGCACATTGCCGAATTCATCGAAATTTGCGGAATGTTTCATTATGGCGACACCGATGTCAATGCCATCAAACTCAAACTTTTCCCATCATCACTCGCCGGAGATGCTAAAGTATGGTACAATGAATTAACCCCAGGAATCATCAATACCTGGGAGGAGATGAGGCAAGCTTTTGTGAGCCGATTCTTTCCACCTGCCATGTTTGATCGATTAATGGGAGAAATTCGTGCTTTCAACCAAAACCCAAATGAATCACTTGTCGAAGCTTGGCTTCGAATGAAAGATTTGCTTCGTAGTTGTCATGGACATGGATTATCAAAAGGAACCATTATCCAAATCGTTTACCATGGACTAGATGAAATCTCTCAAGGCATCCTTGATGCTGGAGGAATTTTTCTCTATAAGACTCCCAATGATGCACATCAATTGCTCGAAGATCGAGTACTTCTCAAACTTGATTGGTCCAAAGATTCCAAAACCAAACCTCTCCGAAAAACCGTTGCTTTTGTCGAAAACACCGATACCTCAAAACTCATGGAGAAGATGGAAGCGTTAACCTCAAAAATCGACTCGCAGTACTAAGATATCAAAGATGAAATAAAGGAAATGCGAGATGGATGCAACAATTGTGGAGGAAATCACCCATCGTCCGAGTGCGACGATAAACCTATGGGTGGACCGAAAGAAGGAGAAGCAAATTACGCTCAAGGAGGATACCGTGGAGGAGGATATCGTAGTAATTATTACGGTCGAAATTCTGGAAATTGGCAAGATCGCCGACCAAGGGATGACAACCGTGATTCTCAACCACGAACTGACGATCCACCACACCAAAATTCCGACAAAAAGACAGAAGAAACCGAATTCGAAAAAACCATGAGAGAATTCGTGGCTGGTCAAAAATCCGCAAATGATTTTATCAAAAATCAATTTTTCAATCTCAAAGCCAAAGTTGAGCAAGGACAGAAAAATCATCAAGCATCTATCCAAGATCTTGAAAATAAGCTTGGCAGACTTTCTGACCAACATTCCTCTAGACCATCTGGTTCATTGCCAAGTAACACTCAATCCAATCCAAAACCATCAAATGATAAGACATACCGTCCACCCCAAACAAGAAATGAACATATCAATGTTGTTTTCACAAGAAGTGGTCTCTCGTACGATCCACCACCTAATCCTAATACTCCTGTCACCATTGATAGTGAGGATGAAAACGAAGAACCAAACACAACTCAAACCACCAAAAAGAAAGACCTTCCATCCGTCAAGGCGTATACACCAAAAATTCCTTATCCTCAACGCCTTAAGAAAGAGAAAATGGAAGAGCGTTATAAGAAGTTTATCGAAATAATCAAAGAGGTTAGACTCAATGTTCCTCTCATTGATGTTATAGCCGGAATGCCCAATTACGGGAAATTTTTGAAAGAACTTCTTAATAACAAAAGCAAGCTTGAGCAAATATCAGCAACTTTTCTTAACGAAGAATGCTCAGCTATAGTTCAAAACAAAATTCCACCAAAGCTCGGAGATCCTGGGAGCTTTCTTATTCCATGTACTTTCGGGAATAATGTTAAATGTGATGCTTTAGCCGATCTTGGCGCAAGTATCAATTTGATGCCTTATTCACTCTATTCCAAGTTGTGCAACAACAGCCTGAAACCAACAAAAATGAGCATCCGATTGGCAAATCATTCCTATCAATATCCTGTGGGAATCGCTGAGAATATGCTTGTTCAAGTCGGTAAATTCATTTTTCCCGTGGACTTTTTAATCTTGGAAATGGAAGAAGATAGTAAAGTCCCACTCATTTTAGGAAGACATTTCCTAAATACCGCCGACGCGATCATCAAAGTAAAAGGAAAAGAACTCAACCTTGGAGTTGGGGAAGATCGAATCACTTTTCTTATCGATAAAGCAATGCGCTACCCACATTCCAGTGATGACACTTGTTTTAACGTCGATGTTATTGATGAAGTCGCTGATGAGGAATTAGATGCATTACTGAACGAATCCGATCCATTCATGACTACTTCTGAAAAAATCAATGAAACAGATTCTGACAAAGAGTTTGATGATTTCATGAAAGTAGAATTTGAAGGAGATAACTCAGAACAAGAAGAAATGGAGGAAGAGGAAGAAAATTTTGAGGAAATCACTTTCAATGACAAGATGCGAATAAAATCCTCTATCGAAGAACCACCCACGGATCTCGAACTCAAACCTCTCCCAAATCATCTTGAATATGCTTATCTGGAGGAGAACTCACTTCTTCCAGTAGTCATATCTTCATTGCTCGAGGATAATGAGAAAGAAAGTTTACTTTCCGTGCTCAAAAATCACAAACAAGCTTTTGCTTGGAAAACATCTGATATCCCAGGAATTAGTCCTAATTTTTGCAAACACAAAATCAATTTTGAAGAAAGGATTAAACCTGTGGTAGAACGTCAACGTAGACTCAATCCCAACATGAAAGAAGTTGTTAAAAAGGAAATCATTAAACTTCTCGATGCTGGAATCATTTATCCAATTGAGGATAGCCCTTGGGTAAGCCCTGTTCACTGTGTTCCCAAGAAAGGAGGAATGACGGTTGTAACTAATGAGCGAAATGAGCTAGTTCCAACTAGAATTGTCACCGGTTGGCGTGTTTGTATTGACTATCGTAAGTTAAACAAAGCCACCAGAAAGGATCACTTTCCGCTCCCGTTCATGGATCAAATGCTTGAAAGACTAGCAGGAAATAAATTCTTTTGTTTCCTCGACGGATTTTCAGGATATTTCCAAATTCCCATCGATCCTAACGATCAAGAAAAGACCACCTTTACTTGTCCTTTTGGAACCTACGCATATCGGCGTATGCCTTTTGGTCTTTGCAATGCACCCGCAACTTTTCAGAGATGTATGATCGCCATATTCCAAGACATGCTAGAAACCTCCATGGAAGTTTTCATGGATGATTTTTCAGTCTTTGGAGATTCATTCGAAGCTTGCCTTTCTAATCTCGATAAAATGCTCGAAAGATGCGAAGCTGCACATCTTGTTCTTAACTGGGAGAAATGCCACTTTATGGTAACCGAAGGAATTGTGCTTGGCCACAAAATCTCTAGTGCCGGAATGGAAGTCGACAAAGCAAAAGTCGATGTCATCTCAAAACTTCCACCACCAACCAACGTCAAAGCCGTTAGGAGTTTTTTAGGACATGCTGGTTTTTACCGCCGATTCATCAAAGATTTTTCCAAAATATCTCGTCCGATGACAAAACTTCTTGAGAAAGAATCTATCTTTGACTTCGATGCTGATTGCATAAAAGCTTTCGAATCACTGAAATCTCAACTTACTAGTGCTCCAATCATGGTTTCACCTAATTGGTCACTACCCTTCGAACTTATGTGCGACGCAAGCGATTTTGCTGTTGGAGCTGTCTTAGGACAACGCGAAGGAAAACATTTTCGGCCTATATATTTTGCCAGCAAGACACTGAATAGTGCCCAGCAAAATTATACCGTCACCGAAAAAGAATTACTGGCTGTCGTTTTTGCCTTTGACAAATTCAGATCATATCTTGTGCTCTCAAAAACAGTCGTTTTTACCGATCATTCAGCACTCAAGTATCTGTTCACCAAGCAAGACGCTAAACCACGTCTTATTCGATGGATTTTGCTACTCCAAGAATTTGACATCGAAATCAAAGATAAGAAAGGAGCAGAGAATCTTGCTGCTGATCACTTATCCTGTCTCGAAAATCCTAATCTTGAGAAGTTGAAAGAAGAAGAAATCGATGATTATTTTCCCGATGAAACTCTCATGACCATCGACGGAAATGACGATCATTGGTTTGCTGACTTTGCAAACTACCTCGCCGGAGGAATCCTCATAAAAGGACTAACTCATGCTCAAAGAAGCAAATTCTTTTCGGAACTCAAATACTACTTTTGGGAAGAGCCATATCTTTTCAAAATGTGTCCCGATGGGATGATCCGAAGATGTGTTTTTGGTTCCGAAACTCGTAAAATTCTTGACGAATGTCACCATGGCCCAACTGGGGGACATTATGGTCCTTCCACCACAGCTAAGAAAGTTTTTGATGCTGGATTCTACTGGCCAACAATATTCAAAGAAGCACATACACTTGTTCAAAACTGTGACGCTTGTCAAAGAACCACCAATCTCTCTCGAAGGGATGAAATGCCATTAACAAGCATTCAAGTGTGCGAAATATTCGATATTTGGGGAATAGATTTCATGGGACCTTTCCCTAAATCCCACAAATTCGAATACATTCTCGTTGCTATAGATTACGTGTCCAAATGGGCAGAAGCTGAAGCTTTACCGACAAACGATGCTCGTGTCGTCGTTAATTTTCTTAAAAAGCTTTTTGCTCGTTACGGAATTCCCAAAGCACTCATAAGCGATCGAGGAACTCATTTCTGCAATCAACAAATGGAAAAAACCATGAAAAGATATGGAGTTCATCATCGATTTGCGACTGCTTATCATCCACAAACTAGTGGTCAAGTCGAAAATACCAACAGAGCTCTCAAAAGAATACTGGAAAAAACAGTAAAAGACAATCCGTCATTATGGGCAAGAAAACTTGACGATGCTCTGTGGGCATTTCGTACGGCTTATAAAACACCAATTGGTACAACTCCTTACAGACTCTTGTATGGGAAGACTTGTCATTTGTCGTTCGAAGTTGAACATCGTGCTTATTGGGCGCTCAGACATTGTAACACCGATCTCAAAATAGCTGGAGAGAAAAGATTTCTGCAATTGCACGAACTCGATGAATTAAGACTCCAAGCTTATGAAAACTCCAAACTGTACAAAGCCAGAACAAAAGCTTATCATGATAAAAAGCTACGAATTCGAAAAGAATTCAAAGCCGGAGATAAAGTTCTGCTTTTTAACATGAAATTCAAATTCAAAGCTCCTAAGTTACAACCAAAATGGTTTGGACCATATGTCGTTAAACATGGATATCCATCTGGGTATGTCGAACTCTATGACAAACAAGGTGGAAGTTTCATTGTTAATGGGCACCGAATCAAGTTATACTACGACAAGGAGCAAACGAATGAAGTTTCAGTTGCGACAGTGTCCTGGAGACACCATGAGAATGCATTCGAAACTATCACCTTTGTAGCACCATTTCCTGGAAGAATCCCACAAACTGTTCCATGGAAACCAACTGCTGAGTTCGTCTGGGACGATATTGAAGCTACTGGTGAAGAATTCATGTACGTCCCCGAACTTTACAAAATGTTCAAGGCTGCCCTTGCAGCTAAATAAAATTCGGGAAGACTCGAGTCAGGCTGATGACTCGATAATAAAAACAAGCGCTTCTCGGGAGGCAACCCGTGTGTTTCAGATTTGATTTTCTGTGGTCACTCCCCAAAGTTTTAAACCTTTGGTTGAACTTAAGTGTGGGGGGGGTGCCATCCTTTTAATAAAACCTTTTGTTTGTTTATAAGATTGTATGCAGGTAATGATTTCTCCAGTGGACGCCAGGAATGAAGAAGAAATTTTAAGCTGATAAACTCGTTGACATATCTGGTTTCATCTCTATTTTCCCTATTTCTATACTTTGAAGTTCGTTTATCATTGAGGACAATGTCTAACTTAAGTGTGGGGGGTGAATAGGAAAAATTAGAGTTTTCATGCTTAAATTTAAAATTTTGTTTGCCCTTGTGATCTAGTTGTTTTCACACTTTTAGGATTATCTATTAGAATAACTGGATCATTCCACTGGTAAAATTGGTAATATTTGAAATTTCAAGATGTGTTCCGATTACTATTGCAATCCATTCTGGGATCGATAACATTTGCTAACACATATTATACCCTTTCCACTAAATTGTGAGGATTTGAGCCTATTTCTTATTAGCATACATCTTTTATGCTTAGAGCTTTTGCTATGAATGTGCCGGTGATTTTATTTATTCTAGAACTTGTGCTTGTAAATCATTACCAGACCGCAGTGAGATTGCATTCGTGCGATATAAGTAAATTCGTGTGATAAAGAGGCACCTTAGGATTTAACCCAAATGGCCTTCCATTTTTACATCTAATGATATATTAGCTAGCCTCATTGGTTAGTTAATCACCCACATGGACCCATTTGTAGTGCTCATTTTTAGCACTAGATACCCCTAGTTACACCTTCTGAGCCATCCCTTTCATTTTTGCTTCACCTAGAAAATATAAAAAGATTTTACATTTTAAACCTTAGCCTATCCCATATCAATGTCTAACGGTTGGTTGCTAGTTACCTGGAAAGTGAAGATTGTTCAAATGATTATGAGTACCACATCCTTTGTGATTGAGCCATGCGTTATGTTATGTTATGTTCAAAAAAAAAAAAAAAAAAAAATTGTGTTGAAAGTATGGAAATAATAGCCAATGCGCTATGATCGAAGAACAATTGTCATGGCAAAGCAAAAAGCTGTGGAAAGTGGAAAAGAAGAAAGCAAAGTTATAATCATTTATTTGGTTCGTGGAATGTTTGATAGCTAGCAACTTGGGTATTAGACTTGATTTCATTTTTATTTTAACACCAATTTCATTAACATTCCCATGCCTTATCCATACCCTTAACCTTTAGCCATATCATTATAACCCGAATAAAAGCCCTCTTTAGATGTTTTTACTTGGTGCTCACGCCACGTCGGTGGAGTTTTGTTTCTTGTACAAGCTTATGGTAATAATCTAATCACGACTGAGCAATGAGTGTGATTTATCTTGTTACTCCACTAAAAATGAGTGATTGAGTGAATTATATTCCATTATTTTTCGTGAGGTGTTTTGAAATGTTAATCATGCAAGAAAATCATTGGATATTGTCAAACATCTTGATGTTTCACCTTTATAAGCATAATTGATGAATCCTCTCTCGTATTTATACTTGGTTGATTTGCATCACATTTTTCATAATCACGATCTTGTACCAGTGGATGTTTTTCCTAGATTTGCTTGAGGGCAAGCAAAGTTTAAGTGTGGGGGAATTTGATAACACTCAGATTGTGCATGTTTTTAGTAGCATTATGTGTACTTTTATATCTGTTATTTGGTTATATTTGCGTGATTTTAGTACTTAATCGTATCTAGAGATGTTTGTCTAGTGTTTATAACCAAGTGCAGGGAAATGGAGAAAAATGTGGAAATATGCAGCTAATCGAAGATTCCCGTTTCAGTAAAGCTAAATCTCAAGGACCTTTGAAGACTTTAGTGATTGAAGAACCTAGTTCTACAAGACATAGTGAAGAGAAAGATCAAGTTTTGTATCTCAGAAGATCCAACCGGATTCGGTTACACCTTCAGCCGGATCGGTTGGAAGTTGGTCGGAATTAGTGTTTTTGCCATAACCAACCGATCGGTCGCAACCCGCAACCGGATCGGTCGGTGTGTTATTATTGAAGACCAGCCGGATCGGTTGGTCATATGACCGATCCGGTTGGAGAAGCTGCAGTTGTCAAATCTTCATCACTAAGCTTCCCCTTTGCATCCAAACGATTCTAGGTCCTTCTCTTGGTGTATTCTAGTCCCTTCCTTACTCCTTGGAGGCCAAGTTAAGCATTTAACACCCTAGGCATTGGAAATAGTATAAATAGAGGCTAATTGTGAGCTTATGAGACGCACCTCAATTACAAATCTCTCTACTCATCAAACCAAGCCTTAAGCTCTTAAAATTCGTCCTTAGAAATCCAGGGAAGTTTGGAGTTCCAGAAGTTCCACCTTTGGAGGCCAAAACACCAAGAAGTCCACCACGATCCTTTGGGAATCATTACTTCATCATTTGTAATATTATTCCAAGCATTGTAAGACTTTTAATCATGTTTTCTAATGATCAAAGTTATGAGTTTATGTTCATGTTTGCTATGAGTGGCTAGTTTCTTTATACACTTGCTTAAATGATGTTGATTATCATATGATTAGTTAGTGATTGTGTTAACATGTTTTAATTCAATTTCAAGTTAATTCTAAGATCCAATTGTGCTAAAGTTTCATCGTGACATTTGTTAATCAAGTTTGGCTAATTGATAGTAATCGTTGGGGTCGAAAGAACTTCGTGTTTTTCAACTAGTCATAATCATTTTGTCTATGGATGATTGTTTTTACCCATTATTCTTGATTATACAAAGGAACCAAGGTGTGGTTGTAATAGAAACGCTTTTTGATTATCAAATTGGATTGGTTAGAAACATCTAAATGGTCGTAAGGTTAGTTGTTGAGAATCAATTGTAGCCTTTTGTCTATGATCGGTTACCTTTTGTATTGACCATTTCTTAAGCAATTTGATGAACAAGTGGATGTTTTTGTGTTTAAGTTTATTGATATAGACTTATGAAACTTGAATTGATCTTGAATTGATTGGTTAAACTTAAAGCTTGTTTTTATGAACTAAAATCTTGACGAAGGTTTAACTTGTAAGAACAATAGATTAGTTTTCAACTAATTATCACAACCAACATGTTAAGTAGTTAACACAATCACATTAATTTATGATATGATACTAGTTTAAGCAAGTGTAGTTTTTAATCATCTGAATTTCATTATATCTATTTGCTTTGTTATATGTTTTTTATAGACTCCGTTAATTCAAACTTGTGCTTAGATTCACTCAAATCCCTGCGAACGATCCCGACTTACCTTCATAATCTTGCTATATACTTGCTCGTATGTGTTATTGGTAATATTGGTAAATCACCTTTTATAAATTTAAAACTTGCACCAACCGGGCACATCACCCCGTAACCTTTGAATCACTATAAACCCAATATTGCCTTCTAAAGATTGTCTTGACCTTAGCTCTAGTGGTGGAGACGTGTATAATTGTCAAGCTTATGATAGAATACTTGCTATGTCTGTGCAATTAAGTTATCACCCCGAAAATAAACACTTAGATTAGGATGAGGGTGAGAGTGTTTTCGTTCCCGTTTCGTGAGGTGTTCGGCTCTTATAATTATTCTAGTATGGAACTCTTAACTGTACATTCCTTAGTCTACTCCAGGGATGTATCTTTTACAATCTTAATAGTCTACTTGAGGGCAAGTAAAGTTCAAGTGGAGGGATATTTGATAACATCAAATTATCCTAATATTCTAAGTGTTAATTTCCCCCTTTATCGTCACTTTATGATTAAAATGATATTAGAAACATCCTTATTCCTTCTTATTTCATTTAAGGAACTATTTCATATAAAGAAGCGGTATTTGGACTTTTCTAAGCTCAAGGATGGTTTTCTCTCACATTTACTGAATACCACGGCGTAAGTAAGTGATGAAGTTACGCCGTAATCAAGTGTATGAGGAAATACGGTGTAACAATATGGTGGAGTTACGCCGTAACAAGACTACAGAACATTTTGCGAAGAATACGGCATAACAAAGGAGTGAAGTTACGCAGTGATATGATTACAGATTATGAGGCATCAACTTTACAAATACTACAGCGTAACCCTCAGCTCAAGTTACGCCATAACCACGGATAAACATCAACTTTACAAAGACTACGACGTAACCCTCAGCTCAGGTTACACCGTAACCACGGATAAACATCAACTTTACAAAGACTACGGCGTAACCATCAACTCAGGTTACGCCGTAACCATGGATAAGCATTAATTTATGAAGAGCCACGGCGTAACTGGTTAATAAGTGTTACGTTGTAGCTAGTATTCAGGCCTATAAATAGACGAAGATTTCATTAGTTTTAGGCATCTCTCCTTTCCCAAACCTTTCTAGGGTTTGGGGAGATCAAACCCAGAAGAAGAATCATGGCTTAGGAGTATGAAGAACGAAGTTCTCGTCTACGATTTCCTTTGTATTCGAGTTTGGATTCCTTTTATATTTTTCTAGGGTTTATATTATGAATTCATGTTATTAATTCAATTTTGCATTTATGTTATTGATTTTCTCTTTATTTTCTTTATAGACATCTGCTTAGTCTTTTCATAGATCTCTAGTCTCGGTAATATTATAAGCTTGTTAGTATCTAAAGGGTTGGGAAAATTGACCAACTGACCTCAGCCTAATAGGTTGCGAAGTATGGAAGGAATTGGCCATAGTACAACCACTCTTCATGTGCGAACTGACCAAATGATCACCTATCAAGTGGAGGTATTTAAGAAGCTGAGGGAAACCTAAGTTCCTAACGACCGAGTTTCCATAGACTAGATCTAGTAGATTTGGCTCTTAATGACTGCTATTAGGTTACCGAATGATCCCGGGTGACCTGTTCATCTTGGTGAGGAATCTAAGAGCCATAGGCCATGACGAATTGACCAAATGAGTCTGGCGATAATTAACCACTATATTGAACCTTTATATTGAGAATCAATTCTTATCTGTGATCTTGGTTAAGCTTCACTTTTCTATCTCTTTATCCTAAATTCTTATGTCTGTGTGTTTAGAATAATTATATCTATCCTATCATATCAATATCAAATCATGTTACTTCTAATCATCTTAGTTCTTTCAAGCTCACAGCTCTCTTGGGACGACACTCGGATTTACCTAAGGCTTTACTTCATCTGATCGGGTTCTCTGCCCGTTAGCATGTGTTTATCCTAGTTTATCTCAGTTTTATAAATATTAAAAGCAGGATGAAATAGCACATCAAACAATAATATGTAAGTTTGAACGCTCAATATGCTGTCGTAAAATAGCATAAGTATTAGTATAGAACTCCAAAAGATTCACCATTTTTTGCATTTAAATACACTTTTTAAGCTTTTCAACTATATATCCCACATAATATTTGAACCTCTAAATCAATAAGGTTAATTCATCGAAGTTGATTAAATTAGAAAAAAATAAGTAGATATTAAATTCGTTTGATATATCCCTTATGATATAACACCAATATGTAAGTTCAAACACTAAACATGTTGTCGTAAAATAGGCATAAGTATTTGTATACAACTCAAAAATATTCACCATTTTTTGCATCTATGCCAATATCTTATGTTTTCGAATATAAGGTATAGTGTAATATCACATGCTATATGTCAAACGTTTTCTAATATAACAAAAAAAATCACATATTTTTTCAAATTTTATGAATAAACTGTAATTATTTAAAAGCTCATAAATTATATGGGATATATGGTTGAAAAGCTAATAATTTGAATTTTTAAATGCAAAATATGGTGAATCATTTAGAGTTCTACACAAATACTTTTGTTAATTTTTAAACAGCATATTGGGTGTTCGAAATTACATATTAGTGTTATATCACAAGTGATATATCAAACAAAATGTTGCATCGAGAAAAAACAAAAAATACAAAAAAAAGGGAAAAAAAACAGTTTGTCGAAAGTATATGAAAGTGCTCCTCTACTGAAAGATAGTTAAATGCTCATCACGATGATGTAATTTTTGTAGGTTAACGATTTAAGGTTTTTAAGATATGTAATATTTTAAAAAGATATGTGTAAAATAATAAGGTTTGTTACACTTTAGGTCTTTCTATTTTTTTATTATTTTTATAAATCTTATCTTTTAGATTTAATGATTTGTATGATCCAGATTTGTCCATCAGTATGTAGTAGATTATGGGTAAGTAAAATAATTTGACTCACGCTTTGCATCAAAGGTCGAATAAAAATCACGATTTTACAAATATAATTATTTGTCGCTATATATTATCTCTTACGCGGATATTCGTCAAGTACTTTTAAAAGTGTGTGTCACTCTAGTGATAGACGTTTATTTTAAAACAAAAAAAGTACTCCTATATATTAAGGACTCGTCAAGCGTATAAAAGACTTATAATATAATATTAGAGAAAAAATGCATTAAGAAAAATGAAAAAACCAATCAATCGTCTACAGGAAAACCTCAACAGAATTTTTACGCGTTCTCTCTCACTCTCTCACACACATACACTCACACACACAGTAGTTTAAACCTAAAACCCTAGAGAGAGCTTAATTTTTATATCTCTATAAACTCAAGCCTATCTCCACAAAAATCTAGCCATCATCTTGTATATATATATATATGGATGATGATACCAATAAGGTGGATCCAATCACCGGGGAATTATCCACTTCTGAAGCCACGTGGACATTCCCCGGTGATTACAGTTATTTCTCTAACGATGTTAGAGAAAACAATGTTTTAAATGAGTTTGGATGGAGTTTTCATCCTCCACCACCCGTTTTCGATCAGATCGATTCAAATAGCCCCTTGCAAGAGGTAGGTGTAGGTGATGTTGCTAGTAGTGGAGTGCAAGGTGGAGGGGATGTATCGATGATGTCGAATCCTTCGAGCTCTAATTCGGAGGATCGACCTGAGGCTTCTTCTACGGCTTCCGGTGATTTCATCTCGGGTGCAGGTGTACCTCCAGAGAAACCGTGAGTTTGTTGTAGTAAAATCATGCATATAACAGTTTTAAGTGAAATAAAAACAAGTGTGTGAAATGAGTGTGTAAATATATGTTTTAAAAAAAGTGTGTTCTCAAATACTCAAACAAAATTTATAAAGATTTTGTAGTATGAGTGTTGTTCAAAATTGTTCTTATAATAAATAAAAATAAAAAATAAAATTAAAATAAAGTATTAATAGAATAATTTGTGAAATCTTTTCCTGGTATTTTCCTAAGCATCTACTAGTTGTTAAGGAAAGCTACCCACGCAAGTTGGATGGCATTTTTGTGAATTACCTGCAATGTTAAGGGCTTGTTTATTCACTTCCTAGCCAGAAATTAGTATGTAGGGTTAAGCACCATGTAAAATCACATAAAATGAAGACAGTGATCAGTAAAAACCGTTCTAAAAATTAGGAAAGACTTGTCACAAATCGTACCAAGAAAGACACGAGACTCTTTGGGTCCCAAAAGTCCGAAAGGTTAACCATCTTAGTTTGGTATGGTTAGAGGTGTGTGACACAAACGTCGATCGTGAGTTCACCGTTCAAAAAAAGAAAGAGTTACATAATTAAACGCGAAACCTTGTGAATACTTATATACATGTTTGTGCTTTCTTTTTACAGTAATTGGGAAAAATGCACAATGAGTTATATGCATGTATGTGTGAAATATGTAGTATGAAGTAAGGTAACAAGCAGCTTTCCTAAAATAACTAAATAATGACTGTCTGTTCTTTAGGAACATCTAAATCGTTGTACACTTATTTTTAGCTTTTTTGATTATGCATATGTGGATCCGTAAAAATTGCACAAAAGTTGCTAATAATAAAACCAATCAAAGTATTTGTTGTCAAGTTTCATTGCATCAACCAATTTTGCAATTTGTGGCCCCTAATAAATGTGACTGACTATAACCGTTATGAAACATCTCACCTTATTGATGTGCTACATTAAAAATCAATCACACATCTAGTTTTCATTCAAGTCTTTGCATCACAGCTTTGGTTTCCCTTAATTCTTGCCATTGATGTAGCTTTTATTTGTCTATTTATGTATTTATATTATTTGTGATCGTGATCTGTCATGTTTGAGTCAACTTGAGAGGATCCTAATCCTTTTTAATAGTTTCATACTTTCATTGTTTTTATTTATTTGCTCATGCCGTTTTTCCATTGATATCGAGCCTTTTTTGTTTTCTTTTTCTTGAAATTTTGTCGTAAATGAGAAGTTTAGTCTCAATTGGATAGATTGGATCTGTGTTTTAAGTCTTTAGCACAGTGCTAGTGGTCCTTTCTGATGAATTTTTTTGTTCAAAAAATAGTTATGGATATTAACTTCTAATAAATGTGTAATACTCCAGTTTTAAGATGGTCTTTTAATGTGTTCCCTCAACATGCAACTACCTTGTAACTTGAGGCCTTTTTTCTATTTGTCTGTCATATTTCTAGCCAGGGATTATTGAATGGGTACATAGTTAGTATAGTGGAATAGTTTTCATTTGAACTACAAATGTACTCATATATTGCTGTTGGAACAACTGTATTTATCACCGCTAGATAATGAAATAGTTAAGAAATAATACCGATGTACTATTTTTTTGAAAGGCGGAAATATATTGATGTACTTAATCGTCCAAAAATATTTGTTTTCTTTTATGGTGATCTCTTGAATGACATTGGATTGCTTTCGTTTACACATAAAGTTTGCTTATTAGATTGTGCTTTTTTAATTACTCATCATGATTACAGATCTTTGATAGTTGATTTGCTGTATACGACATAAGGTTGAAGTTAAAATACTTATTATAGTTCATTGAACTATTATGCTTAACTTTTTATGTGTTTTTAATGATTTTAATTAGTACATTATCTATCAACTCATTAATACAAGTTGGTTGAAATGATTTTCAGAGGTAAGGTTAATAAAAAGAAGGGACCAAAAAGAATCCGTCAGCCACGTTTTGCATTCATGACAAAGAGCGAAATCGATCATCTTGAAGATGGCTACAGATGGAGAAAATATGGGCAGAAAGCCGTGAAAAATAGCCCTTTTCCTAGGTTTCATTCCATCTCTCTTATAATACAATGCAAATATATAGCATATGCTCAGATTTAATGCACATATGAACCCATATATCTGCATTCATGCACTAGATAGGAACCTAAAAAGCCAATAACTGATCACAATCACAGTTGCATAAACCATCTCTACATGCATATATGTATATGCTAATTAGAGTTAACTTATACTACATACTAATTAATTGATCAGCCACTTATATACCGAAATAAAACAGGAATATATAGTTTTGAATCTGTCATCACATACTTTTGTCAAGCATAGTGTTGGAAAATTGTTTTGTTTCCGTGGAAAATTTTCTGTTGCTTACATGAAGAAGCTCGTTATGTCTTCTTTTAACATCATATATATTGTTTACATTAAGGTCAATAGTACTAAAACTATTCAAAATCTTGGAAATGTGTATTTGATTCCATTTACACCAATTATAGAACCATGCGGCATAATAATGAACATTTTTTGTCAAGTAGCTTGTGTCCTAGAATTCGCAAGTCCTTAAGCATATTAGCTCTTGCACAAGTAATAATATTAGTAGGAATTGTTAGTCACCAGGCATGTGCTTTTTCGCCATATAGTTAACATAAATTAAGCCAAACCTACATATACTGTAGGTTATAAAGTAGTTCTAACACATGAGCGGTCTCCATGTAAGAAGTTGATCACATATGTTATTCGTTGCCATTAATCTTAAGTATACATGCTTGGGATGTGAAAAGGATGAGATGGACTACCTTACATATAGAAACACCAATTCATAATGAAAATTATTGCTCAAACGTACGTTTTTGGTTTTCCGTTGTTTTCTGAATGTATCCTTAATGTGCACAATTCTTTTGAAGGAGCTATTACCGCTGCACAAACAGCAAATGCACAGTGAAGAAACGAGTTGAGCGTTCATCACAAGACCCCACAACTGTAATTACAACATATGAAGGTCAACATTGTCATCATACTGTAGGGTTCCCAAGAGGACTCACGACTCCTTATGACTCCGCCTTTGCAAGACAATTGGCCCCTTCCTTAGCCCTGCAGCCAGTTAATTATTCTAGACAACAATTTACTGATCACGTGCATGCTATTGGCTCCTCACAACCCCGGCCACAATTAGTGTCAAGTGAATCAGAAGATCATTTATCGCATAAACTACCTCAAGCATCCACTCAAGTTTCCAACATAGATCAAGGGTTACTTGGCGATATTGTGCCTCCCAGAATGAGACGACACCAATGATGTAAACTAAAGGTACACAATTTATTAGTATTTACTTGCCCAATTAAGTTTTAGATAAGATCTTATCTATTTTATTTCTTTTTTATTTGCATGCTAATAATGATTGCATAAAAAGTAACCACTGTGGTCAATTTTATATTATAAATTTACTTATGTTTGAACAAACCATGAAGATCGATCTAAACATTCTGATTAAGGCTAATCTGACTGGGATAATGACATGATCATGGCTATCATGTTGGTAATTTCTTACAATGTCTTTCTTTTAAATAACCGCATTGAGGTGGTGCCTGAATAGCGGTTATCTTAGGCCATTATCTTGAACCAAATTGCTTGAAAAGATTGATGGTTTATTTAGCTAAATAAGTTAACTAGATATGCAATGGAGAGTAAAATTACATTTGGTTAATTACCTTTTATACATGAATAACGAATTTGCCTGATTTTATTTATGTATCGTGGCACAGTTTAACACCTTTGGGAGAATGAGAGAAATACGAAGACCGTGAAATACATAGTTAGGATTTTTGGTTGCACTTTATAAACAAGATTGGCGTGCATAGCTCATACGTTTAGTTTACTTTAAAATCTAGTAGCTTAAAAGCAAACAACAAAAACATGTCGAGTAGGCCTAAAGTGTGCTCAGGGTTATTTTTAGTGCATAAACCCTACTGAATTATATTTTACTTAGGAATTTAGATCATTACTGAAACAACATTGGTGTTTAGTCATATTAAAATACTTACAATATTTAATAAATCAAAAATCTTGGTCGACCAAACTACTTTGGTTCAAGCCAACTTGTTTCAGCTCATAAAAGTAACATCTTTCGAGCTATTAATGTACCCAACCCTGTTGACCACTCGTTTTGCTGTCTCTAATAACTATAGACACTGACTGTTACCATTCAGATAACGAAAAGCTACTAGATCTACACTACGTAGCTAGCTAGCTAGGGAAGGCCGGGTCCCTAAATGTAGATGTTAGGAAGATAAATATGGTTGTTGTACGAAACTAATCCATTTATGCCATCAAAATCAAGATCATGGTTCATCATAGTATTAATTGATGGCTAATGTCTTTAGTATATCAGTTAAATTGGCTCTCTGATTGAAATTTCACCATTTAGCCAAAGATTAAATGGATCGATCAAGGGTTCATTTGCAAAACATGAGCCTTCCTTATGTTTAATTTTCCTTGCTCTAGGGACAGTCGTGATTCACCTTCTTTATGTTGGCCAAGGGACATGTCGGTGTAGTCACCCTTTTATATAGATTAATTGACCACTGGCATATGTTCGGTTAATGGAGCATCATTAAGAAATTGATTGCACAAAGAATCACTCACTAAGATAAACACGCCTATATCATAAAGATAATGCAAAGGATGACGTACTTCTGGTAGAAGCACCTTTACAAGCAAGCCAAAATGAATGGTCCTAATAGTTGTACACAAGTGGTAGTAGAAAGCCAACCCATATGATCCATTTGTGGTCCTAGTGAACTTGATTTGTAATGATTATACATTATAGCATGCATGTATTAGGCCACAATATATCATATCTTTTGTTGAAAACTCTTTTCAACGTGTTTAACAGCGCCATAACACTATCTATTATTGACCGTTGTTTTCTGTCCTTCATTTTCCACCTCTTCTTCATGTATGAGATCCTTTGTTCATGATATATGTACAGACACTAAGTAACAATACAGTGTAAGAAAACCGCTTAGATTTATATTTAAGGGTTGTTTGATATTTCATGATTAGGTGATTTAGAATAAGTGGAATCTCACCTAGCACAAAAGAAGCTGCAAAATATAGTATTTGGATTCGCTATGACACTATCTATTACTGACCGCTCTTTTCTGGCCTTCATTTATTTTTATTCTCCACAGTTCTAACCTGATTATTCAACAATCATTACACTATACGTGCCCAAATACCTGAAATTGGTTCTTTACGACTTGCTTCAAAGACAATAATTAGATACTCATTTTCAAAATGCAATGTCAAACTGTCCCTCTATTACCTGTTTCAAAAGATTCTTGAACTACTACTTCTAATTGGTGTACTTGTCAGGAATTTATTTTCATACGAGTATTAAGATATTAAGTTTGGTCCCTTTTTCAGAAGATCGAGAACCAGTTCTCTATTTGATACTTGATCTTTAATCTTTTAGAAAGCATGCAGGTGATGGTAGCTTTGAGTCAGAAAAAGATTATATATATAGAACAAAATCTTTGATTTTGTTTGCCAAACTTCAATAGAATGATTAGAAAAGCTCATTTTAGAAGGCTACTTTTTCCATCATTTGTTTGCTACCACAGCTTTACATTTTATATTAGTCACTCGTGCACTTAAAAAGGTTTAAAGTTCTCAACTCACTTTAATTATGCATGTATATATTATGATCATAAATATAGTGTCCTTAAGAGGTATTTGCATTCAAAAAGAAAAAGTCTAAAAGGTACAGTAGCATCTAATACTATTAACCAACCTGATAATTTGTTGTAAACCACAGATTAATTTCCTCATATCCTATGTTAGGGTGGGCAAACCCTAGCCTATAATCGATATCGTGAACGAAACATGATACAGTAGTTATATTTCATTCGTCCAAAGAGTTAATGCAACATTTGATTTGTCTAGTTTGAACGCAACTTTTGTGAAGATTTACGAAATAATGCTTGATATACAAGACAATTGTTGATCATCCATATACTAATGCATAATCTATTGTTCTGCAAAACAAGGGCTAGATGCTTAGCAACAAGTAAACAAGTCATGTTCTTGACCATGAATATTTTATGTGCGATATCGATACGTGTGAGACCCTATATATGTATGTTCCTCATCACATTGCATGATCATAAATTTTTCAATTTTTAAGTGCATATCATACTCTAATTTCTTGTTTCTAAATGCAAGTTGATTCACAGGCTGCAACCTTTTTATCATACCAACAAAACAAGAACACGGATCCAAATCAACGCACGGACTTATTATAAGGTACTCTTATTAAGATATAACTAGTTATAATACCCGTGCACGCACGGGGTTTTGACACAAAAAATTATTCTGTATTAATACTGAATATTGTGTCTTTAAAGGTAATTGTATATAATTATATAGTTATAAGTTTCGTGCACGCACGAAGTTTACACATAAATCAAATTTATTTTAACATTTCAGTATATACACATATAAGAATTTGCCCATGAAAATTGTGATATAAGTACAACTAATACTTATGCACGAGTTTTTCATTGTGCATTAATATCCATTAAATTTTGGTAAAATATTTGTAAAAATTTATGTTAGGTAACTCAAAATTTAATTTTATTTAGCTGACAAAGATGTTGATGTTGTTATTTAAATTTCACTAATGATATTATGTTGTACACATGATCCAAGTTTAATAGCGCATAATGAGCGTTGATAAAGTTAAAGTATACTCCTTAAAGTTTTTTAAATTTTTTTTCTAAATATTCTTATAAGTACAATCGCGTGTATTTATTTTTATATTAAAGTAACCCGTGCTTACAATTTGATAATTAAATTCTCGTTTTCAGTAATTTAGCCGTATTTAAAATATAAACTCGTGTCCACATATGTTAAATTTTAAAAATGAAATAAATGAGTCCTTATTGAGCGTATATATTAAAAAAATTGATACTTATAATCTTATGCAAATTTATATGTTGTTATTTTAAAACAACATATACATTTTATTTTTTAAGATATAAAGTATAAAAGGTATAAAGTATAAAGGGGTATTTGCTTATAATCCAAAGTTATTAAAAAACATTGAGACTTATAATATTACACTTAACTCTATATAATTTTTTAAAATTCAACCACTAAAGTTTTATTAATTACCTCCTCTTTTTTTAATTTTTTATTTTCACAAATTTGACACCTATATTTTTATGTGTTTTTTTTATCAACCAAATTTCTCCACCAAATTTATTAAAGTTTGACTAAAATTAATTTAATTTTGACTTTTATTAACCAATCACATCACACGATTTTGCTTACGTGGCGAAATCGAGCTCTCCTATTGGCCCAATTGTTTTTTCAATAAGAATGAATTGACAAAATCACTCTGAAATGATGTAATTCCTTTATTATATAAAAGATATAAGACGGCCTATCAATCACAATATTTGATTATATATAATTGCTTACGACAAATTATCCTTGTCGATGAGATTAAAAGCCCATTTTACACTTGGATCTCTCAAAGGAGCAAAATTGTTAAACCAAATTGGATTGATTGGTTATATGATCCTATCAAAGCTTGTTTCAATTCCATGTAATATGTAATATGTTTTTCTTGGTGGTACGGTCTCTAGCTTCTTGCTAGAACGTTTTTCATAAATGGCCGTTCAAAAAAAAAAGAAAACTTGCGAGAAATTATCAAAAGGTTTTGCTAACATTTGTCCATTGAGCACACATGTGCTCAATGGATGACTCAGCTTCTTGCTAGTGTCCTCTTAATAAAAAAATGTATCAGCGAACACATGTTAGCAAAACTCATTATCAAAAAAAGTATTTCAACATGCCTAGTGGACACAAGTCAACAAAACCCGTTATAGAAAGGATATTTTTGTAATAAAGTGAGTTTGTGGTTGCAGGATATTTTGCGCTCACAGTTACATCCCACCAAGACATGATATGAAACTTTTGATGAAGATGCACTACTCACTAAAATGATCATTATTGTATATGTTGTGAGTCCACTAAATTGGTTCAATTATTCTATCTTTTCGTAATTTGTTCCATTGCCAATTCTATTGATCACTTTTGAGATCATTAAATCTCAAGACTTTTGTATATGTTGTATCTATACTATATATTAAAAATCATTTGATTATTCATAAAAGAACAAACTGAACTATCAGTAATCAGTATAAACTTGTGTGGCCTAGTTTACATGGTACAAATTAAAGCTCTTGCTTTTTTTTTTCTTTTTTTTTGCTAAGATTGATAAGATACTAAAACTGAAATTTTGAGAATATGCAAATGGAAAACTACATAAAATAGTATCGGCTTCATATCAGTATGCTACCGATTGACTGAGAGTTCAGTAATAGTGGTTCAAGTCTACTTTTTTCACCGAACGACTTTGTTTAACTCAAATTTGGAAAAAATCTGTTAAGGACCAGAAGGGACTGCTACTGTAGTGATAGAGAACCTGTTCTATGCTATAAATGATACGGACAACTCAAGAAAATATGCAAGTAGCGGTTACACTTGTTACAAAACCTCAATCACTATCCTACGCTTTAGATCATTCCTTTATCGGAAAATTGCATTCTTTGAATTTGGTTTTTGCTACACATACTAATGCTTCATTTATATCAATATTTATGGACAGGGCGGACCGAGGGGGGTTCCCGGGTGTGCACGGAAACCCCATGGATTTTGCTTGCGTAGTATAAAATTATGTCAAATATACCGATTTTTCTAAAATGAACCCGGACCTTAATTTTCGAGTTACGATTTTCGATACTTTTCATATAATGAACCTGATGGCTCTTGGGTCCGACACTGTTTGTGGACTTGTGGTACCATGATTTTTGTTTTGGGATGAGTCTAGACTGATAAAGTGAAGTTAGTTCCATACAAAAGTTTGGCAACAAATCTTATGTAGGGTTACAAATCATAGAAAAATAATAAATTTACAAAAAACTAAATATTGATCAAATTGCTGGTATCATGATGAATGGCTAATAGTGTTACTTTTGGCTTATATTTTTTGTCACCAAAAATCATATGAGAAGTTAAAAATGATAATAAAATAAAGGAAAATGATTTGGAGGCCTAAATGTGTGACTAATTATAGGCCTAAAAGGATGTGGAAGTGTTTTATTGGTTTGTGATGAAGCGGACCCATTTACTGTCACCAATAGAATGATGCCACATAAGATTAGTCATATAATTTAAGCAAATGAATTAGGCATGCCAATCAATGCTCATAAAGGAAAATGATTTGGAGGCTTAAATGTGTGACTAATTAGTCAATGCTCTAAAATAAAATTCAATGCTACAGTTGGAAATATTTACTCTGCATAAGTGTAACATATTGTTCCATCAACAATGTCACAAGAAACAGCTACACACATTGAATCTACACATGTCTTTAACGAGATCTTGAACGTTGAACCAACATTTTAGGAAACACCTTCTTTTGGATTTTTTTTTTTTGGGCAATTATGGCAATGCACTTTTCGCTCGGGGTGGCAACACCTTCTAGGCACAAAGTTGGCGTATTTCTCAAATAAACTTTGAGACTTGCGACTTTTTTCTTTCAATCAAAGAGCGTCAAGTGTCCATCCACTTTTCAGAACCCAATGATTGAATTTTACTTTTTGTACCTATTTTTTTTAATTGACCTAGACCCAGCGAATTTTTAAGATTCGAGCGAAATTCTCTTTTGTCATTTTCAAGAAAAAAGTCAAACTTTCAAAACTATTATTTTATTCCTTTAGCGCATTCTCAATGCTGAGCAACTTAAGCGAATTACTTTGAGCGCCTTTTTAACTTTGTACTTTTGTACTTTTATACTATTTTTTACATAACTTTTAAATACTTTTTAGATTACTTTTATACTTTTTTTACTTAAGCGAATTCCTTAAAATAATTAAGCGCTTTTTCATATGACTAGATCTTATTTACCTTATTCGATGATTAGAATAACACATACATTACAAAATACTTCCACAAACCAAGATCCATCTTCCCGAAATCCAGGTTGAACCCTACAAAAAAATGTTTCGTATTCGGGTATGTATTTCTATTTTTACATTAAAATTGGTTTTTACTTTCGTATATTGATATATATAAATTGTTCGTATCTTTGTTTTTTCTGTATTTTATTTGAAATTAATCATGTTTAATCGTAGTTTTGTAACAACGAAATTGTTTATTTAACTTAGCTAAGGTTTTTAATTGAGTTGGGGTTTTTAATTTATCTGGTGTATGGAGATGTGCTCTGTTTTTGGCTCCCCAAAAATATTATCATTTTTTATACAGGGTTTGGAGATGTGCTCTGTTGTAGTACCTTTGCAATAAGTGCGCTGAGGAATGAAGTAATATATGGTATTTATTACAAAATTGTACAGTCTACACTTAACTAAATTGTACAATATGCATTCATTGTAAATAATGTGCATGTTTGGATGATTAGCAATGTCTGCCACAATATGTTTCAATGCATCAGAATCAGTAGATTTATTGTCTGGCACAATATGATTCAATTCAGCTTTGTTACTAACTTTATACGTAATTAAGTAGAATATGTTTTTGAGTATTTTTTTTTTTAATTTTTTATTTGTAGGAATATGAGGCGAAAATCATCATCAGCAGTAAACCAAACTACTTTTCTTTAATAAAATCCAAGTTGGATCAAAAACGAAGGAAGTTGTTTCGGTAAATGTTTGGACCTTTCTTATTTTGACCACGAAGCACATATGATAGATTATATTTTACAAAAACAATGTTATCCGAATGACAAGCATTATGATATGCCGATTGTATATTATATTGAAGACCGTCCCCTACATTTCGGTCGTCCAGAATTTTCGCATATCACTGGTTTTCATTTTGGAAATGTAAGTTTTGAAAAATATAGGTCTGGACACCTCAATTTTAGGTCAAGGGTTTTCCCAAAATGTTCAGGTTCAAAAATTACAAACTTAGATATTCTTGGTCTAATTGAGGATGAAGAGGCATTTGGTATCATATGCGACGAAGATGCAGTACGTCTTTGTCTATTGTTAGCTTTGGAGGTTATCTTCATGGGCGGATTATTGGTTCAGGAAGTTGATGATACTCTCATGCGATTAGTTAAAAACCTAGATGATTGAGATGCCTTTCCATGGGGGGAGCATATTTGGAGGCATTTGTATGATGAAATTTTGGATGTGACGGATAAACACAAGTGGGATTTCCTTCAAGGTATTAACAAAGACTACAAGTTTGTTCCAACCTATAGGCTGTCGGGATTCGTTTGGGCTTTCAAGGTTAATATTTTATGTATCAGTATACACTGGAGTCATTTTATGTATCAATATTTTATGTTATGTTTTTCTATTGAACTTGCAACATCCGTAAACATTGTATAGATATGGATACTGGACTCATTTGAAAGAAGCATTCTATGGTGGAATAAAGTGCCTGATATTATGCTAAGAGGAGTAGCGTGGTCAAAGAATATACCCTTCAAAAGATCTGATTATAAGTTTCTTTTTGGAAAGGTAAAAGTCTTCATCAAATTTGTCTTAATAATGCAATCTTTTATTCTAAATTAAATTTTCAATAATCATTCTTTATTGTTAATATTATTATTTCATTTTTAAGGAATCCAATCCTGTTAAAGAACTTAGACCGACAATAGCTGAGAGGAGATCTGATTGGTATATAAAGTTTATGGCATTTTTCCATGATTACATAACTAGAACTCCACCAGTGAAAACCACACATCTTTACGACGAGTGGTTGAAGAAGATGGCCGCAGCACGCAAACGTGGCAAGATTGAAAGGAAACATTTACCTATTATATGTCACACCCCCAAATTACCTGTTTTGCAGCGGAATGGAATTCCTGGGGATTGACTGTCATAGCATCACAATCACAGTCATATTGAACGACCTAAAGTGTCGTTTGGAAAATACATCGTTTGATTTAATAAAATAATCAGAGTTAACAAAGTAGGTCCCAAATGTAAATCAACTTGTTCGGAAATAAGTTTGTTACAATTCAAACGATGTTTTAGAGTACATAAAACCAAGTGAGACGCGTCGTCACCACGACTCCATGATGTGTCCAAATGCATGCCATGAAGTGAATGCCTTAGATACCTGAGATAAAAACATGCTAAAAGTGTCAACACAAAGGTTGAGTGAGTTCATAGAGTTTGAATGGAAATGTAAAGCCTTTCAAAAATCGTTTATGTAGCAAAGGCCTTGTAAATCCACTCAGTTCCAAGTCCCGCCCATACAAAACTTGCAACCTGTGTGTTCACAACCCACTGCCGGAATATGTAGAGTTAATGTTCGAGTGCATAATGTCAAATGAATTCACAATAGTGCATGGCTCAATGTATCGAAATCGTTTATGCAGCAAAGGCATTGTAAATCCACTCAGTTCCAAGTCCCGCCCATACAAAACTTGCAACCTGTGTGTTTACAACCCATTGCCAAATGTATATAGTGTATGTTCAAATCGTTCCAAGGCCGTTAGTCCATGATCGTATACCAAGTCCGTTAGATCGTGTTCATACCAAGTCCGTTAGCTCAATGAATATACCAAGACCGTTAGACCAATGAATATACCAAGACCGTTAGACCAATGAATATACTATGGAAATTCTAAGTATGGCAAAACTGTTACTACGCATGACTAAGCACTCAGTTCAGTTAAACATGTAGTTTCAAATAATCATGATAGTTATGAAAATAATTGAGCATGTATCTCCCCCAAAACATTTATGAAAACAAGTAAAAGCAGGGGCTATGAAACTCACCTGGTAAACAGGTGATGACAAGAGTGAGTACACTGAGGTATAATGTAATGCGTCAACCGGGACCTATTACGAATGATATGATATGTCATGTGTTGCAATGTAATGTTATGCATGCACTACGTATGTTATTTATACCATTTACGGGTTTTGAAAATATTACTCGTCGTCGAAAAATACTCTTTTGACGTCTTGACCAATCAAAAATGACTTTACATGTTTTTACGTCAAAATGTCATCCTACAATGGTTTTATAATGATTTTTGGTGAAATTACCATTTTTCGTCGCAAAACAATGTCGTCGGAAAAACCATGAAATCAACAAAAACGGCTCCGGAAAAGTGGTCGTAAAATGGTGTACGTCGATCGTTAGAGAACGAACTCGACGGTTTTGGAAAGTTTGTATCGATATCTAAAAGTTTCAGTTCAGGAGTTTTCGTTCAAAAGGTCTCGATCATAAAGATATCAATGGCTAAAGATGGTGGTTTTTGTGAATTGTGTGCAGAAAATGAGTTTCGGCCAATGTTTGAACATCCGTAATTAATACAATATGACTCCGCTTGACAAACGGCTTTTTGTTTTGAAAAATATGGCCGATAAACTTGATTTTACTAGAAGACACTTTGTTATAAAAAGTTTTGCATCATGGTCAAAAACTGCCGCAAACATGGACGATATAGCTAATGAAATACTTGTTACGTCAAAAATAATATAATTTTCAGAAATTAATATTTTACGGCAACTTTATGAAAACGGCCATATATTTGTCGTTTTAAATCCGTTTTCTACGTAAAATATGTCCTTAGCTTCGTATCGAAGTAAACTAATATATTTTTGAGAAGTCGAAATAATTTGTGAAGCTTAAGGCTCGTTTTTGACCCGAAATGTACAGAAACAGCAAGCTGATTTTTCAGAAAAAGTTACGTTTCGTCGTCAAACTTTAAAAATTCACCACGGCTTCGTTATAACTCCGTTTTTATCCGTTCAAAAGGCCACGGATTCGTTTTAAAGTATATTTTCTAAAAATCAAGGCCAAAGGGTCGTACCATCAGTGGGTTTTTCCAGAATTTCATTTTAAGGACAGAACGTAATATATAGTTTACGAAAATAGTTTTTCTCGGACAAAACCTATTCTAATCCCTTCAAATCAACTCCAAAACTAATCTAATCCTACCATACACCTTCTTAGGGTGTCATGGGTTCCTAATCACCATCAAGACCAAAGAATAACTTGGGAATAATTATAGGATGACTAATAAGTATATAAAACCTTAAAATCATGAAATAAATGGTATAAATCACAATACATGCATATAAGCTCCAAAAATGATAAGAAGCATATGAAAATGAAGAGGAAACATAAAAATGATGAGAATATGCTTACTAGTGCAAGTGAAGAGGTGTAGGTAACAAAGGTTTTACTTAGATATCCTTGGTTTTTATTTCAAAACCATGAAAAGGATATGCTCTAGGTTGTTAAAACACACTTGAAGTTGCAAAATCTTGATCCCTTGTTTGTTCTTGTAGGTGGCCGGTTATGGAGTCCCAAGGAAAAGAGAGAAGATTTTTTTTTTTACACCTATTGAGTATGTGAAATGTGTGAGAAATATTTGATCAAGTAAGACTTTAGTAATGAAGTGAATTATTAGTAGACAAGTAGTAAGAAAAACCATACCAACATTTATGTGACTCCCTCCCCCTTGGCCGGTTTTTGGGGGAGGGTTGTCTCCATATATATTTTTTTTTTTCTTTTCAAATTATACTTGTAGATATTTGTGTAACTAATTGTAAGTCTTGTAAAGGAAAATGTATGTAAAGTAAAGTAGAATGTAGAAAATGTACAAGTAAGTTTTTAGTAAATCAAAATAGATTATATTGAGGTGATAAAAATTGTAAAAATACTTTCCTCGTGAAAATCGGGTGATAAAATAATTATCGTAAGATTTTAAGAAAAACGACGTATAATTAAACTTTAACGATTAAAATACCAAATAAATGTGAAACACTAGGAAAACTAAAAATATAGTTTTTATGAACTAAATGTGAGTTTAAAAATACCTCGGGATCATTTTTGAAAGTAACGGTTTAAATAATCAAAGTAAAAACTCACGCGATAAAAATTATTAATTATAAAAATTTACGCGTAAAATATGAAATGAAATGTCGTGAATGAACTAATGAGATGCACATGATGTCCATGAAATGTAGACTACTCATAGTCCATATGAAATGTACGTGATGACATGATCATGAATTCGCCGCTAAACCTCCAAGGTTACGCGAATTTGAAACAAGTAAACCAAGTTTACTATAAATGTTGAAATAATGAGACATGAACTGTGTCGAGAAATGACCTGAAAGTACGGGTTGTCACATTATATGCAAGAGTGAGAGTAGTATAATAGAGATCAGCATAATACAAGATGGTGTTATTACAGAGTTAAATAAGCGTTTGTTCAAACTCGAGGCAATTATTCAGGTTATTTATACTTTATATTCTCCTCATAGACCCATCAATAATCACACGACTACTGATAATAATATATGTCCTTAATATTTTTTATTCTTTTCAGGTTCTTGCTCGAGAAAGAAATGGGGTAATATATCCTTTTTTTCGTATATATACTTTGACATCCTTTTTGATTCATTTATTTTTCGTATATATGTTTTTTATAAATACTTTTGTTCATTCTTAGGAGGAATTGGAGTTAACTAGTGATCTTCGGCATCTAAGTGCACAGTTTTGTGATGAGCTTAATCATGATTTTCTTGACTTGTTTAAGTCAGGTCAGTCAAGTATTGATACTAGTGCATCAGCGCGGCTAGATGATTTTTCTGATGACGATGTTGCAAAGGTAATTTACAAAATCAGTAGACATGAGTAAAACCCTTTCCGTACCATAACATCTTATAACGATAGTAACTATATAAACTTTGACAGGAATTTATTATCCAAGAAGAATTAAGGTTGCGACATGAAGAATTAGAAATGGCCCGATTAAAAGAGCAGAAGTTGATGCAAGAAGAGAAGAGGTTAAGGATGGAAGAGGACAAGTTGATAATGATGGAAGAGCAAAAGAGGTTGCAGTCTAAAAATCAACGAAAGAAAAGGGGAGAAGCAATCATGAACTCAGATCATATGAAAGCTAGTAGAGCGCGCTTTGCATTTACAAAAAGGATTGAACAAGGTTCGGGTGAAGCTAATTCGTATTATTGGACTAAGGCATATGCTGAAAAGAAAAGACGATGCTTTAGCTTACCTGATCCATATATGACTCAAAAACTTAAAAATGTCAAGCCTTGGGTTGAGGTATGAAAACTACTTCTTGACAACGTTTTAAAATATATGTTGTTATTGACAGTTGATTATAAGTGTAATCGTTTCATATACTAGGATCTTGCACGCTCCAACAGCGCTGTCAACAGAGTTCATTTTACAAATGAATTTGATGAATTTCTTGGACAAATTGGACCGCTTAACTGCAAGTTTCCTTGGTGTGACGATGTGTGTGTGGATAGAAGGTTTTGGGAAAGTTTAGTTTGCTTAGACCCGCCTAGGAAAGGTTGGCTAAGGGATGAGGCAAGTACTCATACAACTGTACTTATTGAATTGATTTCTTATAACTTTCATCACACTCATTTATGTTTCGAAATTTACAGCACATAGAGTTGTGGGTTAATTACCTATGGCATGTTAGACCCAATACGGCTGATTGGGTGATGGTTAGTAGCTACTTTGTTAAGCTTTTGTTACAAAAATCTTTGCCGTTGTGGTATGCTAATGGTGAAAGATACTCTATTCAGTGGTCTGATGTTAACCATGTAAGTGATGATATATATTTTTTCTCCTAGTCCAGTCTCAGTAATATAATTAACCCCTTTAGCTTTTGTCATATATTAATGTTATGTTTGTGACCCCAAACGTTGTAGGTTTTCATGCCTATTAATGAAACTGATGCTCATTGGTGTCTTGCGCGTTTGGAGATAGACACAAGAATAGTTACACTTTATGGCAGAAGTTCGGGATCATGCTTAATGGGAATGAAGCTTTGTGGTTTTAGTACGATGTCTGTATGTGAAGGAAGTATGGAGTGGTTAGCTTTTTCTGCGTACTAGCTGAATTTTATAAATCAAGTGGTTATATATTATGTAACCATTAAACTCATAATTATGTAGTAATCGTAATATGTAGTAGGTTGTCTGTATGAAACGTTGTATGTCAACGTATTTACTATTTCCTATGTTCTGTAATCCCATTATACATGTTTGTTTAATCTGGGGAACTAGCAGTTGTTTCCAATAAACAATGTGGCAACTAACTGTTGTTCGTAGGGCAACTTCTTTTCACTATTGACTACTTTTATAAACCAAGGAGTCGTTCAAGTTGTTACAATTCATATTCTACAATCAACTAAAAACTACCAACTAGTGACTATGCACACTTGAAAATAACAGATTTACCATTCAACACTAGTACAATTTAACTAGTAGTTGTAAGTTTAATACTAGCAGCACTAAACCACTATGTGCCTATTCAGGCCCATAATTGCAAGAGCAACACCTACACAAGGGCACCAGAAGGGTATAAGCAGCACCTACACATGGGCAGCACAAACACGGCCATACACAACAGTATTAACGACTGTTGCATCATTTCGTTGATGTGTTCTATCACAAGCAGTGGTTAAAATAGCTAGCAGTAGTTACCAAATTACTGGCAGTTGTAAGTATACAACCAATTCAGTTTTACTAGCGGTTGTAAAAATAACTATAGCGGTAGTAAAAATAACTAGCAGTTGTAAGTATACAACCAATTCAGTTTTACTAGTGTTAGTAAAAATAAGTATAGCGGTAGTAAAAATAAGCTTGTATCTGATCATGGGAAATAGAAAAAGAGATGCTACAAAATACTGTATATTTTTACTCTGTAGCCTAACCCACATGGCACTTTTCAAACCATATATGAGTTCATTAGAAACAAAATGTGGCATTCTTTTAAAACAATAAAAGTTGCCTCTTCTTCATTTCATTTTTCTGCAACTATTTCCGACCGATCATTCTTGAAAAATTATTTCTTTAGTTTTCTTTCTTTCTCTTTTCATTTTAGATCCAAGGTAGTTCCCGGTTAATTTCCAAGGTAGGTCCTAAAATTATTCACTATATCGCTTCTAAGTAAACTTGGTTTCCAAGGTGGTTCCCGGGCACCACCTAGTGATGCCTAGGTCCGCCTCTGATCCAAATCCTCCTGTCGAGAATTAAAAAAACCAACAAAATTTCTTTGAAAACCATGTCGTTTCGAGCTAATTTTATCACCAGTATGAGAGATTATATTAGCAACATGCCAGATGCAGTGATCGGTAACATTTTGAATCGGTTTCCAATAAAAGAAGCGGTGAGCACCTCTATTTTATCTACAAACTGGAGGTTTAAGTGGACCTTGCTCACCGAAGTCATAATTGATGAGGATTTCTTTTATTATTTAACATATAAGTTTGATGGGAGGCATGTTACTAGACTTTTAAATCAGCTTACGGGTCCCATAAAAAAGTTTGTCTTCTCTGTAGATCCCAAACCGTTGTCTGGAATGGAAGACTTGAATTATGAAGAGATTCGTGATTGGCTTATGTTTTTGGCACTGCAAGTAATTGAGGACCTGACAATTAGAAACTGGTATGGACAACCAGTTACATTGCCAACCCAACTTTACGGGCGTATTGAATTGAAACATCTTGAAATTCATTGTTGTGATTTTCCTAGTTTGGTGTTTTCCACTACTTTTCCAAATTTATTGACCTTAGAATTGTGTTTAGTCAAATTTCTAACCGGTACAGTTTGGGATTTAATTGCTGGTTGTCCCTTACTTGAGTCTCTTACATTGGATGTTGAGAGTACAAACGGGATGAAACTATGGAATCTTGCAAGTCTTAGGAATTTGAAGAAGTTACATTTGTCATTCGGTATTTCGAATGCTGTCACGACAATCATAGCATCCAATATGTTTCACCTGACAAGACTTCAATCTCTTGAGACCCTTACATTGGATTTTGACTATTGCACGGTAAGACCGTTTTGAGATTTACACTTCTAATTTTACAATGTTAAATATATGTATAACTGTAACGACATTTAATCTTTGAAACTAACCCAAAAGTCGACCTGTTGTAGTTGATGCGTGATGGTAATTCCAGGATGAATGTCCCTTTGCCGTTTGTATCCCTCGTTAATCTTAATCTAAAAGGAGTTGATTTTGGTGAGACTGTTATCGTGTCACTCATCGTCCAAATGATTCGCGGATCTCCAAACTTGAAAAAACTGGAAACCAGAGTAAGTGTAATACTTTATTACTTTATTTCATATGTATCAAATAAACATCCGTAAACTGCCAAGTTTTTGTATCTCAATACTATTTGACTTTCCAGGCTGCACACACGCTTAGTGTTTTACCTTTGGAACAAAGTTCATTAGATTTAGACACAACCACATTCAGCCATGGGCAGATTCAGACAGTGATTTTTCGATCCTTTCCTAGATCACAGAATGAATTACACATAATAAAGTTTATACTTGCTTGTTCCACGTCGTTAAAGAAAATGTATATCAGGGCCAGCGATTTGATGGACGATGGTTATGATTATATCAAGACGAATTGGGAGTTCGCTAGGAAGCTGTTGAAACTCCCCTGATCTTCCGTCACAGCCATTGTAAAATTGTTCTAGTGGTTGTAGTTTTATGTATGGTTTGAATATCCTGTGTCAATTAAATTTGTGTACAGAAAGTTTGGTGTGTCTGTTTATCAAGGGGTTATATAATATGTAACCATTACACTTATAATTATGTAGTAATCGTAATATGTAGTAGGTTGTCGTTTGTATGAAACATTGTATGTCAACGTATTTAGTATTCCCTCTGTTGCCATTATCCATTTTTATTTCATCTCGCCAACTAGCAGTTGTTTCCAAATATCAATTTGGTAACTAATTGTTGTACGTAGGGCAACTTCTATCACTAGCAGTTGTTATAATAACTAGCAGCTGTGCGTATAATACTAGCAGTTGTAAGTATACAACCTATTCAGTTTACTAGCAGTAGTCAGTAAAACTAGCAGTAGTAAAAATTAACTAACAGTTGTAAGTATACAACCAATTCATTTTATAAATGCAGATATTTAATTTAAGTAATCAAGCATAAAAGCATTGTACCATTTTTTGCGTTTAGAAATGTCGCATAAACCTCAAAATAATCAACTCACTCTACACATCTAATAACATGAAGCGTTATGTGCTTACGTCAAAGTGAAGATGTTGATGTTTTTACAATGGGACTTTAATTGGTCAAAGGCTAAAGCTGTTGGCACCGCATGATAAATATTTTCGTCTTTCCTTTCATTACCTTGTATTTTTTTTATAAGTTCTATACACTAATATTGTCAACAATTTATTTCTGTTGCATGTTTAACGTTTAATTTCTAATTTCACAAGAAGCTTATACTAAAATAATAATCAACCAATTAGGGGCATAAACTCTTTAAATATGATCTCCTAACAAAAAAAATAATAATAACAAAATTAGATGAAATAAATAAATAAATAAGTAAACAAGGTAATATTTATTTTGTGTTGCTCTTTATAACAATTTTGTTTTAAAATCTGTGACCTAACAAAAATTATGTAACATTTTTTTAATCTAACTAGTTATAATAAGTCGACATTTCCGTTTCATCAGTGTTCACTTGAATAGTATGTTTGAAAACAAATATTAATGTTAACAAGTTAAATTCACATTAATTACTCAACTTCCCTGTTACCAATTTTATATTTAAGAAGAGATAAAGCTAATTAATAGCTATGGTCTATAAAACACCAATAAGTTATGGTCTATAAAAGACCTACATATATTATTAATACACGAATACTCTGAATAGTATTAGCGATTACAACCTTGAAGTGTATCGACTCTAAATATGACGAAAAGTTATATCAAACTCTAGCCTAGGACCTCCTTTTATAAGCTAAGGAGTCCTTTACAATATACAGTATGTACTCTACAGGATAATTATACTTAGCATACTTATCTAATACGGAGTACAAAACATCCTACCCAATAAATTCAAAAATGTTACATATTAAACCGATACAATCATACTAGCAGTGAAAAACTACATTAGCAGTGGTTTGCTCTTTATTTTATCCCGGTGCCCGCAAGCTCGTCATTTTTACCTTTACCTCAGTCTATCCAACCCGATCTGGCAGGATTGGTAGACGTACACTTGCTTCGGGAAACGGGCTGCAATCAACAGAGGACTGAGACCATAATTTTCAGCCGTGTTGTTTGCCTCTCTTTGCATATTCTATCACTCCTTCGACCCAATACCCATTATATACTTCCTTCTTCCGCTCGGGTAGAGCAAGGTTAAGAAGTAACTGGCTGAAATTTGAACATCCCAAATGGCTAATGAGAGTCTAATCGGTTTAAACTCCCACCTTTGGTACGTCATATGGTCTGGGCATGCTTCCACAAACTTCAAAGGACACGAGTTTTTGGTGAAGGAATGTTGTGAATGGTCGCGGGGATGGGTTATTAGTCGTCATTCTCGCCAATTTAGAAATGACTAATTGTTATTAGTAGTCATTTAAGAACATGTTTCAGTTGTCGCAGCATCTGCTTTGCGTTTATGTTTTTGTTTAGGGGGGTAAAGGTTAAGCTATGTATGGGCTTTTTGGAACCGACGGTGCGTGGGCAACGGGTTGTTAACATCTTCAACTTCTCTTTGGTGTTTTTTGTTGGTAGAGGAATGGTTGTTTTTTTTATGTGCTTTCCCTTTATTTACCGAGCGTATTTAAAGCGACGATTTTACTGTTCTTGCACGCGGTATAATTAATTTCCATTTACTGTTTTGTGGGTAGGCACGTGCCTAGTCTCCTACCCTGGGCATCTATTTTTCCTGCTGGATTTGTCATGAAATTTCTAGGGAAGGAACGTGAATATTTACTTGCAGATTTTTTCTCCTTTGTTGGTATTTGGATAAGCCTTATCCGTAATTACAAACCGTTTGAATTTATCGGTTTATTATCTTTTTTTTGTACTGAAAGTTTGCTATGTCTGTATATACTTTTTTTTGGAAAAATGTAGCTTCCACAGCTGTTGTTGGTTTTGGAAATGTCGCTTATGCACGTTTGACAAACTGAAGTAAATCATTCATATCGGCGCTTTAAATATCACTTTTAAAATTTGAACTTCAACTAGTCAACCTTTTAATTCGCAAAAAAACCATATTGTACTTCAGGGACTTTTTTTTTATTATAACTGATTTGGAAAACAGAAACAAAGTTGATATTTGCGTCGACACTAGCGGTGGTTTGAGCGACCCTAGCAGTGGTTTGTTATACTGTAGCAGTGGTTGCGTATTCACATATGCATATAATTGAGAATTTGTTCAAACCATGTAGCCTCCTTTGGTTTTTCCAAAAACGCAACCATGTTGTGAGTTGCAGCAGAATAGTTGGGCACCATTGATGTTTATTTCGAAATTGATTGCAACAGATTGTTAGGTGTTGCTAATTATGATGTGTGTGGGTCTAAACTATGTTTTGCCCTAGCAGTTGTAACTCTATTTTTTTATCCCCAATTGAATCAAAATTAATATGTACTTTCAAAACAACTGTTTTAACTCTTGTAGCAGTTGTTAGTATTTTTGGATGTATTTATCCCCAAATGTGCTATTCTAATCAGCAAACGCAATAGTTATCGTCATCTACTATCTAGACACGATACCATTTTTTGACGTTTAGAAAAGTCGCATAAACCTCAAATTAATCAACTCACTCTACACATCTAATAACCTGAAGCGTTATGTGCTTACGTCAAAGTGAAGATGTTGATGTTTTTACAATAAGTTATGGTCTATAAAACACCTGGATATAATATTAATACACGAATACTCTGAATAGTATTAGCGATTACAACCTTGAAGTGTATCGACTCTAAATATGCCGAAAAGTTATATCAAACTCTAGCCTAGACCTCCTTTTATAGGCTAAGGAGTCCTTACAAGATACAGTATGTACTTTACAGGATAATTATACTTAGCATACTTATCTAATACAAAACATCCTACCCAAGAAATTCTAGAATGTTACATATTAAACCGAGACAATGATACTAGCAGTGAAAAACTACATTAGCAGTGGTACGCGACTGCTAATGTGAGTGTGGATTCCTTCTTGTTTGCTATCATTTTCTTGAAGGATTTCCCGTGGCTCGGTTCCTCCTGGGCCGGCCGTATTTTCCTATGGGATTCCCTGAGAAGTTCGATAGGCTTCTCAAAGGGTTTCCCGTGTAAATCCGCCCCTCTGCGCGGTACTGGAAGAGCTTTTAGTGGGGTTGCTTTTGCATCCGCGCATCTTTTATTTTAGAGCAATGGTAGAACCACAAAGAATTCAGAAAAAATACATCCACACGCTGACGTGATAGGTTTGAATTGGAGTGAGGAGAGAGAACTGTCACAAAATACACCAATCATCCCCTACACGATAGCATGGGATTTTTTTTGTGAATTCTTTATGTAGTTTGCTCTAAAATTAATCCCGGCGCCCGCAAGCTCGTCATTTTTACCTTTAACCCAGTCTATCCAACCCGATCTGCCAGGATTGGTAGACGTACACTTGCTTCGGGGGCCGGGCTGCAATCAACAGAGGACTGAGACCAGAAATTCCAGTCGTGTTGTTTGCCTCTCTTTGCACATTCGATCACTCCTTCGACTAGATACCCATGATATACATCCTTCTTCCGCTCGGGAAGAGCGAGGTTACAAAGGAACTGCCTGAACTTTGAACATCCCAAATGGCTAATGAGAGTCTAATCGGTTTAAACTCCCACCTTTGGTATGCCATATGGTAAGGCCAGGCTTCCACAAACCTCAAAGGACACGGGTTTTGGTTGAAGGAATGTTGTGAATGGTCGCGGAGATGGGTCAATTTAGTCGTCTTAGAAACGACTAATTGTTATTAGTAGTCATTTAAGAACATGTTTCAGTTGTCGCAGCATCTGCTTTGCGTTTATGTTTTTGTTTTGGGGGTAAAGGTTTAGGCTATGTATGGGCTTTTTGGAACCGACGGTGCGTGGGCAACGGGTTGTTAACATCTTCAACTTCTCTTTGGTGTTTTTTGTTGGTGGAGGAATGGTTGTTTTGTTTTTTTATGTGCTTTCCCTTTATTTATCGAGCGTATTTAAAGCGACGATTTTACTGTTCTTGCACGCGGTATAATTAATTTCCATTTACTGTTTTGTGGGTAGGCACGTGCCTAGTCTCCTACCCTGGGCATCTATTTTTCATGCTGGATTTGTCATGAAATTTCTAGGGAAGGAACGTGAATATTTACTTGCAGATTTTTTCTCCTTTGCTGGTATTTGGATAAGCCTTATCCGTAATTACAAACCGTTTGAATTTATCGGTTTATTATCCTTTTTTGTACTGAAAGTTTGCTATGTCTGTATATACTTTTTTTGGGAAAAATGTAGCTTCCACAGCTGTTGTTGGTTTTGGAAATGTTGCTTATGTACGTTTGACAAACTGATGTAAATCGTTCATATCGGCGCTTTACATTTCACTTTTAGGGAGTTTTTTTTATTATAAATGATTTGGAAAACAGAAACAAGGTTGATATTTGCGTCGACACTAGCAGTGGTTTAAGCGACCCTAGCAGTGGTTTGTTAAACTGTAGCAGTGGTTGCGTATTCACATATGCACATAATTGAGCATTTGTTCAAACCCTGTAGCCTCCTTTTATTTTTCCAAAAACGCAACCATGTTGTGAGTTGCAGCAGAAGAGTTAGGCACCATTGATGTTTATTTCGAAATTGATTGCAACAGATTTTTAGGTGTTGCGAATTATGATGTGTTTGGGTCTAAACTATGTTTTGCCCTAGCAGTTGTAACTCTTTATTTTTTTTATCCCCAATAGAATCAAAATTAATTTGTACTTTCAAAACAACTGTTTTAACTCTTGTAGCAGTTGTTAGTATTTTTGGGCGTATTTATCCCCAATTGTGTCATTCCATGGATCCATTCTCATCCGCAAGGTCATACATTCGTCGAACGTCATTGTCTGTGTGCAACAATGTTAAACCATCTTCTAGTGCCTTATTTGGTGCAGCATAAAATAAAGCCCATTTTTCCCCTCCAATATCATTCAAAACATGATCAAGAACCCTGGTAAATGCAACCCTGGTGGAGCTAAAACACCAGACATCAGCAAGGCGACCGCCTACATAGCGGAGTGGCTGAAATTCAAATTTCCCGTTGTGGTGAACTTTAAATATGACTTCTTTGGTTTCCGCCATGTCCTATAAAACATAAACCCTAATAACAATTAGAATCAACCACTAGCCTTTAAGGGGTGTAGTGACCATACCTATAAAACATAAACCTTAATAACAATTTCAATAACTTTTAATTAAATAAATATTTAATAATAGAATATAAAATATAAAGCTGCACAGTTATTTATATTCATGTACTCTATAAATATATGAACGAATAAGGTAACAAAGTACATACGGGGGAGTACAACAAACCTGGATTTGTTTATAAAAAAGAAGAAAAGGACAACGATTTTTTTATTTGGATTCTTCGATGAAAGTCAGCCCGGGTAAGCATCCGCAATGGCAACTTGATGAAAGACTTTTTACTATTCTAATAAGATATTCTAATGACTTGTTCCATTGTGGCAATGTTGGGAATTCTACTAAATAAAAATTCTGCTGAAGATACTACTGACGGATTCTGCTGAAGTGTTGGATTCTGCTGAAGTAGTGATTCTGTGGAAGTAGTAAAACAGCGTAGTTTGTTTCTGCGGATATAGATACTCCGCGTATTTTATAGTTAGTTAGGATATGCATGAGTTTTATTAGGAAGTGATAATGCATATCTTCTTTTAGTTTTATGATTATACGTTTCTTGTGAAACGGTTTAGGGTTCCTTGTCTATAAAAGGAACACATTAGTATGTATGATGTACGAGTTTAAAAAAAAAAGTTTTAGTATTATTTAAAGATCCATAGAGGATCAAAGTATTCTTAGTTATCTGTGTTGTTACTTGTGTTTGATTTCCGCTTTAGAATACAAGTAATAGAGACTTTCTATTAGTGTGTTTGTGATAACATAAACATAACTAACGATTCACGAGTGCTTAAAGATCTATCAAGGTCTCAGGTTCAACAAGTGGTATCAGAGCCTCGAGAGAGTCTCTGTGATACTAAGAAAAACCTTTTCTTTACACCCTCACAACCAAAACAATCATAACAATGCCTGGGTCAGACAATGAAACTGAAGTTACTCAGAATCAAAACACCACATCTTTGCAACAACTCAATCTCACAAACAATGCAAAGTTCCCATACCTCAAGAAGAAGGAGTATGAATTGTGGGCTATGAAGATGCAGAATTGGATCTCCAATATTGACTAGAATCTTTGGGAAGTTGTTCGTAAGGGTAACAGTTTGAAGAAGTGCGTCAAAGATGCTGATGGTATTATTACCATTGTTGGTCCCAAAACTGCTGAAGAGATACTGGCTGTTCAGAGAGAGAATAAAGTTCGAACTATTCTCCTTCAGGCTATACCAGATGATCACATGGGTGACTTTCACTACATGGAGGATGCTAAGGACATCTGGATGGCAATCAAGGCTAGGTTTGGTGGGAATAAGGAGTCAAAGAGGATGAGGAAATCAATGCTGAAACATCAGTTTCAGGAATTCCAAATCTCTGAGGAAGAAGGTATCTACAAGGGATATGACAGGTTCCATAGGATTTTGAGTCAATTGAATCAGATGAAGGCCAGGCCAGACAATGAGGATTGCAATTCTAAGTTCTTACAATCTTTACCTCCATCTTGGTTGCAAGTAAGCATTGCACTCAAAGCAAAAGGTGGACTAGATCTGGTCACTTTTGATGATCTCCACAACAGACTTAAAACTCTTGAGCCTGATGTCAGAAGTCACTTTCGTTCATCCACTCCCACTCACTCAGCTTTTGTTAGCACCTCCTCACATAAGATGACCTATGCTCCAAGCCTAATTTCCTCAGCATCATCATCCTACATCTCCACCACATCAAGTTCTCAACCTAAATCTAGTGGTGTACTGGAGGATGTGATTCACTCTTTTGTTGCTGATTATGACAATCAGCAGAACAAGTGGATCCACTTGATATGGAAGAGATGAACTTGAAGTGGCAACTGGCCATGCTCTCAATGAACATCAAGAAGTTTGAGAGTAAGTCTGGGAGAAAGTTTGGTTTCTAGGGAAGAGATTCAGCAAGATTTGACAGAAGGAAAGTCAAGTGCTATACTTGTGGTCAAATGGGTCACTTCTCAAGAGAATGCAAGGATAGGAAGGCTGGTGATGAAGTTAGGTATTCTACATATCAGCAGAATCAAATGGAAGTTGGAACTACCAAAGCTGGATCCTCCACAGCTTTGGTCACACTGGATGACCATGTCAACTGGAAGGTTCATGATCATGATAATGATGAAGTTTCTGGTTCTGAGCAGAGTGGATTGCTGGCAAGATGTACTACAGAGGATCAACATAATCAAGTTGCCTTAATGGGCATCTCTTAGGTACATAATTTTGTTTTTGGTTGTAGTGAAAGATATAATGAACTTAAAGAAGCTTATGATGAATTGAAACCTAAATATAATGAATGTTATGTCGAAGTTGAGGCTTACAAACAGGCTTTAAAAACTGTAGAAAGACAAAAAAATTGGTTTCAAAAGAATCAACTTGCTTATGATGAAAAGATAAGGGTGTTAGAAAGTGATTTGGAATGTACTAGAATTGATTTAAAACGCAATGAGAAAGAAAAAGCTGATGTAGTTTTAGAAAACCAAGTGCTGAAAGAGAAACTAGATGAGGAAGTAGCTAGACATAAAGAATGGTTAGTGTCAGGTGACAAAGTAGCTAGATTTCTCTATGGTAGTCAATCTGTTAACTCTGGTTTAGGTTTAGGTTTTAAGAAATATGTTGGCTTAGAAGCTAGAACTGATATGCGTAAATCTACACCAGCAGGATTAGCTAATTATGTAAAAGAAGGAGACTTACATGCTGTACCTGGACCTATTAGAGGAGAACATATGCCCACTGACCTTTCCATCACAGTAGACTTTGATGGATCACACCATCTTTATGGCAAAAAGTCAAGAAACTTGCCAGACCCTGATTCTAAATCTGCTGACTTTGTCTCTTGTTTTGACAGTGACAAGTCCTCTGACCAAGGGTCTACTACATATACCAGTTGTGATTCAAGTGAAAAGTCAGACCTTCCAAAGACCTCACCCAAGACTACACCCAAGACTCCCTACAAGCCTGTTAGAGTTGCTGCTGAGGAATCAAATTCCAAGATAGTTTCTTCTGAAGACTTGTCATTTAATACTTTGCAAAACAATAATTCTGTTAAAAACAATTCTGTTAATGTTTGTGGTTTGAATGCTTTTGCATGTAATGAAACATCTTTCACTTTGAATAAATCTTCTAAAAAGAAGACATGTTTTGTTTGTGGAAGTAAATTTCATTTGATTAAGGATTGTAATTTTCATGAGCAAAGAATGAGTGTATGTGCTAGTCAAAAGAAATCTCGACCCATGTGGAAAAATGTTAATGATATACCATCTTTTGTTCCACAAGCAACTTATAAACACAATTCTGCTGATAAACAATTTTCAAAATGGGGCAGATCTGTTGCTAGACCATATGTGAGACCAACAAGTTCATATTTTCAAAATGGTTATTGGCCTGGATGTTTTGACTCAATGTATGTTGGCAATGGGTATAAGGATACTGTTGTGAAGCCCTCAGCAGGTTGTTCTAGGACTAAAAAGGACCTAATTTTCAATGGAGGTCCAAGAACAATGGTGGATCTTATACATCTACATGGCCTAAATCTTATGTTCCACAAGGCAGGCTCAAGTCAGTGATGACTTGAGTCTCCATAGTGTACTAATATTTTGTATATATTTTTTTTGTTGTTGTAGGATCATCCTCTGCAGAGTAAAGAAGTCGGCATTGTAGATAGTGGCTGTTCCAGAAGCATGTCAGGAAACAGAGAGAAGATGCATGATTTTGTACCCATAGTAGGAGGAGGTAATGTGACTTTTGGTGGATGAGATGGTAGAATCACTGGGAAGGGCACCATCAGAACACCTCAGTTGGATTTTGAGAATGTGTACTATGTAAAGGAACTGAAACATTTCAACTTGTTCTCAGTATCACAAATTTGTGACTCCAAGCACAAAGTATTCTTCTCTGAGGATGAATGTCTTGTGCTCTCTAAAGACTTCAAGCTTCCAGAAGATACATCCATTCTGCTGAGAGTTCCCAGAAACCACAATTTATACACATTCAATTTGAATGATGTTCAACCAGAAGGTGACCTAACATGTTTGGTGGCTAAAGCATCCCTGGATGAGTCTACAAAATGGCATAGAAGGATGGCTCATGTGAACTTCAAGACCATTAACAAGCTTTCTAAACTTGGTCTAGTTGAAGGACTTCCTTCCAAAGTCTTCACCAATGAACACAATTGTGTTGCCTGCAACAAAGGAAAGCAACAAAGAGCCTCATACAAAGCCATTACGGCTGTGAGCACTATCTCAGAACCACTTCAGTTGCTGCATATGGATCTCTTTGGTCCAACCCAAATCAGAAGTATTGATCACAAGTATTTTTGCCTGGTAATCACTGATGGCTATAGCAGGTTTTGTTGGGTATTCTTTTTGAAAACTAAAGATGAAACATCTCAAATTTTAAAAGAGTTCATTACCCTTGTTAAAAACCAGCTAAACAAAAAGGTTAAAGGTATTAGGTGTGATAATGGGACAGAGTTCAAGAATGCTGTATTAATTGAACTCTGTAAGTCTAAAGGGATAAAAAGGGACTATAGCAACCCAAGAACCCCATAACAAAATGGGGTTGCTGAAAGAAAGAATATGACCTTAATAGAGGCAGCAATGTCCATGCTTGCAGACTCTAAATTGCCTACTATGTTCTGGACTGAAGCCGTCAGCACTGCTTGTTATGTTCTGAACAGGGTATCAATTACTAGACCTCATTTCAAGACACCTTGTGAACTTCTCACTGGGAAAGTTCCTGATATTCATTACCTCAAACCTTTTGGATGTCAAGTGACCATGTTGAACACTAGTGATCCACTGGGGAAATTTGATGAGAAAGCTGATGAGGGGTATAATGTGGGTTATTCATCTCATAGCAAGGCTTATAGGGTATATAATTTGAATGCTAGAAAGATTGAGGAGACTCTTAACCTTAGATATCTTGAAGATAAGCCTAATGTTTAGGGTCAAGGTCATGTTTGGTCCTTTGACTTGGATTACTTAACTAATTACTTGGGTTATACAAGATTTGTTGCTAACCATTCTGCAGGTACACAAGAGTCTCCCACTAACAATGCAGGTACCTTGGATGATGACTCAAATAGTGAGTCTGAGCATGATAAACAATCTATTGTTGTACCTTCCTTTTCCCCTAACCATTATGCAGGTGATAGCTCTAATGTGACTTCTGGTGAGAATGAAGATGAGTCACACTATGCAGAGGACCTTGCTAGACTTAAGAAGCAAGAGCATGCAGCCAATCTCGAAGCTGAGAGGCTTGGTGTGGAGTTTGCAAGAGATGCTGAGGCACTAGTCAGACAATCAGCACAAGCAGTCAGTGGAAACCAGGTTTCTGCTGGTAGTTCTCCTTTTTCTCCTTACATCACCAAATCTGCTGACAGTCCTGCTGCATCTACTCCCATTTCTACTAGTGTGTCCACAGACTTTGAGGAACGATATACACGATTTCCAAGTCCTTCAGATCTTGGTAATCACCAACCAAAAGCTGTAATCTTCACCTCCACTTCCTATGACAGTGATTTTGAACCAACTGTGAACAATCTTGACACCACAATTGATGTCAACCCTTCTGCTACCAAAAGGATCAACATTGCTCATCCTCAATCCAATGTTATTGGTGATCCTCAAGCACTTGTTCTAACTAGAAGTACTGTGACAAGTTCTAAGTATGGTCATGTTGCTTTTCTTTCATATGTCTCACAACAGCAAAGGGACAATCACACAGACTTTAAGCATTTTCTGCTTGCTTGCTTTCTTTCTCAAGTGGAACCAACCAGTGTTTCTCAAGCTCTTAAAGATTCAAGTTGGCTTGAAGCAATGCAAGATGAGCTGCAACAATTCAAGAATCAGCAGGTTTGGATACTGGTACCACTACCTGATGGGAAGATTGCCATTGGGACAAAATGGATTTTGAAGAATAAACGAGATGCAAGGGGTATTGTGGTAAAAAAACAAAGCAAGATTAGTGGCTCAGGGGTTTAAGAAAGAGGAAGGGATTGATTATGATGAAGTTTTCGCACCTGTAGCTAGAGTTGAGGCCATTAGAATCTTCTTGGCCTATGCATCTTATATGGGGTTCATGGTATATCAAATGGATGTGAAAGGTGCTTTTCTGTATGGTGAGATTGAAGAAGAAGTATATGTCACTCAACCCAAAAGCTTTGAAGACCCAGATAATCCAAAGCATGTTTACAAGGTTGTGAAAGCTCTCTATGGACTACATCAGGCACCAAGAGCATGGTATGCTAGGCTATCTGCATTTCTGCTGAAGCATGGTTACAGAAAGGGTGCCATAGACAAAACACTCTTCATAAAGAAAATTTTCAAAGAAATCATTCTTGTGCAAGTTTATGTGGATGACATTATCTTTGGCTCTACTAAAGAAGCTTGGTGCAGGGAGTTTGAGGAGTTGATGAAGGGAGAGTTTCAGATGAGTGCTATGGGGGAGCTTACTTTCTTTTTGGGTCTACAAGTTAAGCAGAACCCTGATGGTATTTTTATCAGTCAGGATAAATATGTGAGAGACATTTTGAAGAAGTTTGATATGGAAAATGTCAGAACTGCCACTACACCATATGAAGCTCCAAAACCAAAGAACAATCTTGAACCAGATCCTGCTGTGAATGTTTACTTATACATATCCATGATTGGTTCCTTGATGTATTTGACAGCTTCTAGGCCTGACATTACATTTGCTGTGAGTGTTTGTTCTAGACATCAGGTCACTCCACTTACTTCCAACTTGAATGCAGTCAAAAAGATCTTCAAGTACCTCAAAGGCCAACCCAATTTAGGTCTTTGGTACCCAAAAGAGTCTCCTTTTAGGTTGGAAGCATATAGTGATAGTGATTATGCTGGTGCAAATCTGGATAGGAGATCTACAACTGGAGGTTGCCAATTTCTTGGAAGAAGATTGATTTCTTGGCAATGCAAGAAACAAACTATTATGGCTACCTCATCTACTAAAGCAGGGTATGTTGTTGCTGCAAATTGTTGTGGTCAGGTACTATGGATACAAAATCAATTGCTGGATTATGGGTTTAATTTCATGAACACCACAATCTTTATTGATAATCAAAGTACTATATGCATAGTTAAAAATCCAGTTTTTCATAATAGAACTAAGCATATTGAGATCAGGCACCATTTTATAAGAGATGCATATGAAAAACATTTGATAAAGGTGGTTAAGATTCACACAGATGATAATGTGGCAGATTTATTAACTAAAGCTTTTGATGGACCTAGGTTTCAACACCTAGTTGTCCATATTGGGATGCTTAACCCTTAACTGCAAGGTTTGAGGGGAGGCATATGTCTCAGGGGATTATCATATTATCTTGTAATTATTTCTTTCTTTGTTTATTTGTAAGTATTTCTTTGTTCTTAGTTAAAAATTAAAAAAAAAAAAAAAAAAAAAAAAAAAAAAAAAAAAAAAAAAAAATCTTTGTATCTTCAGGTTTGTTGTATGTAATTCTGTTGATGGTTATCAACTCACCCGATGTGCCTTGTGTCCATCAAAGAGTTGGCTAGTCCAAAGGGTACAGCTTTGGTAAAGACACATCAAATCTGTTGATAGCTGTAATGGTTTGCTCAAAATCATAGGGTATGCAACTCACCAATGCTTAATTGATGAGGGTTGTATGGTCATCAATTCACCATGGCTTATTCCTTTTTGGAATCCAAGAATTGGCTAGCCTACAAGTATATGGCTTGTGGTAAAGGCAGTGGAATATCATATTTGGTAATCAATTCACCAAAGGTGATTCTTTTCACCTAAGAATTGACTAGTCCTGAGCAAACAGCTACAGGTAAAGACATTTCAAATCCGTTGATAGCTGTTGATTTGCTAAAAATCGATGGTTATCAGTGTACCATAGTTTTCGAACTTAAAAATTTGGCTACTCCAGTAGTAATGGCTATTGGTAATGAGACATCAAATCCATTATTTTCAATGATTCACCTCTCACAGGAGTTAACACACCTGGATGTGATGAGAATAGTATGAAACTAATTTGTTTTAATGTACATTTTGTCATTTGTTGCTGCAAAGATCTGAAGTTTCAAAGTTTTGCCATCATAGAGATGTGGATGTTTTGCTTCTTTGCTGCTGATGTTCGACTTCAATCCTCTTGTTCTGAAGTGTTAATGATCTATCAATAATCTTGAACTTAACCATGTCAAATTCAAGATTAGGGGAGGATTGTTGGTAATTCTACTAAATAAGAATTTTGCTGAAGATACTACTGACGAATTCTGCTGAAGTGTTGGATTCTGCTGAAGTAGTGATTCTGCGGAAGTAGTAAAACCGCGTAGTTTGTTTCTGCGGATATAGATATTCCGCGTATTTTATAGTTAGTTAGGATATGCATGAGTTTTATTAGGAAGTGATAATGCATATCTTCTTTTAGTTTTATGATTATACGTTTCTTGTGAAACGGTTTAGGGTTCCTTGTCTATAAAAGAAACACATTAGTATGTATGATGTACGAGTTTAAAAAAAAACAAGTTTTAGTATTATTTAAAGATCCATAGAGGATCAAAGTATTCTTAGTTATCTGTGTTGTTACTTGTGTTTGATTTCCGCTTTAGAATACAAGTAATAGAGACTTTCTATTAGTGTGTTTGTGATTACATAAACATAACTAACGATTCACGAGCGCTCAAAGATCTATCAAGGTCTAAGGTCCAACAGGCAATAACTTTGAAGAAGACTTTTTACAAAAACACTTGTAAAGACTTCAAGCGTTTGAAGCTATCGTCAAAAAGCTTTTGTATTTATTAAATTTCATTTGTCACCCAACATTAAATATGCAAAATGATTGCAAAAGCTTTTTGCAGTGGAGTAGTTGGTTTTGCAAAAGCTTTTTACCTCAACCATTTAATTGTATTCAATGCATCAAGTCTTTTATGACTTGATGCATTGGTAATGCTCGAGGAATGTGTGGATGTTGATAGTTGAAGATTATTAAATTGATTTAAAAATACAAAAACCATTTCTCAAAAAGCAACTGACATCCTTACCTGTAAACAGGTGAAAACAAAATAGCCAAATGCTAGAGTTCACAAAAAAAGTCAAAAAAGTAAAATGCAGATGCCACTGATACTCTAACTCTAGTGACCACAAAAAACCCATTTGCAAACACCAATTCTTACAGTTACTTTGGATTATTTACACAATACACCAATTCAAATTGTCAATAAATAATACAGTTGTCTACACAAAAACTAAAAACACCTTTTCATTTGTGAAATTTACCTTTCACTTCTACTGTGATATTTTAGTCATTTAACATTTAGATCAATTAGATTATCAATCATCACAATCATTTACGAAATTCCGTGTTCTTTGTGTCAAGATGGTACATGCACTCCGAATTGTACTAATTTGCACGATTCTTTATTTAAAGACATGATAGACCATTTCAAGAGAATGGTAATTGCTTGTGAGCCAGGAAAGACTTTCCCAATAGAGGGAAATTTTAGAGAGAAACAAGAGCTGATTGATAGGAGGAAGAGAATGATTGAATAACTTCCAGAGTATGAATGTGAGTATGAAGATATGAAAGTGCGTTTCAAGAGGATCGAAGATGATAATGCTAATTTGGAAGCAACGTGTGAAGAGGCGATAGCTGATTTTAAGATTTACAAAGATTATAATGCTGATGCTGAAGCGAAGTATGAAGAGATGCAAACCAGTTTTAAGAATTTGAAAGATCATAATGCTGTTGTCAAAGCTAAGTATCAAGAGATGGTTGAATGTGCCAAAAAGCTTATCAACATACTCAAAGAAGTTGCAGCTGATGCTGATGATTTTTAGGATTATGAATGTGTTGTGTATATGTTTAAGAATGTGCTATTTTGGACTTATTTGGTATGTAAGGTAATAAGTATTTATCTAATTAACAAGGTACTAGATTACTGCATCAATTTTTATGTTATGATTTTATGATATCATTTGTGAAAACATAAATAATCAAAATAATAGTTAATCTCGATATTCTTCACATGCGAATATACTCTTACTAGACTTAATTGCAATACTAAACTCAAAATTCCATTAGTTATTGATATTATTCACTAGGAAACATAAATTTTCCAAACCTCAAGAGTCAAGATGATTCTTTAAAGCCTGTAGTTGAAGAAAAGGATAATGAAGGGGTGCAGGCAACCACTGCCAGTATTGCTGCATCCACTGCTAGTATTGGAGTAACCACTGCTGCTATTATTATACCGACTGCCAGTTCAGACGTTTCCACTGCATAGACAACCATTGCTACAATTATAACCACAGCAATAACACCAACACCAAAACCAAAAGAGGCTGACAATGAGATTGCCATACAATTGGTCAACCAAAAGCAATCTCACCCTATCCCTGCACCTAGACCTATTGCTAAGAGTCTAAACATTGGTGAACCTGTGCAGAAAGATGTAGTTACTGAAACTGATATTGGAAAGGGTAAAGGGATTGCAGATCCAACTTTGGTGTTTCAAAGTATAGAGGATCAGGTAGCTTTTGATGAAAAAATTGCTAAAAGATTATATATAGAAGTAAATGCTAAAGAAATTGCTACAGAAAAGGAAAGGGCAAAGCAGAAGAAGCCTCTAAACAAGCTGTAGAAGAGCGATAAACGGAACAGATGTATTTTACCCTACATAATTACGAAAAGCAGTTCAGTTTACTCGTAATTATTAACTAAGCTTCATAGTCCTAAAAAGGGTAAAAAACCAAAAGTAATTCAGGCCATAGCAGGAATCTATACCAACGTCGTAAACAATTTCATAGATGATGCATATTAACCACTCCTTATTAGTCTACAAACTGCCACTAAATTTTTTAATGAACCAAGTAATGTTACGTACTTAACTAACGCCATCTAAGATATCATACCCTACATAATTACGAATCAGATACACATAAAAAAGGGCAATGGATTATAAAATAGAATTAACACCTATCTAACATAGGTATTCATCGAATAACAAAAACGATTTATTATAACACAGAACCAATTGGAAATAATCATATGTAATAAACAACGAGAAGAATATTTACGTACCATATTTGGGAACATTTTTTTAAAACTTGATCAATCGAATGTGGTTTGAAATCAACAATGTAGCTTTAAAGATGATGACATAACTGACGCTACAATAAAGATAGGGGGCTGACGAAGAAGACGGTTTGATTTGTGAAAATAGTACTGTAAGTAAGAATGCTTTTGTGCGAGAAGGAAAAACAGAGAAAAATGATAACTATGGATGCTTTTTTTTGTAAGTGACTTTTGGATTTTGAATATAAATCCAATGTACTTTTACTATTCAAATGTGTACTTTTTTGTCTAACGTAAAATGACGATAAAACCCTTTTAAAAATTATACGGTTGCCCAGCGCTTTTTAGTTGCCCAAAAAACAATACCTTACACATACGGGACACTTGTCACAATGTCGATGAGTTTCCCAATGACAGCGGTTGCCCTCGGTCCATTCTCAAATTAAAAATAAAAGTGGTCCGGAAAGTGATAAGCCTTAGGGCGCGCGGTCTATTTGCATAATTTTCCCTTTCTGAATTTGGTGGTAATAATGACTTTGAATACATTCCTCCTTGTTTAAGGACTACAGTCTGACCTTATGTGTCCAATGAGTTTGAAGATTCTCTAACACAGAAGTCTACTGTTACCAAGTGTTTGTCAAAGGAATGTGGGTTCGAATTTAGTCCGTTAAGAGGTAAGAACCTTTTTATGATACACTTGAACCTTATCTTTTTTCTTTTTGTGGCCACATTCACTTTCTACCGACCAGAACCCTAGTTGTTTAATAATCCAATTCAACTGTCGTTTTTGTTCAATTATTAAAATTGAATTGTGCAAAAGGTTCGTGATACTTTATTCTCATGGTCCCTCATATCAATTTTGTCTCTATTTAGTGTTTCAATATTCATACCAAATTAGGGTTTACATGTAAAATGTTTTTTAAACTATTGTATTTTATGTGTTCCTTTAACAGGATGGCACCTAGTTGCAGTTCAGATCCTCGTTACCTGTTTGATGTTCATGTTTATGGCGAGTTTTATTTCCAACCACTTAGGTATGAAAATGGGGGTGTTTATTATTAGAGTATGTCCAAGGATAAGAAGTTGGACTATAGTACTATGTGCCAGTATCTTAAAGAACGTACTGAGCTAAATTTCCATTCTTTGTCTTTTTGTTTACCGCAATGTCAATTAGAAGTAGGCTTGAAACTAATAGAATGTGATAGGGATGTGGCTGCCATGTATGACCTTGTTGATCGCTATGGGAAGTTAATCATGTATATGGCACATAATCCCCAAAACTTATTTGATTTTTATTATCAGAATCTTACCTTTTATGATTCTGAAGATGATTATACAACTAAATTGATTATCCATGGAAGAAGGTTAAAAGATGCTAGCAATATGACATATGATGAGCTTATTGCTTGGGCTGAAGAAGAAGCGAGCAACCTTATTGATGTTGATGTCGATATGTCTGTTAGGGATGTAGTTGCTAAGCCTAAGGTTAAGCGTAAGTTGGTTTTCATTGAAGAGCAAGATAAAGACTTTGCAGCCAATCGATAAAAAAAAACAACGTTATTCCTAAGCTGTTAGATGCTACTTTGTGAGACATAAATCTAATAAACCAAGTGATATATGTGTCACAAAATAGCATTTAACAGCCCAGGAATATCGCCGTTTTTTTTTGTTTTTTATTTTTTTTGCTGTTGTGTAAAGCAAACACTTCTATTTTATCCTGGTGCGTCTAAGTTACCAATTAATTCATATCACACTTACCACAGGACACGTATCTATATCGATTATCCATTATTTTGATGATGTAGGTTATCTTTGTAACACCCCCAATTTCGTGATACGCAGCGGAATTCAAACTGGGTGTTACTTCATGGCACAACAGTCATAACAATAGAAAACGATCTCTAAAGGAGTCGTTTAAAAAGATATATCATTCGATTTATATAAATATCAGAGTTTACAAAAATGAGGTCCCAATTGGTTCCATTGTTTACAAAATATATTAAATAGGTTTTCGAATGATAATAAAATTTATAGCCTTCTTCAGTATCCCTGCTCTTCCGTGCCAGCTTCCGACATTATGGACCTGAAATACATGCTTAAAACTGTCAACACAAAGGTTGAGTGAAATTCATAGAGTTTGTTTGATGGTTGAACACATTATGTTTGTAGTGTGAGTTATAAATTCACACCAGTGGTTTGAAAACCAAAACAGTTATTATTAGACTAAGCATCATGCAATCAAGGCGTTAACGTGTTCCAAAATTAATTGGAGAAAATGTCGGTGCGTGCCCTATCAGGTAAAATTGCCGTTTTTACCAATGTTACTCAAATATAGTGCGTTTGTTTGCCTTTAATGGGGCCAACACAAACGGGATTCGTCAATCCCAATAGATCTATTCACAATATTCGCGCCCACTCTCACATAGTGATTAATGATTCATGATTAAGGGACTTAAGTTTGGCAAATGCGGAAACTTAGTGCTAATAACAATCAGATAAGTATACAGTTTGAAAGCAATATGTTCGGTTTAAAATAAAGCATGTATCTCCCCCAAGGGTTTGTAAAATAATTAAGTAGTAAAAAGTGGGGCTATGAACTCACCTCAGAGTAAATGATATCAAATGTATAATGAGAATGATGGATATGCCGCGAGAACTTCTACGAACAACCTAGAATATGATGTTGCGACTTAGGTTTGGAATAATGTTTAGGAAAACATAAACCATTCTATATATATTTCTATGTTGATCACGATGTAGTACATGGTTTATGTATATGTCATTTATAGAAATGGTCTAGTTGTGAAAACGTGTATAGTTTATATATATCGTACTACCGTTCGGGCCATCATAATTCAGAGGTCATGTAGTAAACGTTCGAGGAGCTAGGACACTTTAAATCGTAAATCCAGCAACTCGTCGATACGTTTTACTCAAATGAAACCCCTCACATGAAGCTCCCTAGTTTTGTAGCACTTAGTAGATAAAACATAAGTTTTATTTATATATCATAAGTGTCATATGGTTTGTAAACACAAGTTACAAGGTTGTTTGGTTTTGATTAGGAATCATAATGGTTATTACAAATATCGTCATAATTTATATCACAAGTGTTTAAAGAAAAGCTTACAAGTTTCTAAATTGTAAAGTTGGTTATTACAAATATCGTCATAATTTATATCACAAGTGTTTAAAGAAAAGCTTACAAGTTTCTAAATTGTAAAGTTGGTTATTACAAGTTCTCGTCGTTTCATATATATGATTACCTTAGTTAACGATCTTGGGTAAACAAGCCTTGAGGCTTTAGCCATGGCCTTGCCGTGACTTTGGTCTTGACTACCATGGTCTTGAGACTCAACTTTGGTCTTAGCCGTAGCCGTGGTCTTGGTTTATGGCCATTAGGCCTCTTGGTTTGCTTTTAGTTGTGACAAAAGTATAGTTATGAGACTATATTTACGGCAGTTTCTGTTTTTGAAAGATTTATGGCCTGTTTAAGCGTTTTCAAGGTCCGAGCTTCGTTGTTACTGAAGGAAAACATCGTTCCGGACAACTTTCGTGTTTTAACTTTTTTATGATTCGGACCAGAAGTATGACTTTCAAAATGGCAGAACCCTTAACAGTTTCAAAATGGCAGTTTTGGCGTTTTGGTTTCGCTAACTTCTTTTGCCTCTAACTTTTGACTCGTTTGTCCGTTTCGGGTGGTTCAAGTTGCTATGTTTACCTTTTTATCTTGTTTACCATATTATGTAAGTTATAAAGTCCTTATGTTACTATTTTTAATGGTCTCATACGTGTATAATATGACTAGTTTACTAGTTTGTTACTTTTATGACAATATGTGAATTAAAACAAGTGATTGAGTATATGTACATCATGAATCAACATAGTAACTATATATATGGAATGAAATAGTTAAGATTATGAGTAATAAAGATGAGATGATGGTGGTGATAAGTTGCTTACAACTTTTGGCTTTCAATAAGAAATGTGTAACTTAGTAAGGATAGGACATTGATTGATCGCTTAAGACTTTGGATTGAGCTAGCTTTCCACACCTTGGCACCCTTGAAAACATGAAGAGTTGGTGATGAAGTAATAAGTGACTTGAATGGATTTAAACTCAAGAAGATCACTTAAACTTGCTAGAGATTTGATGTAGTAGCTTGATCTTTGGAACTTTTATGCATAAACTTGGAGTTTATGGATCAAATGATGGAAGATATGGATATTTTAGAGTATGAACGACCCAATTCAGTTTGTGGAGGTCTTTGGGATGTATATCACTTGCTATTTATAGGAGGGTAAGTTTGGTTAACCATATATTGGGTTAAATATTAACCATGGTTAGGTTTAGGACACTTGTAATGATCTTAATGAACCAAGGTTAGGATGATGCCACCAATATGATGAATCCCCCCCTAAGTTCTGTTATGGAAGAGATAAGATGACTTATGTGGTTAGTTTTGATCTTATCTTGGTTACGGAGTGAGTTTTGGTTCCGTTAATCGCTAACCGAAGCCATAAAACGTAAAACCGGGTATCGTAAAAATACGAAATTTGTAGGAATGATGAAACTCATCATTATAGTCCATATAAAAATATAAAATGGGTGATAAGTCTCATTGGGTGTAAAAATGCTGCTTAAAGCTGGAAATACGGGTCAAAAACGCGTAATTCGCAGTTTATCAGAAAAGAACAAAATTTCAGGGAAACGACCGTGAATTTATTTAGAGTAGACTAAAATTAGTTTAAAAGTGATATGAGATGTTAAAATATGGTTTTCGTTATACGCGGGATAACTTTACAGTTATTCTTGAAGTTTAAAAGTTACGCGATTTATGCAAAAATGTAGAACGTATAAGGTTAATTCCTTTATGGTCAAAGGAGGAGGGAAATATGTTTGACTTTTCCAAAAAATGTAAAAGCTTCAAAAACATATTAGAAACACAGTGCAGGAATCGTTAAGTCTGGATGTAAGTGGAATTGTTTAAAACGTAAGTTTAGTTTTGTTCCGAGCTGGGCTTATTTGGTAATATTAAAAATAATAAATCTTAAAAATTCTCAAATTAATCATGAGTGATCTAAGAATTTATTTGATGCGAGGAAAATTGTCAGAGTTGATTTTCGTTATGCGCGTGATGTTTAAACGGTGGACCGTCTAAAACGGAACTTTAAAACGATGTTTACTTAATAATTTTTGCGAAAATGATCTAACGATGGTCGAACTCTCAGGTTATTACTAAAATAATTTATCTTACGAGAATGTGGATTAAAAATTTTACGAGATGAATAGTGAATCTGAATAGTAAAAGTGAATAGTAAATTCTCGAAAATAAAAAGTAACCTAAAAATGCGGGTGGTTACAATCTTTTCAACACTACATAGCAAGCCAACATAGGAACTGTGTCCCTTACTTCTCCCCAGTATTCGACTAGCATCATAGCCTTCACTGATTGAGAGTTTGCAATACGGGCTAGTTGATTCAAAATGACAAGACGGGGGTTGGCCATTTTTGTTGGTGGTTGAGATAAGGGTTTTTTATGTGATGGTAATGTGTTGATAGTTGTGAGAGAGGATTAAATAGAGAGTGTTAAGAACAAAATGTGTATTATCATTTAGTACTTTGAAAATAGCAAGTGTAATGATGATGATCGCCTCTTTCCCATGTAAATAGTAACATATCAAACCATTTATACCAGTAAATTACATTTACGTAGTGTTTGTGACATCGTAATATGAGTGTCAAATAGTAACATATCAAACCATTTATACCAGTAAATTACATTTACGTAGTGTTTGCTGGGATACGTGCAGGGATTGATGATAAGAAAGATCATGTTACGTTGATGGAGATCGATGAAGAGCTATCTCATGGGTAGCTTCATTCAGAGTCTTTTGGGTCTTTTGGGTTTTTTGGATGTTTATTGTTGTTTTCTGTTGTAGTAAGTTATGAAGTTGCTATGGGTATGTTGATTGCTAGTCTTTTGGATGGTTATTAGTGTTGATATGGGTATGTAGATTGGTAGGCTATGCCTACCTATAGTCTGTTTAGGTGCGTCAATGCGAGTATCAAAGTTATGTAATCCGTTATGGATTGCAAATTTGGGTTGTTTTCGCTATGAAACAATGTAATTATGATAACCTAATGGTATTTATGAGTGGTTTTGGTTAGTTTGTTATCGTTTCATTGTTTGTTTTTGTTGTGTGTGGATTGGGTATGATGTTTTCAGTAGTGTTTTGTATGTCATTGTCTTAAGTTGTTGATTATAATTGGCCTCTGAATTATAGGCTACTCCGCGATTGTGTAGTTTTGATGTTAACCGTTGTTGGTTGTTCTTGTTTATAAGTTTTGTTTCTATAAGCTCATTGTTGTATTGTAGTATTCTTATGTCATATTATGTAGAACGTCAATGTTGTATTGTTGTATAATGGTTAGGAGCAAAAATTTGGAAAACAAGAAATGGATGCAAAAAGGTCAGACGATACTTTAACAGTGAGGGGCACAATGTTATGTTAATGTGTTGCTTATTGTTCATTTAAATCTTTTTCGCTATCTTATTTTAAATTCAAATCCCATAGATTGCAGAGGATAACCAACCAACTGAAAAGACCAAAGATTCAAGACCATCCAACTCTTGAAGACAAGAAAAAAGGTAAGTAAATAAATTTTATTTAACTCCTACTTACTAGGAAACTTTATTGAATACAGTATCTTATTAGAAAAACACATACGATATAACACTAAGTACTTGGAAATCACATACAATATAACACTAAGTACTTACTAGGAGCATATAGTACTCTTAGTTACTAGGAAATCACATACGATATAACACTAAGTACTTGGCATATCTCATAGCGCTTATAGCGGCAACGTACCCTCAAGCTTATGAATAAAGAAATCCTTGTTACGAGCACTCAGCTCCAGTTCGCCCGCCAAGATATTCATTTGCATCACTTTTTGTTCACTAAGGGCTTGCTCCTGCTTCAGAAACTCAACAGTTTTTTTGTGGAACCTTCTTTCTCACAGTTTCCATCTCTTGAATAACGACAGCCCTTTCACGATTAAGACTAACCAGTTCTTGAGTTAGGATATTCACCTTTCTTGCCAATTGAACATCTTCAATTGCAGCGTTACGGCAGTAGTAAATCATCATGTCTGTCCAGTTGTTACTATTAGCAGCAGCTCTTACCTCATCACATTTAGGCAGCCCTGACATTGTTTTTGCTTACTTATTTATTCAATGATGTTGTGTGAAAATATACTTGCAAGTTTGCTCTTAAATACACAAAATAAAAGGTAAGTAAATCATCACATGCATACCCTTTTGCAATGATGTTACACTATATGCCTGACTCCTATATGTTTATATAGAAAAGAACAAAAATATGCACATGTTATAATTGCAAAAAGACATTTGTATATGGCATGTTCAACAGTTGATTGAAAATAATGGTGCCACAAGTTGCACAAGAACGAATAACATTGTCACAAAGTAACATCCAAAAAAAACAAATAAAAGCAAGCCACTCCTGTAGCTATTATTGTTCAGATGGAACAATTTTTGATAAAACATTGAAAATCCTACGAAATTGATAAGTTATGCTTACATTGTGTTAAAGTTCAAATTGAAATAACAACTAGAAATCGTCCAAATGAATAACATTTGCAGTACTAAACGACCCGTGTTTTGGAACATTTGCGTTACTCGACGACACAGGTTGTGACTGAATGTTGTTAGGAACGTTGTTTTCAGGAGTACATGATTCACAGTTCCATACAAAATCGTTGTGTGACTGACCACTTGCTTCTCCATGTTCGACCTCTACACGCGTCCTCTGTCCTTCGTGTCGTTCTTGTTCCACTGCTTCCTCGTTAGTAGGGGTGCACGATTGTGAGTTTCTTTTACGTTTCTGAGATGTGACATTAGTTCAAATAACACTAATATTAGTAAGTACATACAAAATTGTATACATTGAAATAAAATATAGAAACACACTTGCCTTTTTTATCATCAACGGTTGAGTACATGACTGTCTTTTGTGTCCTGCCTTTCCACACCTGCCACAGTTTGTGCTTTTTGGCTCTTCCCCCTGTGATCGGATACGTGTTTTTTCTTTGGGTCTTTCAGGTTGCCGCTTATCCATAGCAGGTGGTTTTACGGTTTGCAAGTCATCAAGAGTACGCCACAAGGATACTTCTTTTAAAGGATAAACCCTTTCTTCGTATGTATTTTTTAGTGACGTTTTCTTAAACCAATCCTTCGCCCAACTGCTAGTGTCAGTCAAGCCTTCAACTCTAGACACAGCACAAACATGACCACAAGGTAGACCCGATAGCTGCCATTTGCAGGAACTGCATTCTTTGTTGTCAAAGTCAACAACATGAACATGTTTTGGATCAGTAACTTGGTACATTTTGTGCATCTCAATTCCGTTAACAACCTAATTAGCACCCTTTGCCATTCTATTGTTTACTTTTGCAGTTGCCCATTCGGTAAGTTCATCCGTTGGAGCTTCTGAAATAAAAAATAATAATACATTTTGGAGCGATAAACCAAATATGTGATAAACCAAATATAATAGACAGTTTTTATTAGTTACCTTTGTATTTTGCTCGACGATCAAAATACCATTTTTGTAGAAGCCTTCGGTAGTACTCCATTAGCTGGGTTATTAGAACTTTCCTAACATCTTTGGTTACAGAGTTTACTGATTCTGCACTATTTGAGGTCATGTAATTGTACCTGTTTGCAGGGCAGTAAGCACGTGACCATTTATCAAATCCAGCTTCATGTTTTAGTTTTCTATACACTTCAGGTTTTAATGATTGAATCTCAGAAATTGAATCATTAAACTCCTGCTCTGTGTAAGCTTTGCATGTCCTCCAATATATAGCCTTTCACTTTCTAGTTTTCAAATTGCAGTTCATCATTAAATGACGACAACAAAAACAATGAAAGGCGTTAGGAAAAATGGTACTACATCCATGTGCAATTGCCGGATGTCTGTCAGAGATGATGGCCAAATCTTTTACTTCACCAATGCATTCTTTAAGTTTGCTCAAAAACCAAGACAATGATTCATTGGTCTCACCTTGAGAAACACCAGTTGCAATAGGTATAATCTGGTTGTTTCCGTCCATCCCAACAACGACCAAATTTGTACCAAGGTATCTCCCTTTAAGATGTGCGGCATCAATGATTAGCAATGGTCGCATAAAATGTAAGAAGCTCCAAATCTATTTTATTATATCAGAAATTGCTTAATGAATACTATTTACATAATAATGAAGGTAATAAATTTAAATAAAAAATAATAGAATTTAAGAAAATCTTACAGCAACACTGAAACCAATGAATACCATCTTAAATCGATATGTGTCATATGTGTCAATGTGTGTTATTGTCCCCTCATTTTGCAACTTTAAGTTATAGCAGTAATACGGCAACTGCTCAAAAGAATCCGTAGGACAACCGTTCAACAACTTTAATGCAATGTTTTTCCCACCCCAAGCTCGTTTATAAGAAATGTCTATTTTCCAATCAATATTAAAATCTTTTTTTATGTCCTCACCCATATAGACCCTTCTGCAATCCCTCAATTTATCAACAAGTATGTGACCCACTAATTTTTGGGTAGCATTTCGATGATTAGGATAAATTTTTGTTCTGGAACATGTATGACGGTCGTTAATGCTAGTCAAATAGAAGTATCGCTTAACAACACTTTTTCGTGCGTGAATGTACCAGTTGCAATCTTCTTCCAAACAAGCTACACTGTACCTTTTCTTACATGACTTAGTAACTTTATACTCAAAAAAATCAATCAACGCTTTTATTCCTATTGCATAAATGCATCCTTGCTTATCATCAAACCTAATACCCACCTTTAATTTAGATACTACAGGGTGTTTATAGTTACTTAACTTTTTAATTATAGGATCAGGTGCACTGGGTGGATCAGGGATATTTTGAAATGTAGTTTTCTGCCAACTAGGCTGCACATCATCGTTAACGTTTGCGCCTGCACCCTCATTATTATGATCTTCAACTTGGAGTTTGAAAATGATGTGGAAAACTAGAAGGGGGGTTGAATAGTTTTACCGATTAAACCTTCGTTTTTAAAATATTTAGACCGACTTATGTCAATCTATTTAGATGTGTATGTTGGACGTTGATAGATAGATATATAAATGTGTAATGAAAGATAAAGAGTGAGAAGCACATAACCATGACACGAGTGTTTATAGTGGTTTGGCTACAAGGACACCTTCCTTGCCCTACTCCACTCCCCGAGTCACCTACTCGAGAGATCGTAAACACTACACGACACCAACTCCTTATGTTGGAGAAGCCTTCACAACGTCGCCTACTCTTTTTCCGGTACTAGGCTAGACACTGGGTTCTTCCACAAGGTAGAACCACACCTATCACAACATCGCCTACCCTTTATATGGTACTAGGCTACATACCGAGTTCCATTACAATGAAGGAACTACTACCCAACACTACACAACACCTAACCCAAAGGAGACCCACTCCTTATTACAACATCATCAAGGATATCAATATCCTTGGATACAACCTATCTCTATTTCTACATCGATGCACCTCATCGATTATACACCCTTGGCATCTTTCACTAATGCCACTTGACTTGACTTCTAGGCATCCTTCACTAATGCCTTTGACACGGACGTTTGGCACCTTTCACTAATGCCTTCGTCTTGACTCCTTTGGCATTCTTCACTAATGCCTTTGACACGGACGTTAAGCACCTTTCACTAATGCTTTCGTCTTGACTCTTCGGCATCCTTCACTAATGCCTTTGACACAACACTTCTATGGAGGAAGAAAGAACTATCAACAAGAGAACCTCAGTCTTCTTGATGATGACAAAGCATGGCAACTCATGGACTTGAGCTTGCTCGACTTCAAGAGGTGGTGATCTCGCCTTTAAGAGGAACCTAAAGAACCACACAAAAACAAAAACACAAACTATATAGAGAGATCCTTAGGATCTGAGATTAGAAGATTTACAATACTTGGAGAAAGTATGTGTGGGAGTGGCAACCCAAAATGAAGAAATGGCTCACTATTTATAGAGGAATTTTGGCTATTGTTCCACGGATCCCTCACTTGAGGGATCTGTCCAGTGTAATCTTGGGGATCCGTGGGACGCTCCTCTTTGCCCATGGGTTTTGGGTCATGGGTCATGGGTCATGGGTTATGGGTCATGGGTCCTAGACTTTGGACCATGGGTATCCAAGTAGATACAATGTATCTACAAGATGCAATGCATCTAGTCCATGGGTCATGGGTTAAAACCATGGGTCATGGATAATATCCATTTATGACTTATGCATGATGTCATGCAATGGGTTATGGGTTAAGCTCCATGGGTATGGGTCATGGACTTTGGGTTTTACCCAACTACATTCATTGTATTTGGTCAATGGGTCAAATACTTAAACTTCTACCCATTATATTACCCATTATAATACATACTAATTATGTATATATCTACCCAATATGTAAACACTAGTTGTTTTACATATGTATTACTAAATCATAAAATCTCTTTTACTTGTTTTAGTGTTTTATGTGAAAACGTAAGTGTGTTAGTAAACTATTGGCTCAAACCATTTACGTATATTATTTGTTTCGTTAAAATGATTTTATGTTTGTTATCGACAAAACATTAGAAGATCGTAAAATATAAATAAACGTTTTTACGGCTTATTTGTATTAACAATCTCCCCCTTTTTTTTGATGACAAAACAAAATTATTTTAAGGAAAAAATAAAATTCGTAAAGTTTGAATTGGAGTTTTACTCTCATCTCCCCCTTTTTGTCGAAACAAAAAGAGCGTCGAAAAGAAACTAACACATTGTTTTAAAAAAAACATGTAATTAGAATTAAAAGATATAGAGAGCAAGTGACGGGAAGAGTTCTCGTCTTAACTCCCCCTTGACGAGTCCATCCCTTTGTGAGGGCGTCAAGTAAGAAAAACTATTAAGCTAATGTATGGCAAGTATGTTTGCAAATGGTTTCGTCTTTGTGACGATAATGCTCCCCCTTGATGATTGCAACTTTGCAAAGGGACGTCATGTAACGTAAATGTGAAATATATTGCAAATGATTTTGCAATGTATCGCTTTGACACGAAACTCCCCTAGCTTAGGGTGTCAAAGTCTTCATGTGTATATTGAAAATCTACAAAACAAACGTTAGAAAAACATGTGTATAGTGCATAATTTCCTACAAATAAGACTAAAGTTAGTAAAAAAACAGGTCTTCTGTTGCACGGATCCCACGGTTCCCTCCTTGGAGGGATCCGTCCAGGCAAAATGGAGGGATTCGTCTGTTTGAAAACAGAATACAGCAATGGTGATGTAACAAATGATGCTAACATCAAAGTGAGATATGTATTCAAGCAGCAAGCATATACTCAAAGCAATATGGCATAAAACATGTAACTTCATTCAATAAAACTATGAGAAATGATCTACAAATCTCTAAAACTAAGAGGATGGTTAAACATGAAATGTGATTCCTAAACGATCTAAGTTTAAGCTTAAGACAAGGACACCACTTGAATCCTTAAGCTCACGGTTGTTTAGGTTTGTTGACCTCATCAAAACGTTCGAGGAGGTGATAAAACATGAAATGTTGTTCTTCACGTAGTTCATGTATCAAGCCTTCAACGTGCTGACAATGATAACAATCCTTGTCATGGCCTTGAAAAGGTGGTGGTAAAAATGGATCGGCTTGATATGGAGGATCAAGTGAGGTGGGTTGAGGGTCCTCAAAAGAGGGAGGGATTGGTGGAGGCACATTCAATGGTGGCTCAACAAAGGATGATGGTGGAGGTAGAGAAGTGTCAACTTCCATGTGGTCGGGTGGTTGACTTTGATGTCTCCTCATAATCCAAAATGGACCATTAGAGGGAAATGGAGAAGAGGATACCGGTGCAAGTGTTGATTCAACACCTTGGTTTTGTTGCACAATCTTCTCTATTGAAGAGTGTGTCGGTAATGGTGGAGGATGAGATGGCCTAGGAGGCAAGTCCTCTAAGTTGTAGGGATGTGGAGATGATTGTGAGGTGGTAAATGATATGGCTCTAGGCACCAATGATGATGGTTGGGTGGAAAAGGGTGTGTTTGGTTTAGTAGGAATTGTGGAGTTTGGTGATGATATTTTTGTGGGAACAATCCTCTTGGGGATTGGTTTGATTGGTTGATTTGGTGGAGGAGAAATCCTAGCATTTGTGGACTTAATGGGAGATGATTCGGTAGAGGAAATTTCGTATACAACACGAATAAGTTTCTTGGGTGGTTCTTTGGTGGATGAGTTAGCACTAGGAGCTTTCCTCATGATGAAATGACTAAGGATAGGGTTTCTAAATGCTGAGAATTATGTTGTGGTTGATGACTAAGAGATTCTAACAAGATTAGTTATAAAGGGAAGGATTTGGGAAGTGCATTAAAGACTTAAGCCACTAGAATCCTTAGAAATGTGATGATTTACATGCACAAGGGTCAACCACAGATGTGCACTGATCTATGAGTTTATTTAAGGCAGGATGGAGTGTTCAAGTTAGCCAAAAGGGCTTGAAATGATTGTTTTAGGTAGGATTTACTGAATCTGCCAGCCGGTATGGTTCCCTCCCATGAGGGATCCGTCTAGGCTAATCCTAGGGATCCGGCTATCAGCAGTTAAGAGAAGAAGAAAATGATGTTGGTACAATCTAATACCTATACATCTTGAGTGTCTTAGTCTTCTTAAGTGTTTTAAATGAGGTGTGCCTTAAATGATCAAGGGTAATGAGTGATGGTAGCTAATGATTGCCTTTTATGGAAGGAAAATGGGACTTTATTATCACCAATGGGTGATCAAGGATGACACTAGGAATTTAAATAGTGTCAAGTCATGTTAAATGATCCTAGAGATCAGATGGCAACTTGGGATAAAATTTTGAAAAATCCTTAAAAAATTATAAGAATTGAAAAACTAGTTTTTGACCCATTTTGAGGTAGAGATGACTAAAATCAATTTGTTAAAACTGAGAGATTTATAAAACTAGGTGTGTTGACATGTGATAGATGATGTGTGAGTGTAAGAGCGGAAGGATGATGAGTTTTGGTGATATGACAAATTAAAAGGCACTTTGAGTGTGATCCTAAATGAGCTATGAGTGAGTGTGAAGCTTTCTAAGCTTGAAGAAGACTTAAGTGGTCCTAAGGCTTTATGCTTAGCTAGTGTGAAGTGATCTAGTGAGCTGTTTTGATGTGTGGGATTCTGCATTGCATATTTGTTAACACGGATCCCACGGTTCCCTAAGAGGAGGGATCCGTCTAGTACATCCTTAGGGATCCGGCGACTGCAGATCAGAAGCATCGCAGAAAGGGATGCAGATTTTGCACTATACTATGTATACTACTTTCTATTAATCTCTATTCTAAAGAACAACAAAACAAACATGATAACTCATAAACCATATCATAGATAAGAGTAGTAATAATATTCAAACAACCAAACTAAAGTGCTTCACAAACATAAGCATTTATTGTAAGTAGATAAACAAGATATCTAAAATCAAACGTAATCCTAATGTCTCTTTTGTCAATCTTTTCTCTTCATCTTTCCCGACTTCACGACGTAGTTAGCTAGGCATTGGAACATACCCTTCAATTGTTTGAATTCTGCGGTCTCGTTTGGAAGAGTTAGAAGTTGTTGAAAGTAGGTAATGGGATCCAAGTCGATGTTGGCTTCGGGGTTGACATTTACTTCTTCTTCATCTGAGGAGTCCGGGAGAGCCTTAGTTTTTCTTCCATTGACCATGAACCATTTAGAGGGTTGTTTGGTGAGTGGTACCATGAAGTGGTCGGAAAGGAAATGATCATCGTTGATTGGAGATGGTTGCATTACACTAACATACTCACGGAGTCGTGTTAGGAGCATACCATAAGGAAGTACCATGTTGGCAACTTTGAATACCTCGTCCATTCTCTTCACCATGTAATAAGCGAGATTAAATGGCCTTTGGTGAATGAGGCAATAAATCACTTGGATAAGACAAGCATTTAGATGGTCTTTGTTTCCTACCAAACTAATGACATTTTCCCTAAGAATTTCTTCCCATTTTCTATAGATGGAATGCATTTCGAAAAGTTCCATTTGAAATGGATCACGGTGAATGAGCTCTTTTTTGCGGTTGAAGCGAGATGGTCGGCTCTAATTTGGAAAATGGTGTCTCGAACAATAGCGGGGTCATCAAGGGAAGTGCGGTAGATTGGTTTGGAATCAAGTGCAAAGGATTGAGTGGATATTGCCCAATCTTTGGAGTACATACAAATTCCTTCACAAGGAATGCAAAGGATTTGAGCAAATGTGTTGAGGGTTAGAGTGAAGTTTTGTTTATTGATGATAAAAGTGATTGAAATGCTATCATCACTATTTCGAATGATCCTAACGCTTTTGTAGAATTCAAAGATGAAAACCGGACAAATTTGTTCATCAATATCAAGAAGACAATCAAAGTTGATTGCCGAGAAGACTTGACGAATGTCGGTATTTTCAAGGAAACATTCCTTGACCACACGACCTTCGTGGATAAGTCGTTTTTCAAGTCTTTTGAAGACTTTGCGATCGGTTTTTGATAACCCCTCTTTTCGATAGTATTTGGTGAGGTAGTGGACGGTATCATGGTGGTCTTGTTGGGTGGCTTTAGGCATGGTTGGTCCTAGAAAAACAAATATTACAATTAGGTAAAATATGTTGAGATGGGTTTATGGTTTTGATTTGTATTAACAATGTTGTAAGCACAATGTACTCTTAGTTATGTGAAAACCTTTTCTAGTGATCAATTTTGCAAAACCTAATTTTATCAATTGATTAAGAAAAATTGAAAAACCATAAACCATAGGATGAAGATGATGAAGATTAGAACATATTAGTGTAATTACTTACAATGATGTTTTAGAAAAGGATGCTTGAGGATATGGAGTCCTATGGAGATGAAAACAGCAATTGGGTCATTTTTTGTGTTTTGTGAGGAGAGGGAAAAAGAGCATAATTGATTTTGAAAGGCGTATAGCTGGTTTCTGTCACACGGTTCCCCCGGATCCATTAAAATAGGGATCCGGCTAGTACAACTTGAGGGATCTGGCTACTGTGGACAGAAAAAGGGTGTTTGGCATTATTATTGTAATAAGTTATAAGCTAGCTTATGGAACAAAAATAGTTTTGAGGTTTCTAACTGAATAGATGTTTGATCAATGGGATTTGATAAGTTAATTATCAAGGATCTATTTGTGACGGCGTTAGTTTGACGAGATAAAGGAGGAATACTATTCCCGATGATGAGTAAGTCGGGAAAGTGGCGAAAATAGACTTTTTAGAGACTATCAATTATTAACGCCTAAATAAAAAAAAAGTGGTATCAACATATTCATGTAGATGTAAACTAGCTAATGATAAGTAAACATACCTCTACGCTCTTGATATGGTTTATGGAGACCATAAAACCGAAAATACTTCATGAGCTTTTTAAAGTAATCGGTTGTACTTAGAATAAGTAGGTTGCGATTACTTTTATATTCTTCCTTGAAGGTTGACTTCATTATTCTTGGAATATAAATGAAGACTTTGGAGAGATCCTAGCATGAAGATTTCTTAAAGAGAAAATGTTAGAATAATCTATCAATATCCAACACGAAAGACACAATTTGTTTTAAAAGATTTCCTTCTTTGTAGTTTTCAAACATACACGGATCGTATCAAGTTTTTAAAGTACAACATACTCTAAGAAACTTGGTAACGAAGCTCTGATGCCAATTGTGGAAAACTAGAAAGGGGTTGAATAGTTTTACCGATTAAACCTTCGTTTTTAAAATATTTAGACCGACTTATGTCAATCTATTTAGATTTGTATGTTGGACGTTGATAGAGATAGATATATAAATGTGTAATGAAAGATAAAGAGTGAGAAGCACATAACCACGACACGAGTGTTTATAGTGGTTCGGCTACAAGGATACCTTCCTTGCCCTACTCCACTCTCCGAGTCACCTACTCGAGAGTTCGTAAACACTACACGACACCAACTCCTTATGGCGGAGAAGCCTTCACAACGTCGCCTACTCTTTTTCCGGTACTAGGCTAGACACCGGGTTCTTCCACAAGGTAGAACCACACTTATCACAACGTCGCCTATCCTTTATCCGGTACTAGGCTAGATACCGAGTTCCATTACAATGGAGGAACTACTACCCAACACTACACAACACCTAACCCAAAGGAAACCCACTCCTTATTACAACATCATCAAGGATATCAATATCCTTGGATACAACCTATCTCTATTTGTACATCGATGCACCTCATCGATTATACACCCTTGGCATCTTTCACTAATGCCACTTGACTTGACTTCTAGGCATCCTTCACTAATGCCTTTGACACGGACGTTTGGCACCTTTCACTAACGCCTTCGTCTTGACTCCTTTGGCATTCTTCACTAATGCCTTTGACACGGACGTTAAGCACCTTTCACTAATGCTTTCGTCTTGACTCTTTCGGCATCCTTCACTAATGCCTTTGACACAACACTTCTATAGAGGAAGAAAGAACTATCAACAAGAGAACCTCAGTAGTCTTGATGATAACAAAGCATGGCAACTCATGGACTTGAGCTTGCTCGACTTCAAGAGGTGGTGATCTCACCTTTAAGAGGAACCTAGAGAATCACACAAAAACAAAAACACAAACTACATAGAGAGATCCTTAGGATCTGAGATTAGAAGGTTTACAATACTTGGAGAAAGTATGTGTGGGAGTGGCAACCCAAAATGAAGAAATGGCTCACTATTTATAGAGGAATTTTGGCTACTGTTCCACGGATCCCACGGATCCCTCACTTGAGGGATCCGTCCAGTGTAATCCTGGGGATCCGTGGGACGCTCCTCTTTGCCCATGGGTTTTGGGTCATGGGTCATGGGTTATGGGTTATGGGTCCTTGACTTTGGACCATGAGTATCCAAGTAGATACAATGTATCTACAAGATGCAATGCATCTAGTCCATGGGTCATGGATAATATCCATTTATGACTTATGCATGATGTCATGCATTGGGTTATGGGTTAAGCTCCATGGGTATGGGTTATGGACTTTAGGTTTTACCCAACTACATTCAATGTATTTGGTCAATGGGTCAAATACTTAAACTTCATAATACATACTAGTTATGTATATATCTACCCAATATGTAAACACTAGTTGTTTTACATATGTATTACTAAATCATAAAATCAATTTTACTTGTTTTAGTGTTTTATGTGAAAACTTAAGTGTATTAGTAAACTATTGGCTCAAACCATTTACGTATTTTATTTGTTTTGTTAAAATGATTTTACGTTTGTTATCGACAAAATATTAGAAGATCGTAAAATATAACATTTTTACGGCTTATTTGTTATAACAAATGAGATTCTTGAGGCAACAAAGGAACATTAAGATCAATATCAAGAGGCTTAGAAGAAGTAGACGGCTTTACCTCGGAAGATTTCTCGATAAGTTTAATGTATAGTGTCTGAATCACGTTCTGCTTACAACATATTTCAAGAACAAAGAAGGAAACATCATCATCGTCACTTACATCAATTTTGGTTGAACCGGACATGTAGTGTAAACTGATGTTGTTATCTGTAATCTGATATTTGTTAGTGACATACCTAATCAGATTTAGGTAGGTGATGTCAACTGGAAGTAAAACTCCACGAATTGATATCTCAAATTCCAAATAAACTTTGAATTTTTGGGAATTAGTCGAAGTCATTTTTATTTGGTTGTGGAAATATTGTTTGTTTGACTAATTTGTGTTCTAGGATTGTAAATAGCAATAAAGAACATCAACTAACCAATGTTAACAAACCCAATCAAAATTCACTGAAAAAGTGGATGTTTTAGTCGCTGAATACAAAATTCGCTTAAAATTTTCCCTCCACAATATTCGTTAACCGCTCATTCACAAAGTATATTTCTCGCCAAATTTTGATGTCACTCTACTAGAAATGTGTCAACTCTACTCATTTGCATATGCGAATACCCGTTAAAAAAAATAAAATTAAATTTAAAGTTAACAACTGGGTGAAATAAACAATGGCTTCCTCCTCTGCCTCTACTTCCAGATCTAATCGAAAGACATTGGACTACTACATTAATGCTACGCACTGCGAATGTCCAATACCATTACCAGTCGAAGTACAAACCGCTTGGACCCAGAAGCATCCTGGTAGAAGATTCAAGGCTTGTCCAATTTATGTAATATTATTATCCATTATACTTATTTTATTTGTTAGGTTGAATATGTGAATTTAACAAAACTTCTTTTTAGGACCAAGAGACCAAATGTAACTTTTATGGGTTCCTAGACCCGGAACTACCAAGTCAGTATTACAAAGATTTGTTTTACAAGGAACATGAGGAAAAGAAACATTTAATGAAGACGGGAAAGCGTTCAGTCTCGAATGAAGTTATTGCGGTTTCAAATAATGATATCATGAAAATGTTGGATGAGTTGACTTTTATCAAGTCAAGAGTGCAAGTTCATGACAAAGTTGTGTTGGTTTTCAGTTTGATTGTTCTCTTCAGTGCTTTAGTTCGGTTATGGTAATCTGTTTAACAATAAGTTTTATGTACTACGTAGGTTATGGTCTTTTAGAAATAAGATGGGTTGTAGTCAATTGTCAACGTTTGTTGTAAACCATTAAATGTTGTCTAATCAAATGGTTGTTTGTAAAAAACATTCCAAGTTACACATAATGTTTGTTGTAAATCATCAGTATCACAACACGTATATACAAAACAAGGGCTTAAAGAAATCCTACATGTTGTGGTGAAGCTAAGACTTATACAAAGTTGCACTACACATACCAAGTAACACATAAGTGCCTAATGAAATGGCTGTTAGGAATATACCAAGTTGCACTACACATACATGCATAAGAAGTTGTCTTTTGATGTCCTAAAAATTCCTCCAGGTAGAAGTGCTTAAACAACTCATACAGTTTGTGGTTACATTTGTTTGAACAACAAAAGTCTAAACCCAAATAGAAGACATACCCAAAGAGTTGAAATGCTTCTTTATCCATCATTTGTATGAACAGCCACCTTATACTTCCAAAAGTACTCAACCATATGCTCTCGATAGGCCAAAGCAACTTGAAGAGGATCATCAACCTTCATGCTTAAGTTGTTCCCCAACCTGTGCAAAAAAATACAGATCTAAATTCCACAATCGTCGTATAGATCAGCTTGTTTAGGGACATCATCAGCAACTCGAAAGGTGATCTTATAATCGGAAACAGATATTGATTTGGCTTGAATAACTTTACACAACTTTAGATACTGTGGTAGCATTCTCTCAAAAGTGGCCCTCATTTTTATATTCTCACTTCTCGTCTCAGGTTCTGGCGTACCTAGTGAGTCGTAAATAGTTACAACTCCTGTACGAATTTGTAACTTGGCGAGAAACCAATGGCACTCGGGTATGTTCACAGAAAAGTATACCTAAATGTGAACAAATAAACTTTGTCGTAATTCAAAACATTTTGAGCATGTATATCACTCAAGTATCTACAAGAAAGTATGGTCTTTATATACAAACCTTCTCAACACTAGACCATGGCAATGGATAGGGTTCACCAGTGGTGTAGTAGGCACGCATAGACCCATCAAGGAGAGAAGACGAGAAAAATGGTCCAGCCATAGCCCAATCGGCATTGGACGGCCTGAACTGCCACATTAGATCAACCTAAAGATCCAAATGCTACAAGTTTTTTTTATAAAATACATACTGTTAAGCTTATTCAAATGAAAAATATTTTTTTATGAAAATTAATATAATATATAATAGTTTAACTAGCTGTTAATTACCTCATCTCCAAGCCATCCTTTTTTATTACCCCTTCCATACCCCAACAAAGCTAATCAAAATTTTCGATGAACAACGATGTCGCGTTGACCCCAAGGAAAGTTATGCGATGACTTTAAAAAAAATTATAAAGATATCCATACACGCTGGTTTAGTAATCTTGTTGATATCGCAACCTTCAGGATGTGACAGATCCTGAAAAATTTTAAAAACCAGATTAATGAATATTACAGAATGTCTTTATGCTGTCTGTTTGTAAAAATAGTTCTGGTATACCTCTACCCATGTTTCCAACTGATTCTCTTCACCACATGGGGAATTAATCCCTTTTTTAAGTCTTTTGGAACGCCTTCTCGGCAATTGTGGAGTCGTGGGCGGGAGGTTCACATATGGGTCATGCAAACACTTGCCTACCTGCTTTGACCTTTTTGAGTCAACATCTTCTTTCAAAACAGGAGTACTCCCTTGGGTAACTTTGGCCTTACTACTTTTCTTTTTTGCTGGTCCATCATAAGGTGACTGTAGAGCCTTACTTGCATTTCTCTTCCTTTTAGCACGCATGAAAACATCATGTATGCAAAGTTCAGCATTGAAATAACATCGACTTTTGAACTTTAATAGTAAGTTTAAAAAATAATGTAGTTGTACCTCAGAAGCTGTAGTCAAAGGCTTATTGGCTCGTCCTTCAGTTTGTGAAACAGCATGTGTGTTTTTCTCAGAATTATGAAACATGGCCTTTCTTGCTTTCTCAGCATCACGATCAATTTTGTCAAATACCGCCTTGCTTGCGGTCTCATTTGCCACCACTAACACACCCCCGCTTACTTTCTCATTAACGTGGCCATCAACATTGTTAGCTTCATTATCAATAATCAACTCTGTCATTAACGTGCCCATTGTCATCCTTATTCTCTTCAACATAATTCGTATGATCATCCCCCATCTCTGCCATTTGCAACACACCTTCACTTACTTTCTGACCATCATGAGAATCTATATCAGTAGCATTGCAATCAACAATGTTATTTTGATTACTTTGAACCGCCTCTACAGATTTCTAATCAACATTTAACACTCCTTCACTTACATTCTAACGATCATGAGAATCTATCTGAGTAACATTGCAATCAACAATGTTATTTTCATTACCTTGAACCGCCCCTCCAGATTTATCATCAACATTAAACACACCTTCACTTACTTTCTCAACATCATGAACATGTATCTCAGTAGCATTGCAATCAAAAATATTATTTTGATTACCTAGAATCGCCTGTCCAGGTTTCTCATCAACATTTAACACTACCTCACTTGCTTTATGTCCATCATGAGAATCTATCTCAGTAGCCTTGCAATCAACAATATTATTTTGATTACCTTGAACCGCCTCTCCAGGTTTCTCATCAACATTTAACACTACCTCATTTGCTTTTTGACCATCATGAGAATCTATCTCAGTAGCATTGCAATCATCATTGTTATTTTGATTACCTTGAACCGCCTGTCCAGATTTCTCATCAAAATTTACCACTACCTCACTTGCTGTTTCACCATTGCCTCTCTTGTTTTTAGCAGCCTTTTGTTCATCTTCCTTCGACTCTTGAATATGTAACCCAGGCTCGTTGAATTTCACAGCACCATAAACAGCATAATCATCATCAAAGTTATTGCCATGTAATTACACAAGAAAAACACAACTGTAATAGATGACCAAATGTAGCAAACAACTATAGATAGTGCAGGTGAAATTATTATATACGTACGTCAACGGCCGATTGAGAAAATTGTTGATTCAAATTAGGTAAATTCATATGACTGGGATCATCATCTGGCATGTGATCAACTGTCGGGAATGGTTCAACTGGAAGACATAAACCCTCAAGCTGCGACATAGAGGATGGATAAGCGGTAGGGTCTAGATAATTAAGCCTAACTTGTTCGCTATCAGCAATAACACATGTCGATTTCTCGCATGATTCATCAGGTTCTGGGCTTAAGGTCTGTAGTTAACAAAGCAGATTTAGGTATGTAACAAAATAATGATAAACAAAAGTAATATTACGGAGAACATAACCTTTTTATCATAAGCCGCATCAACATCATCAGCATGAACATCAAACAAAATAGGGCTATCATTCCGAGTTTCATTATGAATTGAACTTGAAGTCTGAATTTCCATGGCATTTTTGGCAAAACAATCTTCATCAGATTTCTCGTGCATATGAGTTGAAGTCTGAAATTTAAAATATACAATCAAGTATAGTACTAAAGAAAGGAGACCTAAATGATTAACAAATATTAAAGGACATTACCATGCCATCTTTGGAAGCTAAAGATTCATCAACACATTGCCTTGTTTGTGATGGTTCATGAATAACCAGTGAAGTCTGTACATAAATATATATAATCCATTAGTTGGTGAAAAAAATATTGCTATCTCTCTCTGATGATGTTGATTAAAAGTGAATGTAAAGAGCATCTTCACCTTTGGACGTTGTATCTTTAGAGCTTCCTCAACAACGGCAATTCTATTTTTAATATCATTAAGGACCTCCACATTGGCTCCGGGTTTATCGATCATAAATACTATTGCCTTCAATGCCTCAAACTCGGAATGTATGTCAGTTTGATTGGAAATTTGATCTTTAGCAGTTACCGGCACATCTTTATCAGCTAACGCCACCTCTTTATCAGTTACCGCGACCTCTTTATCAACTGCAACTTCATGTACCTACGAAGCAAGATCGAAACAGAATGTGCATTGGTCAATTGTCAACGTGAATAGTCGCATAAACGATGTAGTTGATACGGATGAAAATGAAATGATACAAAATGTGCAATTTACCTCATTAGTGGCATCATCCACAGGTAATTGTCTTTCTACACGATCCAACTCTCTAAAATAAGCATTACCAGGTGTAAACCATGGTTGTAACCTTTCTGTATTAGTTGGAACAAGATCCAATACTGGATTCGAACCCTAGTAAACAAATAATTATAAAGTCAAAAACAAATATAAAGAAGTCGTTACTTATTTGACAAATACAAACAAATGGAAATGCTTATCGGACCAAAAAGTCTACTATAATCACGTTTGGCGAATGTTTTACCCTTTGACCAAGAAAGACAACGTGGTATCTTTGTCGGGTCTTTGGTCCACCATGAACTGCTATTGGGATAACTCTCAAGAATCCATATCTAAAATGAACGAAAAAAATCACAGTAATGTACAATGAAAAGCAGTATAACAAATTTGTATCCAAAAATAGTTAATAAAAACTGATATGCTCATAAAATGTCTACAAATCTAACCTTAAAAGCCAAGAGAAAGCACAAATATTATATGTTGCAGCTTTAGAAGGGTTTTCTTCCGATTTCTCTTTGTAGTAAGCGTGGTAATGTCGGGGTACCACGTTGGCTAATTTTTTGTAAAAACGTCTCCACAAGAACTCTCCCCATGGATAGGCATTCCATGCCCCATAATCCTCAACTAATTCCAACAAATGATTGTCAACGATGTACCAAGGTCCACGACCTATGAACACGACCTCAGCGACTATCAACAGACATACTCTTACCGCATCCTCATTTGATAACTTTGAAAATAGTGTATCATTCTCAAACAACTGTAAAAGCTCACTCCCTTTTACAGTAACCTTTCTTAGAAACTGTTTTTCAGGAAAGACACGCAAACCAAAAGGATTGCGTTCAATTTCTACAGTGGCAGGCAAAGGACCAAAACGAAATCCGGTCATCAATAGAAACTCTCCACGACCGAATTGCAATAAATTATTCCCAATTCTGTACAAAATGGGGGGACAAGAATCAAGCAGTTGAGGGATATATACCTGGTGTTGTAAAACAAAATTCACCAAATGATTGTCATTGCCTTGTTTAGGAATATCTAACCATGGCCCAAAAACAGTTGCTCTAAACAACCTCATTCGATCTGGATTGTTTAACAACTAAGACTTAATCTTTGAAAGCAACTTAACCTGGGAACGAACCATTACCTTAGCATCAAAGAATCCAAATAAGTTTGTCATTTGGGACTTTAATTGACTAATTAATTAGGGTTTGAGTTAGGGTTTCAGTTAGGGTTCGAGTATATTAAAGGTTTAGGATTTTGATTTCACTCTTTGATTTGTGTTTTGGGGTAGTAGAGTGTTGGTGTGTGTGTTTGTGTGTGTGTAAATATTTTTAAAAAGTTTAAAATTATAATTTTGAAAAGTTATGTAAAAAAGTACAAAAATGTACAAAAGTATAAAGTAAAAAAAATCGTTAATATTATTTCGCTTAAGTCGCTCAGCATTGGGAAGGCGCTAAAAGTATAAAAAAATATTTTAGTAAGTTTGACTTTTTTTACTAAAGGACAAAAAAGAATTTCGCTAGAATCTTAAAAAGCCGCTCAGTCTAGGTCGCTTTAAAAGTATAGCTGGTAAAAGTCAGAAAACAATCATTGGGTTCACAAATGTCGAGGGACACTTGGCACTCAGAGATTAAAAATAGAAAAGTCGCAAGTCTCAAAGTATATTTGAGGAATACGCCAACTTTGTGCCTAGAAGGTGTTGTCACCCCGAGCGAAAAGTGCATTGCCATAATTGACCCCCTTTTTTTTTCCTTTTTCGAATTGTGTTCGGAAACACCTTAATGACATCCAAATACCCTTGGACCAAATTAAACGCCCTTGATAGAAAAATAAAAGTATATGAAAGTTAGCGATCGTGTTGTCCTTGTGCTTGTAAAAAAAATTAAAGGAAAGCTATATGTGTTTGCCCAAAACATTAACCAATTTTATGTATAATTGTTTGATTTTCTGCAAACTTTCCCATGTATCTATATTAATGGCGCAGTGAGGATCAACAGCGTCAAGGACGTTAAGAATCAAGCAAGAACTTCTTAAGTTGTCAGGCTTGTTATTGTTGTTAGCTGTTGTTTGATTAGCAGGACTCTCATGCTCTTCCCCGAGAAGCACACTCGTCTAGTTGATAACATACATGGTCATATAACCTTGAAGTGAGGTCTCAAGTTCAAGTTATGCTATTTGTAAACAACTTTGTAATGATCACATCAACTTTCTGAAAATAGAAGGTTTTACCTGGTTTGAATCTGTGTAATGGTAAATTCAAACCCGGAGAATTATCGGTTAAAATATCGGAAATCAATCTTTACCAAAAAAAAGTTAAAAAAACATACATGGTGCATATAAGCAAGGTTTTCAAGATCGGGATCTTATCTATGATCGTTTTCGTCTTTGCAAGATCGTGATCGTAAGATCGGATCGGGATCTTAAGATTTTATTCTAATGTTATTTCTTAATAGTTTTTGTAATATTATACAAATCCACAAATTAATATACATTATGAACACAAAATACTATGAATGTTTCATAGAAATATTGTCCTAAATTATCATTATGAAATGTTTAAAACGATTAACATGTTGTTTTTTAAATCCACAAAAAAACCCCATAAATTTGTAGTTTTTTAGTTTGTAATCTGAGAAAAGTAAGATCGGATCTGATTAGATCTTAAGATCGTATGGTCAAGATCAGGATTCTATAAGATCTTAAGCTTGCAAAGATCCTATGTATAATCCGGATCGTTTTTTCTTTGCAGTATCATAAAATCGTAAGATATTACCCTATATACATTTCCATCTAAACTTCGTCGTTCAGAGAGGCCCAAAACTAAGCCCGAAAAGTTTAAAACAGCCCAATAAACAAAATAGTTCGGTCCAAGTTCAGCCAAACATTGCGGCTTTCTTTTGTTATGTGTTTCTACTATTTACGAATTTTTTATATAACAAACTTTATTTATCAAATATGTAACATATATTTAGTAATTTTTTAATAAAAAATATACAAATGAAAAGGTCTTTGGATTAAGAACAAAAAGAGCCTAATATTATTTTTGATGTACGTATTATTTTATAATAAAAAAAATTACCCTAAAGTTTATTTAAAAATAGATTTAATATAAAAAGTTACGACAACCACCTTGTACTTTTAGCTATTTACCTTTTTTTAATAACAAACTTTTTTTATCACATATCAAATGAATATCTACCGATTTCCTTATAAAAAATATGTTGTTGAAAAGGCATCCAAATTACGGACAAAATGAGCTCACTGTTGCAATACTTTTGACTTACGTACGATTTTATATAAAATGTTGATCTTAAAATTTTTTATGAAAAGACAATTCAACCAGAAAAAATACATACTGTACATCGAAAATAGATTTGTCCCGCCACAACAAGCGGGTGCCTATCTACTAGTTGGATCATATAGACTTAACTAGTTAACTCTAATACTCTATTATGAAAATGAAAATGAAGCCCAATAAGTGTTTGACCTGTTAGTTACTTACTTTCATAATTCATAGTTTCATTGAACGAAATTATTGTGTAACTTAATGGATATGTAAGAGCCAATTGTTGCAGAAATAAATCATAACACACCAGGAGTATGCATCGAGCTCTACGCGCAACAACATCAAGCTAACTAAAAGGGTAGACGTCACTTTGAGCGCCTTGTCCGACCTGCCACTTGACCAACATGTGAAGGTATCGTGGCTCGACCAAGTACACAACAAGTGGAGCTCTGGTTTTGACATTAAGCTAAACAATATGGGTGAAGTCAATAAAAGAAAATCTAGCTATTTCTAGGATTCATAGTTGATAGTTGATATTATATCACTTCAAATTAAAAAACGATAATCAGTATATGAATCGAGGATCATTATCCAATAGCATGTCACGCACACAACTTGTCATGCTATAGTTATTCTCAGAAAGATCCAATAGGTGACATGATACAGTCAATATTATCAAATAACAGCCAAGTTTCATCGATGGCTCGCATAAGTGACCCAAGGTTTTTTGGTACTCATTAAGTCACTCAAGTTCTGATTAGAGAGGTCATTACTATAACCATAGCACACTGTCAATCATGAAGTTATGTGAGAGTATTATGCTTGTAAGCAAATATCTGATCTGTACTGCTGTACATCACACTTTTTGATTTCCAAACCAAAAGCACTTCTCAAAATGTAACTCTTCTACCACAAGAAAAGACAAACATAATAATAAAATAGCAGCCATGTGAGATTGAGTATAAAATAAAAATTGTTTATATGTTTTCAAATAAGCATTGCAAGATGCTTATTCACAATAGCTTAATTCATTCACAAGGTAATGAGGTAATGAGACTCTATAAGCAATCTCAAACACACTCAAAATCGCCTATTCGATGTATTAATATGCATCAAGCAGATAAACAATCCTAATAAGCAATCCTAAATCTCTAACTACTCTATCTAGTATCTGCTACAAACTTCTAGTGCAATGCAAGAATCAAAGGTTAAGAAGTCAAGTTCAAATCCACCTTTGTGGACCCTTCTTGCATATCACATTTTACCTTATTTTTTTCCAACATCATTAGTATCTATTGCTGTGGAAGATGTATCAGCTTGTGAAATAAAAAACATTAGTATAAGAAACCTCTTCCTATTGGATATTCAAGTCCCAACCACACATTATAATCATGTAACCTTGGCAAAAGTAAAGCAAGAAAAACATCACAATGGGAAAATTCTGAAAATTGAACCCAAAATCTTGAAAATTGAACTTGTTTCCAAGAAACATAGCAAGAATTTGATGAATATAACCAAAAAAAATTGCAATTCTATCCTCTCTAATTCATGTCATAAAAGATATGCAAAAAAACCAACATAATATTTTTTTTTATACCAACTTTTGCCGTTTGATTCTAGTCCTCTTCTGGAGCAGGGAGATTGAGATCAATCATATCAGAACATGATGGAGCCTCGCGTTCCATAGCTGCATAATGATCGATTGATCCATTTAAAAAATGAGACCTTTTATGACCTCCTAAAGCTTGTCCTGACTTAAACATCCTGAAACAAATTGGGCATTCATGCCCTTTGCTCTTTTTCGCCTTCAGTTTCTTATCATACTTCGGCTTTCGGTTAGGAGCAAAATCACCTTCTAAACTATTTTCACCGCTGTCATGTCTAGATACGAAAGCATTGTTCTTTTTGTTACATGGTCTATGCCCACCAAGACCTTGAAATGTAGTGAAAACCTTGTTGCAATTTAAGCATTCGTACTTATTTTTCTTTTTATGTGAACCCTCGCGTTCTAAATCAGGTGTATATGCATCATCATCATCACGAATTCTTTTGTTCAAAGAATCACGATACCCGAATTCTCTAAACAAATTCCTTCTTACTTCAAGTTTTTCTTCATACGTCAACTCACGTGCGTTGTCAAACACACCTATTGACTTCCCATTCCTAAGCAACTCCTCAACCGAAATATCAGAGTCCACTTTTTTGTAGTGCCCATTATTCGAATTCTCAAACTGATTATACTCACCATCTACAGACTTCTTACTAAATTTCATCTCAATTGAAGACGATTTAGTCTCTAAAACAGCCGAGTTATTATCAGATGATTCCACAACTGAATTAACACCACCCCAATAGTTGGTATCCTTAGACAACATCATTAAACACATAGCAACTTCTTCTTGTTCAAACTCGTCAATCTCAGTAACAGAAGATGACCCGTAATTGTAATTACTGTTATTACTAGTAGTATTCAAAGTATACGGTTTGATTACAATTTTCTTGTACCTTTGTGTCGTCTTTGATCTTGTCACACGTGTCGGATCTTCAAACTCACCTTCCTCGGCCTCATCACCCTCCTCAGTATCCGAATGACTATCAATAACTATCTTCTCCTCATGATCAAGATTCTCACTAGTCCATGAATGATCATAATCCTTAAAACTCCTATCTTTCTCAGAATGACAAGCCATATGACCACACAAAGCTTTTAACGACTGAAAACCTTTACCACATTGCTTACAAATCCTCTCATTCGGAAAAGAAAAAGTAGACGATGATCCAACCGCTCTCCACGTCTTCTTAGGATTCTCTCTTAACCCGTAAGTACTCGGGTTCCCATTCTCAATCCCACTCCCACTCCCACTCCCATTCATCATCAAGCTCGAAAACTTTTCGTCTGATTCATATGAATTAGAAGCAGCAAGCACATGAGACCTCATATGGCCACCAAGTGACTTGCCACTTGGATACTTCTTATCACACAGCTTACAAACAAATCTAAGTTCATCATGCTCTTCCTCCATCATCACTACCCCAAAACTCGAAAAAATCGAAACTTTTTCACAACCCACTTCAATTAACCAAAATCAAACACCACCCACTTCACCAAAACCAAAAAAAAAAACTTTTTTTTTCTTTCAGACAAAAAAACAAACACCTTGTGTACACTAATCAAAAAAACACCAAAACCACCAAATTAACCGAACCAAACTGGATCAAACTACAGCTTTACGCGTAAAACAAATGGGTTTGATCCAAAAAGCAAGGAAACGAATCCATTTTTAAGCAAAAATTGATGTAAAAAAAGTGAAGAAAAAATCAAAGTTAAAGGAAAAAACAGAGTGTATGACTGTTTCTAAAGAGTTTTAATGAGAATAAAATGCATGGAAGCAAATAAAGTAGTAGTGAAATAAGGAGTATGTGTAATCAAATGAGTCAAATTCGGTTAGATGTGATCCTACGGTTCAGGTTATTTCTTGGATCCAATTAAAAAGATCAAGAATAGTAAAGAAAATGTAATGTTGTATAATATATTGGCATTAAATTTTGTTATATTTGTTTTGGAGTATATTTGTTTTGGAGTATATAGCGGGTTTATGGCTTATCTGGTTTTCGGCTTATGTTTCATAAGTTTACTTTTTGTGGCTCATTTTGAAACTTTTCAACATATATAAACTTGTCATAATAAGCTTGCATAAGCCGAAATTTTTTAAAATAAGCTATAAAAAGTGAGTTTATGAATTATAAGACGAAAACTATATAATTCATAAGGTTGCTATATAAGCCGAAACAAATACCCCCGTAATAAGGTATTATGTATTGGCATTAAATTTTGTCATAAGTTTTATAATCAATGTTTTTACTCCCTCCGTCCCAAATTTTAAGTCCAATTTGACTTTTTGATTCGAACTTTGACTTTAAATATTTTTGTTTGTCTTATAAAACACTTGATGAAAATTATACCAAATAAAAATACATTTAAACCACAATCTATTTATATATTTTGCATTAAGTAATATATAATACAAACAAAAATATTTAAGGTCAAAGTTTGATTTAGAAAGTCAAATTGGACTTATAATTTGGGACGGATGTAGTATTAGTTTGTGTCAATTTTAACAATACAATAAAAATGAACTTAATTTTGTTAGAGCAGTGTATTAAGTTGATATTGTGTGAACATAATTCCATATTTCCTCAACATATGCTTTAAAAGCATTGTACATATGCATTAAAAACTTGTATTTTGAGAAAATATGGTATTTTGATTTTTAAGTTGGGTAAATATGAAATTATCCCATGTAATATAATATACTTTCTATGTCTCAAAATTATTTCATCGACAAAAAAAAACACTATTTAAGAAAAATGCATTTATTAATGTTTTAATTTTTGTGAAGCCACTAAATGATAATTTTACCCTTTAACTATTAATTAATTATTTCATTTAATTTTGTAAATAATAATTTTGATTACGGTAGCGTAAACTTAAATAATTCAATTCTTATATTTAAACCTTGACAATTAATTTGGGACAAACTAAAGAAATATGGATAGTAACATTGTGAAGTAAGGAGTAATATATTTGTCATTAATTTTTGTTGTAAGATGTAAATTGAATGTCCTTATTGTGAAATAAGAGGTGAAATGTATTTTGACTTTTAAACTGGTGTTATTTATAAAATTTTTGGTCAAAGGGGTATTAAATGATGAATATAAATTTAGTTTATGGTTAAAAAATCAAAATACTTTTTTGTTGTTGGAAAATGGTAAAAGTGTGAACTAATGAAAAATGTAGGATTATTGTTGTCAATGAATTAAATAGAGGTGACAATGAGACAAAAATGAAAAGGATAAGCGGGTGCGAAAATAAATATAAAAGCGTTTTTCGGCAACTAATTGAATAGATGTAATGAGAAGTCGAGAAAAGAAGGTGGAGGATAAGAGTATGCGACTAACGGGTAGGTTGGTGGCGGGCGACATAAATAATAAGTTGTTGCATATAAGTTACCCTTCAATGTCAAACGAAATAACAAGAAGATGATAAAATTACATGATATATAAGGCCGATACAATAATAGAGTATGAGTAAACTCTATAACTTATACAACTTGTAATACGCTGCTTTTTTCCGACCTTTTTCACATGATAACAAAAGCTTTTACCGCGCTACCTTTCTCTCAAAGATTTGAGATTATTTTACGAAAATTTATTTATTTATTTATTTATTTTATTATTATTATTATTATTTTCAATAGCGACAGCCTTTTACTTTTAAGTTTTAACAATGCTTTTGAACCTTTAATGACACTTTTGCAAAACCTATTCTCGATATGTTTTCAACTTTTAGTAATATATTTTGCTTTTAGTGATATTTTTTAAAGTGAAAGTAGCTAATAGTCTAAAAGTGTTTTCAAATATAAAGTTATGAATTGGAAAAAAATTCAAAGGAAATTGAAAAAAAAAATCGCACACAAGTAATTAAAGCATGCAATGTTGAAAAAAAAAAGTCGCAAATATAGTAGAAAAATGAGTAATTTGGTAAATTTGATTAGTTAATTCGTAAAAATATCTATACTACATTATAAAGCATTTGATACTTCCCTTAAAAGGAAGTCTTAAAATTTTAAGACAAAAAACATTACTATAAAAAAAAAAAGTAGAAAATTAATGTAAAATCTGAAAATTTAAGTCTCATTTAAACCATATATAACCGCCCTCCAATAATGATATATTTTAATGAAATTGTTTATAAGAAAAGTTCACTAACTTATAACCATTAATGCTAAAATTTAAAAAATAAAAGTGTTAATCATTTACACTATTAATAATTTAGACGTTATACTTTTGAAAAACACATCTCTACTACTTTATGAAAAACATTTGCTCGCTACAAAATTAGTTATCGGGTACCTACCGCCGCATTGCGCGGGTACCTTCTAGTTGTTGAAAATGGTCACTCTTATCATTTTGATTAGTTAATTCGTAAAAATATTAAAGATACACTAGTTAGATACCCGCGCACAGCGGCGGCGATAAATATAGTAAATGAATTGCTAACCCAACTCTCCTCGCAATTCCCTACCCGCATAGTGAATTCATTTCATAACACTCCAAATGTATATGTGTTAGCTGCATGTGTTTGTTTAGGTTTTCCGTATCTTTCCCGTGACATCATTATTCCCGCATATAAAAAGACCTTCACAATCTCTTTCCCGTCAAACATTTTCCCAAAAGTAAATGATTTTGATAAATAAAGTTTGTATTGATTGAAATAAAGGTTAAAGTTATAAAAATTTGAATCAAAATAAAATAAACCTACTAAAAATGTAAAAACTAAAAACTCATAAAAATATATCAAAATGGATGTTGAATTAAAGAGCATAAAATTTAAAAAATATGGTGAAATTAGATCATAAAAAAATTAAACGGATTAAAAGATATTTAAATTTAAAAATAAATGTGATTAATTAGTTAGGAAGTGACATGTGTCAGTGTGTCACCCCATTATTAGAGCTCTTTATTTTAGTTTGTTAGAGCTCCTCCCTTTTTGTTATTTTTTAGTTAGAGAAGTGACACATGTCACTCAATGATTTGAGCTCCTTATCTTATTTTTTTTTAATTCTTTCCATAATAAGCAAGTAAAAAAGTCTGAATTTTTAAGCTTTCTAATTTTAGAATGCCTAAATGCATTATAAAATAGTATAGATATTGACTAGCATTTAAATAATTTTGGCTAGATTAAAATACTTTTTAGTATCATTTTCTTATGTCATTGTGATCAAAGTTATGTAAGTGACGTTACAAATTAGAATTGAATGACCCTTTCACATAATTCTAATTTATTTTAAGTCTTGCTAGTGGCGGCGAAGAGAGTGTGCAAATGGTACGGTCGCATAGGGTCTCAGAATCTTTGGGGTCTCACTTTGTATACTTATGTTATATATTTGACTGTCTCTTTTTTGTAAATCTCATTAGTTAAACACAACTCATTTTTCTAAATCTTATTATAAGAAATTGTTATAAGTGAACATCTTTTATACACACCTTTAAGGTTTTTTTTTTTTTTTAGGTCTCTTTTTAATTTTCGCCTGAGGCCTCCAAATTCATTTGCCGGCCTTCAGACTTGGAAGCCTATTTGAAAGTGTTTACAAAGTCTCGAGGTCATTGTGTATCATTTTTCCACGAACATTCCTTATATTTGACAAAAGAATACCATCTCAATCAAAGAGCATGTCTGTTCAAAAAAAAATCAAAGAGCATGTTTATGCTAATTTGGTAATTTTACAGTACACTAATATTACTTGATCTTTACCATTTACACAAATGTATTTTTACGAATAACAAAATAATTTGAAGTTGAATAAAGAAAAAGAATGTAACTTGTTATATCGTGTGTGGTAAAAGGTAAATAATATTACAGATCATTAACTTCCTTAAAGTTACAAAATATGATACTCGTAAATGGGTGTTGTTTGCAAAAAAATGGAAATATTGGTCAAAAATAGCATTGAATAATGAAGTTACCATATGAAGATAACATATTATGTTGATACTTAACAATTTTTAATTAACCAATCATATTATTCATAGTTTATATATTAAGCAAGTTATTTTACATACAAAAGTTTTCTTACATACCAAGTAACTCATCCTCACTTTTCATCTAAAATTTAATCAATGTAGATTAAAAGCATTTTATTATTTCACCTATTTTTTATAATTTAAATATCTTTTAAACCGTTAACCGTTAAGCGAAAATAATTATACCATCGCCACGAGCATTTAATTATCTTTCTATAGATGGGCACTTTGATATACTTTCGGAAAAAAAAAAATCATTTTTTTCACGTTATTTCGTCTTTTTTTTCGTTTTTTTTTTTTCGAATATGATATTTGCATAAAAAATCATGTGATTAAACACTAATTTGAATATCACATGTGATATTTAGTGTTAAATCACATATGATATGTAATATCACCTGTGATATTAGTGTTAAGTCACATATGATATGTAATATCACATGTGATATTAGTGTTAAGTCACATATGATATATTATCATATGTGATTTAACACGAATATCAAATGTGATATTCAAATTTATCATATGTGATTTAACACTAATATCACATGTGATATTCAAATTAGTGTTTAATCACATGTGATTTTTTTCATACAAATTTAATTAACGAAACAAATGTAAAAAAAAGGTGAAAAACACGAAAACAAATTTTGTTGAAAGTATATCAAAGTGCTTATCTATAGAAAGATAATTAAATGCTTGTCGTAATGGTATATTTTTTTCGCATAACGATTAACGGTTTGAAAGATATTAATATTTCAAAAAAAATAATGAAATTGGGTTTTTAAATTGTTGGGATTAATTTCATCCATTAGATCAAATAAAAATGGAAGTAAGATGAAGGGTGGAGATTGATCCTTAAAATATCTTTTGTCCTCAAATGATCTTAAATCTTTATATATTAGCAAAATAAAGTATTCGACAAGTAAAAGTCAAATTAAATCAAAATTTGGTAAAAAAAATTAGATTCGTATTATAAGGTAAAAAAACAAGTACTAGCGCATAGCATCGCAAATTTAAAGCGGCAATAATTATAATTGCGAAATTGAGATTAAGTTTTTTGTGTATGAAATGATTGAATATTGTTTATTGACTAAGGGGGTGCTTGGTTGAGGGGTTAAGGGGGTGGGTAATGGAAAAGGAAATGATTAAAGGTGCTTGGTCGGAGGTAAGGAATGCAATCAATACCCAGAAGTGAGTAATCAACCATTACCCTACAATTTGGGGACTAAGGTAATCAATACCCTCATTTTCATTCTTTTACTTGAATTTATTTCATATATATATATGGTGGTGGTGGTGGAACCAAGCAACAACAATAGCAAAGGTAATACTCATTGTATTCCTTAGTATACCCATTATCTTTCCCTTTTCCATTGCTTAACTTCAACCAAGCACCCCCTAAAAGTTTTAACTTGTAAGTAGTATTGGAAGGAAGATATATTCGTGTAAAGTATAATATTGGAATCAATAAAAAGTATCGGCAGATAATTATATAGTCTTCCTAGTTAAAGCTTCATAAAGAATCTAAAATCTGTAGGTTTATTTATTTTTAGATTTATATATATATATATATATATATATATATATATATATATATATATATATATATATATATATATATATATATAGGCTCCGGTTCCATTGAGAAGGTTTTTATTTTGAGAAGATTAAGAAATCTTCGTTTTGGCAAATTGATTCATGTTTTTGATTTGATTCACAAGTAAACATAATTTTATGGTGAATCGAATCTATAAATCACAAATTTGATTCACAAATCATGGTTAAAATCGAGTTATGATGATGATTTATTAAATTTGTACAGATGATTCAGTATTCTACATATATCGCAAAATTGAGAGATTTTTAACATTGATTCAAATTTTTTTTTACACATTTTGAATTTTAATCACATTAAAATGAGTTTTACACTTGAAAAACATGAATCAAAGTTAAAAATCTATTGTTTTTGAAAACCTTCTCAATCTTCTCAAAATAAAAACCTTCTCAATCGATCCGGATTATTTATATATATATATATATATATATATATATATATATATATATATATATATATATATATATATACACTAGATTTCAAAGCCCGCCCATTGACTTATAATTATTGGTAACATATTTTTCTTTATTGTAAGAAGGTTGTTATCACCAATTATAGAAACCTTCTACCCAATCCTTTTGAAAAATAAAATTACCTGTAATGTTGGTATTAGGAATTTCATCACAGTTTAGTGCATAAATGAGTCAAAAACTATTGAAATAAATTAGATAAAGGAAGTAAATGTCGAGTTTTACATAATAACTCAAAGTCTATCTTAATGACTAACACCTCCGAAACTGTCATAATTTATAACTGAAGCATCATTGGATTTAAGAAGATTTGAAAAGTTATAGAAAGTGGCCAAATCTAATTTACAAAAATCTATTTGTGAGCCTACCCGTGCTAAACCATGAGTTGTTTCAATTTGGACCTGTTTTGACCCATACTTAATTCAACCCTAATCACCCATCTTGCCTATTGTAATAATACAAACTCAAATGGTTCATTAGAGATATTGCATCACATGGTTTGATTATTAGCCATTTTAGTTTGATATAAAAAATTCTAAAAAAAAATAGCAATTTCATTAGCTTGTGAAACTTTTCTCTAACTGCAACATCAGGTACATCTTTCAGGTAGCTCTTCCATTTTCTTAATCTGCAACATAGATGACACATAAATAAATTAGAAAGATTGTTAAGGTATGCATTAGCTACATCTTTCAACTTTGTAAGAGCCATGGAAGATACTTCTTCAGCAGAAAAGCGCTTCTCATCACCTTCGTACGTGACTGCGATCACAGGCTTGCCATTTTCTCCTCCTATTACTTTAAAAGGCCAAACCTTCATGTCACCCTGCACGGTGGCATCATCATACCTCCTTCCAATGAATCGTTTAGCATCTGAACAATTCAAACAACCAAAAGTACATGCTGGCATTAGATTCAGAATAATTTTATATAATAGAGACTCATATCACCTAACTGTTACTGGCAATTCAAGTGTACCGTATTCCAAATCCAATGTAAAACACACTTAGTATATGTGGTTGATTTGAGTCACGCCTAGGACGTCCCCTTGGTTGAGGAGCAATTGAGGTGTCTTATATTGGATGTAGTCCCCTTTGTTCAGTTGGGTCATTTATTATATGGGCTTGTCATTGGTCTACCAGATTTACGGATTTGATATTGTTCAACAGTTTGAGCAGCTGTACTCATTTGCATTAAATTAAATAATTTTTTACAATAAACATGTTTGAAAAATATTGTTAAAACATGGTACACAATATTTATCGTACCTATTTGTTGATCCAGTGGTCTGCCTATACATCAGATGCTTAAATCGATTGTATTGTTACCCTCTGCAGTTAACAACATGTTTACTAAATATTGTTAGTTTAGGTAGCTTGTTTCGCTATTGTTGCAAGAATGAAATATTAATTAAAGTCTGCATGACCCAACCATTTTGCAGCCATATCAAAAACTTCAACTCCTCAACATTCAAATTGCTAGCAGACCCACCCCCTTGTTATTTCCACTCCCATTATTATCAAAAACAGCCTTCAGAACTCCTGGTACCCTTACATCCCCATAACTAACCTTCTTAGAACTATTAGTCTTATCATTATTAGCCTTACATCCCCTTGTTATTTCCACTCCCATTATAAAACCTTCTACTTAAAATTTATTCAATACTTTATATTCTAATTGAAATAATATAACTGACACCATATTGACATAGTAATATTCATGAAAAGGTTTAAATTTATTCAATGTTTTATAATCTCATTCAAATAATATCACGTACACCATATTGACATAGGAATATTTATGAAAAGGTTTACTTTTTGGTAAAAAAAATGTTGATATCATCTAACCCATATCCATTTGTACCAAAAAGATGCGTGTTTTGACATCACGATAATTATTGTACTCATACATACTATGTAACATGTACCTGCTGACTAATATTTGTTTTATGAGAAACAAATAATTCCGAATGACAGCACTATATTGCAAGTTAAACAATGTGAAAGAATTATAAAACAAATGAACTGCATAAAAAAGACAACTATAAAAAACATTGATTCATTAGACGAATATGTCTAATTTGCTTTGTTTTAATGATCATAATCCTTAAAAAAGAAGTGTCGAATGAGGTATAAAAAGATAAACATTTAGTTGTCATCGCCACAGAAGAAGTTGAGGTCAAAGACATCATGATCACTTATTTTGTGTCCAACTTCGCGTAGTTGTTTGATAAGTGCTTCGGCCAACATAGAATGTATTGTTCTGACCTTGAAGTTGATTTTCCAATTTCTCATAAAACCAATCCTTCATTTCTGCATTTGATTAGAAAAATTGTTAGTACATATAAGCTTCTTTCTAAAAGTACCTTTGTATATGTAGATACTAAGGAGTATAAAAGGATTCTATCTTTGACTTCTCTCATTTTCATTTTAGCTTAAAATATTGTTGTTTGGTACGATGGTTGTACCCAACTGACTGTTAGGACAAAGAACGTGAAGGTGGTTTTCATTCGGTAGATGGAGTATATAGTAAACATTAAATATGCATAAAAAAAACACAGTTAATTACCCGTAGAATGCTGTGAAGGACAGCAGTGTCCTCTTCGATTGCTGCTTGGGTCAGCCATGATTATCCGCTTTAATACACTCAGAACCTGGAGAACATCGACGTTTATTAGCAATTAGAAAGAAAGAAACACAAAAGGTGAACATTTATAATTATGGTATCAAGATGCCGATAGTGTTGTATGAAAATATCTGGTGTCCAGCATGCCCGTCATCGGCTACATTTAAGGAGGATTTTAGCATCCAAATGGCAGTTAGGTTGTTACTTATAACCACTGATATGTGCTAAAACACATATAATTTCTTTATCAAATCAGACCCAAAATAACCAAGAAAGAGCCGTTTATTGCTAATATTCGTTGTTTTCTTGAGTTTGTGCTTGTGCAGGTATGGATATGTCAAAACACACAAAAAGAAGCTAAATCAGACGAAAATCCGAGCACGAGAGATTAAGAGAGCTAAAGCTGAGCCGGAAGGTCAGAATTATGCATTTTTGAAGATTTTTATTCTCTGGGGATGATTTTTGGAAGATATGATCAAATTTGAAGAATTGTCAAGAATCAGTCCCTGAACTTTGAGCATTTGGCAGAATCTACCCTGAAGTTTCAGAAGTTGCAAATTCAGCCCTTGGATTATTTGAGATTGGCAACAATGGCCCTTGGTAGACATTTTCAGATTTACAAGTTTGGTCCCTGGATTTTCAGTATATGCACTTTTGGTCCTTATAATTCACTTTGGTTCCTAACTAGTCCTAAATCCAATCCAATATAACCCACAGCCCATCCTTTAACCCGGTCCAATCCAATTTCCAAACTACACCCGGTTTTAACACAACCCGTATACCCACCTTGGACCCCGGTCAAAGTTACTTATACCCGGTCAACTAAACTCGAAAAATAATAAAAAACCCAACGCGCCAAAAATCCACCCCCAATTCCCAAACCCAGAAGAACCCTAATATACCCTTTAGTCAATTAGTCAAAATCACTACAATTAAGGGTAATTCCGTCCTTTCCCTGACACATTATGACACACCTGACACATGTGGGTTGCCAGGTCACCAATCCGTGTGCTATACACCTAAATACTCTTCTCTGATTGGTGGAAACAGCGTGGCATGTGCAATCCAAGGGTTGAGATCAAATGGGATTCGTAAAGGGATGATCAATGGCTCAAAACGTCCAAAAGAAGCACACATTTGCAAGTTCTAGATCCTTCCTTGAGGCTAAGCTCGTGTATAAATACCCCTTTGTAATCACAGTTATTAGCATGTAATCTCTGAGTAGTTTTCTTAATGTTTTAGCTTATTTCTTTCAAGTATTATTGTAATCCTTTTCAGCTTATTGTAATTTCATTTTGATTAATAGAATTCAGTTTTCATTTAAATCTCTCATTCTTAAGTTTTATTCTGTTTTTAAATTTCTTATTAGCTTATTCAGTTTGAAATCACTTATTTCAGTTTATTCAATTGATGTTTTCAGTTTTCAGTTTCATATAAAAAAAAATAATAAATAAAAAAAATCTTTCAAAAATATAAAAAATATAGTAAATCTGTCTTCAGTTTGATTTCAGTTATTCAAATTGTTTTCTTAAGCTCTTATAAGCTTATCAGTAGCTTATTGATTTCTTTTTAAGTCATATACTCAGATTTTACTCTCAAAACAATCTTGGTCAACAAAAGTCAAAGGTTCAGAATCATGGGTGAATTGATCTGTGTTGCTGAGATAGCTATGGATTTGGGTTGATTTAGTATAATTTGGGGTTGAAATCAGTTTAGGATAGTGGTTACTTGTGTTGATTGGCAAGCCATTGTGGCTAGGACTTTTGTAAGTTTACTGTTTCATCTATTTTGCATCATTTGATCTTATTTGGTTATTAGCAGATTGATATTGTGGATATTATTGCATCATTTAATTGTTAGAATCTTATTTCAACATGATCAGGTTTTAGATAGTTATTAGATCAGTAATCAGTAGAAGTTAATTTGCAAATTATAATCTTAACTAGTGTTTGGATAAATTGATTTTGTTGAGTTTGAGTTTTAGTTTATGGTTAAGATCTGTCACATTTATATCAGTTAGGATATATAGGCTTAAATCAGTGATTCATTTGCATATTAGATCAGTTATAGTCAAAATCAATTTTAATCTGTCTTAAATTCATATCAGTTAGGATTTGAGTAGTGATTATATGCATTTAGGTTTAGATTTGTATAAGCTAGCTTAATTTAGTTCTACTTTATCTTATTTTTACATTATCAATCCAGAAATTTGATTCAAATCTCTTAAAAGTCAAATTTCGAAAACTGTTTTCAAAAGTCAAAAATGTCAAACTCAGTTTTCACCAAAGTTTGCTGAATTTTCATTGATTCATTATTGGTTCAAATCAAGTGAGATTTTGGATTTTACTAGTTCAGTTGGTCAAGTTTTGAAAAGTGATTTTTGGTAATTTTTTGTAAGCCTCTATAAGGTCTAAATAAGCTGGTCTTTAAGGCTGAATTGCCCTGTTCACACTCAGCATAACTGAGTGTGAATCAGGCTCATTTGCAGCTTTTGCATAGGGTTCAGTTTAGATAGTTAGGATCTGAAAGTTGGTTTATAAGTTCTTTGCTAGATGTTCTAGAGTTCCTCATTTCTTATTTCTTCATAAGCTCACTAGAAAAGCCTGTGGATAAGCTTAAATATAGGGGGTAAGGTCTGTTTGGCCTTAGTAGTTAATTAGCTCAAAACTTGGTAGATTGCTTATTAGAGGTTAGGAGTAGCTGTAATTAGTTGCTTTTAGGTCTTATTAGTATAAATTAGCTTCTGTTATAGTTTGGTAGCTTATAGTGCCCTTTAGCTTATTCTTAAGAGCTTATTATTCAAGCAGTTGCACTACAGCTTCTATTTCTCACACATAAGCCATAGTTTTTATATTTTTCATAAAATTAGAATAATATTTTAGACTTTTACTGAATTTTTCATAAATTTTCATCATTGTTTAGTATTTTTTATTTTAAAACAGTTTTTAGGACTTTTTAAATAGCTTTTATTACAATTAAATCAAAAAATCTTCATAAAAATAAATTTTCAATTTTCATAGATTAAAATAAATACAAAAATCAAAAAAATAATTTTTCTAGATTTTTCCTAGCTTATTTTGTAATTTTTAGCCATTTATTAGATTTAAATAGATTTTAAATTCGTAGAAAATAGAAAAATAATCAGAAAAATACAAAATTAGTTTTGAAAATTCTCTTTAGTTATTTTAGATTTTATAAAAATAGTTTCATAATTTTTCCCTTAATTTTCATAATTTCTAGTATTTTAATTTAGTTTTAAAAGTTAAAAATTAGAATAAATAAAAGAAAAATCATAAAAAAAATTGTTTTTAATCTTAATTAGATTTCAAATTGCATTTTTAGAGTAGAAATAATTTTAGATAATTTTTTAGATTTTAGTTTAGATTTATTTGCCTTAAAATCGTGTTTTATTTACGAATCGCGTAATTAGGATTTCCCTTAGATTAGATTCCCTTAATTACTTTCCCAATTCCCGTAGTTTTTAATAAAATCAAGTTCAACAAATCAAAACATCGAGCATTAAATTCCAAACCAAAAACGACGTTGGCAATTCACGCCTCGTTGGGAAACGATTCGGGTTGACTAATCCGTATCAACGATCACACACGGGATTTGATTTAACATTCTTTTTCCTAAAGGAATTTTGAATCTATCTTCGTGATTATTTTTGATATCGATATTGAGGTTTTATCCATACACAAATATCCTAAGCCTACACCTGCCAAATAAACATGCACACATCAGAGATCTTTTTTTGCGAACATTCTTTAGTCGTAGGGGCTGTTTGGTTCTGCAGTTAAGGGGTGTTTGGGTCTGCAGTTAAGGGCTGTTTGGGTCTACAGTTAAAGGCTGTTTGGGTATCCAGTTTGCAGCCACAGAAATATTGGATTAGTACTGAAAAATATAGTTATCACACTTAACACAAAAAGTATCTATACACAAAATATCTATAAAAAAATTTACATGTGTTTCATATCTACTTTACCTGGCTCTTTCAAGACCATGTCAAGGAATCCTGATAGACCGGTTACCCAAACTCATGAGCGCGGAGAACCTGAGTAAATTATTCATCCTTTATATGTCTACCAAATTCCGATACCAAAAATGGAATGTTTTTAACTCGCATAAGAAACTTACGTTAGAAAAATTGCATGTATCACAACCACGTAAGTAGCCACCATCCTTCCAATAAGCTCCGCCTGGATTTATGCAAATGGACGTACAATTCCCAATTAGTGTTACATGAAGATTTTTTTGCTAAAACACCACAGTAATATATAAAAATGCAACTTACCAAAGAAGAAATATATTTTACTTTTGCTCTATCAAAATTCTGGTTGATAAAATCTAATAACATATGTAGGGTAATTGTCACGAGCATCTTCCCCGGTATAACAGAAGCAGGCGATTGACTAACATGTGACATTAACTTCGTACCTTTTTCCTCCTGGCTGGAGCATCGCTCACTGCTTGAATTTCTAGAACGACCGGATGTAATTTCACAACAAATAACTTGATTTTTCATGACGAGCTTCTCATATGGTTGGCTATTAACAGTCTGAAAACTCGAATTATCACGTGGAGATACGATGAGGTTTAAAACCTCAGAACATATATCATCATTTGAAGCCTCCTTTACCTCCTTCTAAATGCAAGGATCTGTAGCTATCTCGTGTTTACACTCCTTAATAGGAAAATCAACATAAAACTAAACTTTAGTATCAATCAAACCCTCAAACTCCATCTCACACTATGTAGAACTATCAACCTGTTTGACCCATTTGACATATTTTATTTTTTATTCTTTAGCATAACCTATTTGACGCTTTAGAGTGAAAGCATCACCACAAGCGACCCGTTAAATATAAAGAATAACACAAAAAAGATACATTTATAAATAAACGGGTCAGATAGTCACCTATAGGATTTGGCGAGAATGTTGGTTCGTTTGTAGTCTTTTGAAACTTGATCTCATATTTCCATTTTGGCTTGCAGGCTGGCATTCAAGATGTAATGGCAGAGGTGATGCCTGTTGGGAAAGCTGATGGAATTCGTTCATTTCAAAAAGACTGAATCACAGTTGCTATGGTGGGTGGTTGGCAATTGGTGGGCCGAATTAATTATGGACATCATAATCCATACTTATTTGGATCTTATTTTAAGTATTTTTAAGAACAAAAGAGTATTGACTTACAGTAGATTGCGTCACTGTATAGTCCTGCTTCATGGATGTTGCTTTTTGACGTAGAACCTGCAATCATACTGCATATGGCAACTAAGAGAGGACAACTAAGCTCAATATTATTAAAGTGTAGAAGAATATTGATTGCGGTGCAATGTTACAATGGAACCTCCTTCCTTTACGCTCCATGTTTAGTGATCTCACCAACACCTTACAAATATTTAGAATCGTTATTAGCACAAAATCCATAATATATTTTACTACATTGTAGTTATACATGAGTAACAGGTTCTAGCACCAATGACGAAGCTTTTGTTTTTTGTTAAAATAAGGATGATTAATTTCCAGTTACCTAATTATAAATCTGTGTTAACAATCACTATTGTTTACCTGTAGTCATGAGGGCGGACTTGATGGCAGAAGGACTCCAGTCAGGGTAAAGAGACCAACAACTCCAGCAACATGTGAGCAAGACATAGAGGTACCAGACTCAATGTTATATGGAACGACTCGTTTTTTATCTTCAGTGTATCCGTACACACCTTTTAGAAATAAATAATGGATCATCAAAACAAAACAAAAAAATAGATAATTTTTGTAACTATGGTCGACAAAAGATTACCTCGTCAATGCATGATTGATTGTAAGTGATTAAGCACAAATAATAGTATTCAATAATCATATAGGCAAAAAATTAAAACAAAATTATGAACATAGGAGGAAGAAAATCATACCTGAGACTGAATATCATCAAGAATTTGTGACTTTATGTACCTGCAAACACACATAATATGCACAAACGCTATACAAAAATCATGAACATAATAAAGCATTCAAGAAGCAAAATAAAAATTACCGATCACTAAGGAAGATGGTTGAAGAAAAATTAAGGTTTTGTGTCATGAATAAACAATCTAGCCTTTTTCGATTTGAGTTAATACTATTACTCCATATACATGGTTACGTATGTCAGCTCAAATAGATACTTCAACATATTACTAACTTGTTAGTCAGTTTCTGCAATGTCTATGTATCATCTTAACAAAAACTCGTTTAAAGCAGATCTAGCAAATGAATAAACTGTAATTTAAAGCATGAGCTAAATAAATATCTGATGTCTTTGTTGTGTCAGGTCACGCTTCCTAGTCTAGAAACACTTGAAGTTTCTGAACTGGACAGTGTTGAAAAGTTATGGTCAAGCCAGCTTCCAACAAGCCACTTCCGTAAATTAAAATCTCTTAGAGTTGAAAAATGTCACAAACTGGTTAACATATTTCTATCGGATTTGTAAACACTATTTCCCAGTCTAGAAAAATTAGAAGTGGAGAAGTGTGATTCACTCGAGGAGGTGTGGGCTTCCAAAGCTGCACCAATTAGAAACCTGAAAAGCGTAATTGTTAATGAGTGTCCAAAGTTGAGAAACTTGTGCTCCTCTTAAAGGTCTTTCAAATCTCATGACTATAGATATATCTAGTTGCAAGATGATGAAGGCGGTAGTTGCATATGATGACAAAGATGTAAAAATAAATGTTCTTTCTCTCAACAAATTGGAAGAAGTAAAGCTTGAATTCTTACCAAACCTCAATTACTTCTCCGACACCAAATTATAATAAAGTATATACAACAATCATGAACATAATAAAGTATTTAAGAAGCAAAATAAAAATTACCGATCATTAGAGAAGATGGTTGAGGAAAAATTAGGGTTTTGTGTCATAAATAAATTAAATGCCGTATATTAATTTGGAACATTGGAAAGCTATAATTAAGGAATAGATATGGTGGATAAGTTTTAAATTATAATTGGTTGTAGAGATTTATAAATTTGGTTTTCCAAGTTATAATCAAAAAAGTGTGTTGGTCTAGTGGTAATCATGTTTGTTTGTAGACTAACAGACCCAGGTTCGAATCCAGCTGCATGTATGATTTTTTGAAGAATAAAAAAAACGAAATTTTAATAAATTAAAAAAAATCCGAAAATTCTAATAAATTAAAAAATATTGCTTAGTTGGACAACTTATGATTATGTGGCATGAAATTGGATTATTTGGCATTGAGATGGCATTGAGGTGACATTAATGCCAAATGCCTCATGTTATATATATATATATATATATATATATATATATATATATATATATATATATATATATATATATATATATATATTGCTTCTAGTGCCTTACTAGTAGTTATTTTTAATATACTACTGCTGTTTAAAAGAAAATAAAAAATGTATGGGCAGATAGAGAAAAGTTCAATGTAGATCCAACGTGATTTATACAATCATATAAGATTTGTGTTTTATTAAGTATTGATCGATATGTAATGAACTCTATGTTGCATATTATGTGTGTATTGCTATAAGAGACAAATAAACAATGACATCAAAATATAAAAGTGTAGAAAAATGATACCGTAAATCTTTTGATCGTTGAGACTCAAAAACACAAACAAGGAAAATGTTGAGGCCAGTGATGCTCACAATTTCCTTAAGACAGATTCGTCCTCTCCACGGTGCTTGAGAATCGTGAACGTCTATCTCCCAGGATACAACAACAACGGATAACTCCGTTAGCACAAACGGGTTATCAAGGCGAACCAAAAACCATGTCTTCCCTCTATTACGAATCGGATACACAAGAAATATGAATGGTAACACAAATTGAGAGGAGTGATGATTTGTGCATTTTCCGGTGTCTCTAGACAAATGAGAATATCTCTCATTTATAGGGAGGGGGATCAAGAAAAAACGGTCACATTAATTAACAAAATTAATCTTACTAATGTCTCATGAATTAAAAAATTAACCTACATTAACTTTATTTTTTAATTCACATTAGTATTTTAAATGACACAATCAATTGTCCTACCTTTGACCAAAATTTCTAACAATCCTCCACATGAATGAAATTGATAAAAGGAAACAGATTTAACGACTTGATGATGTAATAGAGTTTTGCAATTGATATTTGCAAAGGATAGGTAGATGTTACCCTTTGAACCTTCCCTTGTGAAATATACTTAGACTCCTAGCAGCCAGTAGAACTTGATGTCTTTGAACTGTCTGCTGTTTGTGGAGACGACAATATATATTCACACAAATATCTCCTTGACACTTTTTGGTTCTCATAGTTATGTTTGTTATGGTCATGAACATTAGCATGGTTCTGCGAGAGCTGTTAAGAATTGTGCCCCCACAATTCCCTTAGAAGCGACCCCACTTCTCTCTCACATAGGTGATTCTCGATTAATCATTAAAAGCCATATGCTTAACCTCGTATTGTCACTGTTATAGAATGGACTAGGAAGTTTGCTAACTCCCTTAAATAAATGTGGAGTTTATTACTCCCCCACAGTGACCTCAGTTTATACAAGTAGGTTGTCATGTTGAACCCAGATCTTGGGATCTCCAGTCAGCTGAGTTAGGTTTTCCTTCATATAAACTTTTCAAGGGCTTTAGTCCAATTCCTCTTGACGACTTGCTAGCTAACTCTCTTATTTAGCTTTTCACAAGCGGATCCGCAATGTTATTCTATGACTTCACATTGTCAATAGGGATAACTCACACTGAGAGTAGTTGTCGTATCGACATAATATGTCTGTACAAGTTTGAGTTTCATTCAACTCTAAATATATCAATCTCTAGGTAATTCTTGAGTATTCCAACTAGGCAAGAACTTCATGTTTGTTGATGTTCTTTTGAACTCTAGCTAGGCCGGAACCCCCCACATGGAATTTATCTCAAGAATTTTGTAGAAAGGTGATCTCTTTCAATTTATTAATCTTTTTATAAGATTTTTCTCACATGGATATGACATCAAGATCATTAGTAATTTGTCACTTCACAAGTTTCATACTAGTGTATGCACATTTTTTTTGAATGTCTTATGTTAATTATTTTCCACATCATAATTAACAGATTCCAAATCTAGCATGCTATAGACCAAGGAATCAAGCGTATGACAGAAGATGCATCATTCTGATTACTCATAGCTTCATCTACTAACATTCTTCTTTTAGACAAATTACCACCTAAACCACACATATTTTAGGAGGAGCCCATAAGTTATATGTGTAAGTCCTACACTTATAACATGTCATTTCAATTCATTTGTGATTATATATATAATCACATTTAGTGTCTTATCATTATATGATTATCATAATTTATTACGTGATTATAATCACATAAAATCAATGTGTAATCATTTTACATAATCAAAATATGTCCAACTTAACGAATGGACTATAGCTCACATTGGATGACACTCACACCATTCAAGTTAGTTACATAAACCAATGTAATTGGTTGTCATCTATATGTGTGTTCTTTCTTGACATTTCACAATGTCCTACACGGTTATATTCAACACATAGTCATTTGTTACATATGACAAACCGTTCGATTATTAGCAATATGATTTATAACAAGTCTTGACGATTATTCATCTTTCTAGAATAACAAGTAGTTTGATTATTCGCAACAATATTCACAACAGAATATTTGCAACATCCAAACTTCTGATACTCGGTACAAAATCGAGCAACTTGTTTATTCTCATGTTAAAAAACTAGTTGCAAAGTGCTAAACAAAACCGCACCAAACAACCTTAAATAGGCACTAATTTGCCACATTATGCTAAGTATGCCGTACGCATACACCACATTATGCGTCTTCAATCCTTTCCTTATATCATTGCCCGCATAGAGCTTCTTCTCGATCTCAAACCAAGATTAATTAATGAAGGAATAGTCATCACACAAACGTGATTAAGTCATTAGTTCATTACTGTAATAGGGTCAGCCACACTGATCACCTAAACGATGACAATTTGGCAATCACAATAATGGCCTCAAAGGATGGCAACTATTTTAACGTCGTTTTTCCTTAGTACTAAATACACCATAGTGTGTATTAATTAAGTAAAGTCACTGTATGAAGTAATAATTCTTCATTAACGACATTGTGTCTTTAGACACATCAACCTATGATTCAACATCATATGTGATCAACACAAAGTAATAAGAAACTTTGTTCTAACATGAACCACAAGTGTTTTAATTACAACTTTCCATGCTTAAAGCACTCAAACACAAATACAGTAGCACACGTTTCAAAAAATTTATTAGAAGCAAAGACCCATTTGAAATAAGGTAGTGTCCAAAGACCACTCTCGTATCAAATAAAAATGTGATTGATCATCCCATCCATTAAAACTCAATTATTATTATTTTTTCAAGCTTAAAAATTTCATAAATTAAGTTTAGTGTCTTAGCTAAGCACTTAAAATTTACTTTGGATTCCAAATAACACCAAAGTTTGGATTTCGTAAAAATGAGTTTAATCCCAATATCCGATAATGAAACCAATACTAGTTACACAAACTAGTACTACGACAAGATCTCAAACATCATGATTCGAACACTCCATTGTTCTACATAAAGGAATGTTTAAGACACTTTTGAAACAACAAAACAACATCTAATTAATTGTTTATCTATACAAGATTTCTAACAATTACTATTCCTTTTCCTTGAGATTTTTTACCATATCACCAGGTTCAAAAAATGTTGAACATTCATTCGTTTTACATAATAATTTCACAATAATCACAAGAGCTTTTGAAGCAAAACAATATAAATAAAAGGCACTTATGTGACCCATGCACGTAAAACAATATAAGCATCACATGATAAATAACAATCTGGATTTTCATTGGGTTCTGTTGAAAACACACGGACCTTGACAGATCTTGAGCGCTCGTAGATCGTTAGTGTTGCCTATGTAATCATAAGCAAACTAATAGAAAATCTCTACAACTCGTATTCTATAGCGGAATGTAAATACAAGCTGTTATAACTAAGAACACTTAGATCCTCTATGGATCTTTTATTAACTGAAACACTATGTTTCGAATTTATTATCTATTACATACTATCAAGTTCCTTTTATAGACAAGGAACCCTAAACTATTACTACTCAATCGACTAAGCATGCAAGCATGCATTTAATGGCTAAACACTAAACAATATTGAGCAGTACAATAATACCCATGCTAACCTCGGGCAGTTCAAGAATAATGATGGGTTAGTATTTAAATAATAATGCGCATGCAGATCCTAGTCAGCTTCCACTCTTTAGCAGATACACGGCACGGCTTTTATACTTCATCAGAATCTCTTCTTCAGCAGATTCTGCTTCTACTTCAGCAGAATCCTTCAGCAGAATTGACAGTAGAAATCCTACTTCGCATAATTCCCAACAATCCTCCCCTAAACTGGAATTTGACTTGGTTAAGTTCCAGTTTCCTAACCTTGATAGATCTTAGAGACTGCAGTACTAGAGGATTGTTCTCACACATCAGTAGCAAAGAACCAATAATAATCTCATCTCTATGATGACCAAACTTTGAAACGCCAGGTCTTTGCAGCAACACATGACATAGTGTATATCAATACTTATTAGTTGCATACTATTCTCATCACATCCAGGTGAGTTAACTCCTGTGAGAGGTGAATCATTGAAAATAATGGATTTGATGTCTCTTTACCAATAGCCATCACTACTGGAGTAGCCAAATGTTTAAGTCCAAAAACTATGATACATTGATAACCATCTGATTTATTAGCAAATCAGCAACTATTTAAACGGATTTGATGTGTCTTTACCTGTAGCCGTTTGCTCAGGACTAGTCAATTCTTAGAATTGGTGAATTGATAACCAAATATGGATGCAGTTGCCTTTACCACAAGCCATATACTTGTGGGCTAGCCAATTCTTGGATCCCAACAAGGAATATACCATGATGAATTGATGACCATACAACTCTCAGCAATTAAGCATGGGTGGTTGCAGACCCTATGATTTTGAGCAAATCATTACAGCTATCAACAGATTTGATGTGTCTTTACCAAAGATGTACCCTTTGGACTAGCCAACTCTTTGATATACATAAAGTATATCTGGTGAGTTAAAAACCATCAACAATATACAATAAACCTGCAAGAGAAAGTTTTTTTTTTTTTTTTTTTTTTTTTTTTTTTTTTTTTTTAACTAAGAACCTAACAAACAAAACAAAGAAAATAAACATCACAAAAGACTGTACATATTACAAAAGACAATGTAGAATACCGCGTTCATGATGAAGATGCAGCTTGAGCTTGCAGAAGTTGGGCCTTGATCAATCCAACCAGTCGTTCAGCGTCTAGACTTTCATTTCCCACTGGATCTGGAGGAATTTCCAACTTCTGACACAGCATCCTTTCCATAAGTCTCTTGGACAATGGATAAGTCCTTTCAGCAAACATGCAGACTGTGATTCCACCCTTTGTCTCAACTACGTGCACACGAGGTAGGGGATAAAATCTCCAGGACTCAACCCGCCATAGATGTGAGTTCTTCCAAATGAAATGCCCTTTACCATTGGGAGATTGAGAGTTAATCAGGACATGAAGATCTCCCAATAAGCACATCCCAGAACCTTGTGGTGCAGTATTGCAGTAATGGTTGGTGACGAGAGTGTACAGAGTAAGTATATCTGCCCTGTCTACCAAATGGAGTATTTCCTTCAAAAAGGTGAACTCCATTGAAGTTTTGTCCAATCGATGAATGACATTCATCTCATCATTTATCAGAGACCACTTGACCAACTCATTTTGATATCCCTCAGGAAAATCAGTAGCAGATCCTTCTGTAATAAAGGTTAAGTCATCAGCCTTTAGGTCCAAACGAACATGCTTGGGTGATGGCTTATTCTTCGATGCATGAGTCCTCGCTTTTCTTACAGATCTTCTCTGAGATGTGTGTTTTCTCTTGGCCATCCTCTTCATCCTTCTACCAGGTAAATGGATTTTCGAAGATGGAATATCTTTGGTTTCTTCATTAACTTCTGAAGTAGGACTTGAAGAAGTAGATGTGGATTTAGGTGAGACATCTTCACGAAGGGAATGCATTCTGTCAAGCACCTTTCTTGCCTTTTTAGCTTTGACAGTTGTAGTTTTAGCTTCTTCAATCGAACCACCTCCTTCTGTATCAGTAGATCCCACAGATGGAGCAGAAGCTTGTACATTAGGTGCTTCAGAGGAAATGGTGGTCGGTTCAGCAGATGAGATCTTTTCAGTTGAGCTAGTGACTTCTGTAGAAGGTTCAGCAGATACAACAGTAGGTTCAGCAGAAGTAACCTGGTCATCTTCCCTAACCAAAGTACCTTCTTTTGCAGCAACAGATGCCACATTTGGGTTAGATGAGGGCATAACTAGTGCATCAGGGGAAACGGCCGATGGTTCAGCAAAAGGGACCTTGTCAGACGAAGGAGTGGCTTCAGAAGTTGCTTCAGAAGAAACCATTTGAGAGATCGTCTTTGGTGGAATATCATTAAAATCATCCACTATCTCAACAAACTTGGGTCTTTTGGCCTTTGGTGCAACTTCATTCCCAGCAATTCTTTTCAAGCTGATAGATGGTGTTAAAGCAGAAGAAGAAGTCTTCATAATCATATTGTACAAGTGAAACAATCTTGCATCAGGTAAAGCCAAGACTTGCTTCATTGTTAAACCACGGTTAAGCACCGAACAACTTTGATTTTTCACCGCAATCCTCATCTCTGTTTTCTTCTGAGTTTCAGTAAGAGGTCTCTCTCTCTTTGCCTTATTCTTTTCAGTACTAAGGGCTTTCCTTTTCGCAGCTGCTTCTTGCTTCCTTTGTTCTCCAAGCGCCATCATTCGAGCCACAAAATTTTCACTATCAAAGTCCGCACCTAAGATACTTTGAGCAAGTGTAGGATTTGAAGTGGTTTGCTTAGTAAGAGCATCCCATTGTGTAGCAGGCATCTGAGTAGCTAACTCATCCAATTCTCTTCGTCTCTCAGGAGGCAAAGTAGAAGAATCCTCTGCTTCAAGTTGCTTGGCCAATATCTCACTCTTCTTTAACTCTTCATATTCAGCCATCCGACTTTCTTGTGCTTGTCTTTCTTGTTCAGATATCAGATCTGAACCAAGATCATCTTCAATCATTGCACCTTTCCCTTTATTAGCTGACTCGTGAACAACATCAACAAGAGGAGTATCACCAATTTGAGCTTCAGAAGAAACATTTTGAGGGAGATCTTCTACAGATGGTTTTGAACAGATGCAAGATTATAAGGTTCAGATGCAACATCCTCCTTTTGAGCTTCAGCAGATGCAGTATTGTCAACACTTGGTTTCTTGGATACTTCAGTAGATCCTTTATACAAGTGAGATCTCTTTCTTCTTCTATAAAGAACAGGTTCCTCATTCTTTGAGGATTCAGCAACCAATGAGGAAGGAACAACTATCTCCTGAGCCACATCAGCTAAGATATTTAGAGAAGCAAGCCGAGAGTCCTCATCCTCCTCATCAGAAGAAATGACTAACTTCCTTTTGCTACTCTTTTCAAGTCGCTCCTCTAGGTCCTTAACTTTATTCTGCAGTTCCTCAATCTTATCACCAAGAGTAGACTTGGTCTCTGTAAGCTCCTTTTTGAGATCAGTCACCTCAGTTGCATACCTGTTAACAAGAGCATAGACAGATGTAAGAGTAATAGGGTCCTCAGCTCCTCCAACAGATTGCTCTGTGGTAATGGGAGTTTCATTGGACCTTTCAGTGGAAATATGGTCATGCTCAAAATGATGAGGTACTTCATCAAAAGGTTCCCTTTGAGGACTGGGTGTGGTCATCCTGTTCAGGTCCGACTCAGACTCAACAATAGAAGCTTGTGCAGGTGGTGGACTCGGTCTGGGTGATGGTACAGGTGGAGTATGGTCAGGAGCAATATGAGATGCTTCAGCAGTAAAAGAGGGACCCTCATCTATATTAACTGATGGATTGCCATCAGTAGCAACATTTGAAGAGGGTGGGATATTAGCAACATTCTCCTCATCAGCAGCCTCATTGCCTTGAGGCAACATAGCTGCTGTCAACGGATGATGTGCCCCCTCAAAGTGAGTTCTCGTGGAGGCAAATAGTTTAGCTGAAAGAGCTCCTATGGGATGAAAGGCTTGGACTTGGGTAGAGGTGTCTATGATTATTTGTAAGAATCTAGGGTACATTAAAAACTTATGTTGTTTCCTATTTATATTTTCAACCATATTATCAAAAATAAATTTAGAAAAATTATAAGTTATTCCTTGAGATAGACACACAATACCACAAGCCAATTGCGTAGAGAATTGATCCCACGCTCCAGATTTGTTGCTAATGCACTGAAGCAGAGTGTGAACTAAAAATCTCCACATAGGGCAAAAATGCTTTTTCAACCATATGTCCGTTCTTGTGCCTTGATACCCAATTGCTCTCAGCCCAGAGAGAATCTCCTCTGCACTTGAGTGATAAACCCCATCAGCATCATCCAAACTAAGCTTTCTCCTTATCAGGTCCTCCGTCACCACGTGCTCTGTTTCATCAATCAACGCAACAATCTCTGATTCACTGCGTTTTTCAGCAGATTCCCAAAATTGTTTAACCAACGATTCATAAATCGCATTAGGGGAATGTGTTAGGGCATAGTGAATCTTAGACCGCTTCAGGAACTCCACCATTGGTTCATACAATTCATCGCCATTTGCTTTACCCAGAAATGCAACTTTATTGTGATCTTTCTTGAATTGAAGAGCCATGAGAGATATGTGATTTTAGGGTTATGATTTTTGAACTGAAAAGTTTTTGTATGTAGGAGAAGAGGGAATTGTTTCTTTTGAAGTGGAAGAAATGCGATTAGAGGAATGGTAACCGTTACCAAGAATATAGTCAAAAAGTATGAGAACTTTAGTTGACCATATCCTACGTGTATTTCAACTTGACCAATCGACAAAATAGCGCTTCAGCAGAAACAAATATCCAATCTGCTGAAATAATATACTTCAGCAGAAACCACCCCAAGACTAAAATATCTTTGGTAAGATTCTAGAATTACTGTGCCAACTAACTCGCATCAAATTACATTAACCCTTGCATCCGTCTATTTAATCATCCCAATGCATACTTCTCTCACATAATTTTACTCCCAATTACCATCACAAACCCTAGTATCATCACAAACCCAATCAACCAAAATTAACCATGAATACTACACCAGAGGTTGTTAACCCAACCTTTTCTCCATCATCATCATCATCCAGTGATTTCCTCCAGTTTTGGTCATGTCCTCCTGACCCTCGTCCTTTGACATCCCCATTTCTCCCTTCTTCTGAAGATGATAGTGTAGTGGATCCAAGTGAGTCTTCTGATGACTCAGAGGAACCCACTACTGAGATAACTTCTTACTCCCAACCTCCAGCACCTCAACCTCAACAAAGGCCTCGTGCCGAAAGGGAGGTGGTGCTTGCTCTACCTGCGCCATGTTTTGGTGCATCTTCACACATCGTATAGAGGAAGAGCTAAAGGAAGTTGGATGGATTGCTTTTTGGTGAAACCAAGTAGATGAAGCACAAAGGACACGCGTGGTCATCTTCATCATCATCGTTTGCATCAATCCATCCTTCCCATTTTGATCCTTAGCATCTTTGTCCTACCGGTCATGCATATCCAGCCATCGAGATAGAAGGAATGGGTGGTTATGCAAGACATCACAAACGCATATCCAACATTTCTATCAGAAGATATGCGTGGTCATGCATATTCAACAGCCGTTGGACTATTTTCTATGAACTAGAATAGGATTAGAAGATCATGTATAGTACTTTTCTTGTAGATGCATTGAAGTTGATTGTAAGTTGTAAGCTGTAAGTTGTAACTTGAATGAATGAATGAACAATTTTAACTTCAGAACTTGTCTTCAGTACTTTATCTTCAGTGGAAACAAACTTTAAGCTTACTTGACCATTTACCAAAGGACCACACTTGATGAACTTGAACTGAACAGGGCATACTGCAAAACAAACTCAGAGAAACACAAGAACAAAACAGAGACAAAACAGACCAAAAAATTATTAGCAAGTTAGTGTTAGCAAACAGAATATACACAAAGTTTACTACAAAATCCTCCCCTGAGGCATATGCCTCCCCTGAGGCCTATGCCTCCCCTTAAGCTTTGCAGTTAAGGGTTAAGCATTCCAATAGGTCTAGCAGATGAGAAAGATCCACCATTGTTCTTGGGTTTCCATTGAAATTTAGGTCCCTTATTATTCCAAGAACAACCTGCTGAGGACTTGTCAGCAGTACCCCAACATCCTTTCCCATTATTCATAGAGTCAACATAAGCAGGCCAATAACCATGTTTAAAGTATGGGCTAGTAGGTTGCACATGAGGTCTATTAGCTGATCTCCTCCAAGGAGAGTCAGTATAAGTAGCTTGTGGGACATAAGGTGGAATATTATTAACATTGGTCCACACTGGTCTAGGTTTCTGCTGAGTAACACATACACCCAATCGTTGCTCATAGAAATCACAATCCTTAATTAAATGAAATTTACTTCCACATACAAAACATGTCTTCCTTTTGGAAGATTTATTCAACAAAGAAGATGTTCTATTACATGTAGAAGTACTTAAACCAGAAACATTAAAGGAATTGTTTTTAACAGACTTATTATGCAAAGATTTAAAGGACAAGTCTTCAGAGGAAACAGGCTTGAAAGTTGATTTCTCAGCAGCTACCCTAGAAGGCTTGTAGATAGACTTGGGTGCAGGCTTGGGTGTAGGCTCAGGTGAGGGCTTGGGAAGGTCTGACTTATCACTTGAATCACAGCTGAAAGTAGACCCTTGATCAGATGAATTGTCACTGTCAGAGAAAGAGACAAAGTCATAAGATGAAGCATCGGTGTCTGGCAAGTCTTTTGACTTTTTGCCATACAGATGGTGTGATCCATCAAAGTCAACAGTAATGGACAGGTCAGTGGACATGAATTCACCTCTAATAGGTCCAGGGACAGCATGTAAATCACCTTTCTTTTTAAAATATGCTAAGCCTGCAGGTGTAGATTTACGCCCATCTTGCCTAGCTTCCAAACCTACATACTTTTGAAAACCTAAACCTATTCCAGAGTTCACTGACTGACTACTATAGAGTTCTCTAGCTAGATTGTCACCTGATATTAACCATTGTTTATGTCTAGCTATTTCCTCAGCTAGTTTCTCTTTAAGCTCCAGATTCTCAGCAATAGTATCAGCTTTTTCCTTTTCAGTGCATTTTAAGTTAATGTTTGCAATATCTAGATCAAATTGTAACCCCTTTATCTTTTCTTCATAAGCTATCTGATTCTTTTGAAACCATACTTTTTGTCTTTCTAATGTTTTTAACGAAAGTTTATAAGCTTCATTATCAACATAGCATTCATTGTATTTAGGTTTCATAGTATCATAAGCTTCTTTAAGTTCATTGTATCTTTCACTACAACCAAATATACAGTTGTGTACCTGAGAAAGTCCCATCAAGGCAAATTGATCATGCCTATCTTCTGAAGTACATCTTGCCAGCAATCCAAGCTTCTCTGTATCAGCAGCTTCCTCATTCACAGGTTCATGTGCAGCCCAGTTGACCTGTTCATCCAAGGTGACAAGAGCTGCTGAAGTTCTAGCTTCCTTCTGATTCTGCTGATAGGAATTGTAGTTAGCTCCCTCTCCACTCTTCCTATCTTTGCATTCCCTTGAGAAATGACCCATCTGGTGACAAGAGACACACTTGACCTTTCTCCTGTCAAAACAAGCTGGATCCTTTCCCTTGAAGCCAAACTTTCTTCCTGACCTCTCCTCAAACCTTTTGATATCTACTGAAAGCATGGCCACCTGTCATTTCAGTTTCATCTCCTCCATATCAAGTGGGTCCACCTGCTCAAAATCTTCATAGACAAGGTGCTGCTGAGTATCATAATCAGCAACAAATGAATGAAGAACATCCTCCAAAATATTTCCAGTTTTAGCTTGAGGACATGATGGAGTGGGACGATTGTAAGATGATGATGGTAAGTAAGTTGGACTAGGAGCATGTATCATCATATTGGAGTGAGATGTCCCAACAAAGGCTGTATGACCAGAAGAGGATGCACGGTAGGGAGATCTGACATCAGGTTCAAGAGATTTGAGTTTGTTGTACAGCTCATCAAAAGTGAGCATGTCCAACCCACCTTTAGCCTTTAGGGCTATATACTAACATGTAACCATGATGGAGGCAAAGATCGTAGGAACTTTGAATTGCAATCATCATTGTCAGGTTTTGCATTCAGCTGGTTAAGCTGACTCAAAATCTTATGAAACCTGTCGTATCCCTTGTGGATACCTTCTTCTTATGAGATATTGAATTCTTGAAAGTGTTGTCTCAGCATGGACTTCCTCATTCTCCTGGACTCTTCATTGCCACCGAACCTTGCTTTAAGCGCCATCCATATGTCCTTAGCATCATCCATGTGGTGAAAATCACCCAAGTGATCTTCAGGAATAGCTTGAAGAAGGATGGTTCTTACTTTGTGCTCTCTTTGCACAGCTAGAATCTCTTCAGCAGTTTTGGGAGGAGCAATGGTAAACTTACCATCAAGATCTGGGATAGTCTTCTTCAGACTGTTTCCTTTCTTCACAATCTCCCAAAGATTCCAATCAATATTGGAGATCCAGTTCTGCATATTCATTGTCCACAGATCATACTCTTCCTTTTTTAGGTAAGGAAACTTACCATTACTGTTGGAAAGACTAAGTTGTTGCATAGAGGTGGTGTTCTTGATGTTGTTGTTGGTGACTTCGGATTCATCATCAGTTCCAGGCATGGTGAATGTATTTTTGGTTGTATGGGGGTGAGGTAAAATATGGTTCTCAGTATCGTAGAGACTTTCCCGAGGCTCTGATACCACTTGTTGAAAACACACAGACCTTGACAGATCTTGAGCACTCGTAGATCGTTAGTGTTGCCTATGTAATCATAAGCAAACTAATAGAAAATCTCTACAACTCGTATTCTATAGCGGAATGTAAATACAAGCTGTTATAACTAAGAACACTTAGATCCTCTATGGATCTTTTATTAACTGAAACACTATGTTTCGAATTTATTATCTATTACATACTATCAAGTTCCTTTTATAGACAAGGAACTCTAAACTATTACTACTCAATCGACTAAGCATGCAAGCATGCATTTAATGGCTAAACACTAAACAATATTGAGCAGTACAATAATACCCATGCTAACCTCGGGCAGTTCAAGAATAATGATGGGTTAGCATTTAAATAATAATGCGCATGCAGATCCTAGTCAGCTTCCACTCTTCAGCAGATACACGGCACGGCTTTTATACTTCAGCAGAATCTCTTCTTCAGCAGATTCTGCTTCTACTTCAGCAGAATCCTTCGGCAGAATTGACAGTAGAAATCCTACTTCGCATAATTCCCAACAGGTTCCTTTCTAAATTTGACATACCATCATGTAAATTTATGTATGTATCTATATTCATTATTTTACAATACTATCATTTGCAACATAGAAAATTCTTTTCCCAAAGTCACAAAGATGTCCGATTCGAATTTCCCCAAAAACATCTAAATCTCGCCTATACAAAGGAAATACACACGTAGAAAGGCTAGAGAATTAAAATGAACCTCTAATATAAACTCTATATTGTCAATATTCTCATTAAACTCGTAATATAACCATATTTTCAAAGGTAATCATATATTATCATGTATCCGAATACATTACTCCATATATAACAGTTTAAATTTAAAAACTATTTTCACGGTATTCAATTATTTTAATTGTCCTTGAACACTTGACTCTTATAACAAAGAAGAATCTGTCTTAAGATTGTTGCATATTATGTGTGTATTGCTATAAGAGACAAATAAACAATGACATCAAAATATAAAAGTGTAGAAAAATGATACCGTAAATCTTTTGATCGTTGAGACTCAAAAACACAAACAAGGAAAATGCTGAGGCCTGTGATGCTCACAGTTTCCTTAAGACAGATTCGTCCTCTCCACGGTGCTTGAGAATCGTGAACGTCTATCTCCCAGGATACAACAACAACGGATAACTCCGTTAGCACAAACGGGTTATCAAGGCGAACCAAAAACCATGTCTTCCCTCTATTACGAATCGGATACACAAGAAATATGAATGGTAACACAAATTGAGAGGAGTGATGATTTGTGTATTTTCCGGTGTCTCTAGACAAATGAGAATATCTCTCATTTATAGGGAGGGGGATCAAGAAAAAACGGTCACATTAATTAACAAAATTAATCTTACTAATGTCTCATGAATTAAAAAATTAACCTACATTAATTTTATTTTTTAATTCACATTAGTATTTTAAATGACACAATCAATTGTCATTCATACCTTTTACCAAAATTTCCAACCCTTTACTTATGTTACATTATCAAAATGAAAGTACTTAAACAATAACATTAAGACAAATTTTAATTATGCTTTCAAATTCTAACAAATATAGTTGAAATTTTATTATTATTTGTAGTCATTGCTTGAACTCCGTGCACACACAAACATTAAAACTAGTTCTAATAATAGAAAAGGCTTGGATCTATATCATGGTGGTTATATATTCATAATTGAATAAAAGCAAGGTGGCGAAGCAACTTGATGTATAGGCTTATAAGGTAGTATAGTTTAACATAAGCAAGATTTATGTGGTGTATGTTGTAAGAATTTCATACTCGCGTATATAAATATGTTATATTTACATATAAGAAAGGGAAAATCATCTAAAAGTATAGTAAATTTACTCATTTTTCTAATTGTGTGTGTAAATGTGTTATATGCACATATAAAAAAAGTAAAATCACTTAAAAATGTAGTAAACTTATCTATTTTCTAATTGTGTGTAGTCATTTTTTTATTTTTTATTTTAAATCATCAAACTTTGAATTTCGACTTTATGTAAAATGATCATTTTACCTTTATATTTTTAAATCATTTTATTGACAGCGAAAAGGTAGAATGGTCATTTATATGCGTAAATACATACAAAAGTCAAAATTAAAAAATTTAGGGTATATAAAAAAAATTGCTACACACAACTAGAAAAATGGGTAAGTTTATTACATATTAAGAATATTTTCCCTATAAGAAAATGGAGAAAAGTTCAATGTATATCCCAAATTCTCTAAAGATTCAATAAACCAATAATGGCCATTCATTATTTGTCAAAGAAAAAAAACCCACTTTCATCATTTTTAAAAAAAAAATCTTGCAAACCACTAATTGTTACGGGAAAAGAATCATAACATCACGATGAGAATTAAATCATCTTTCTATAAAGAGACACTTCTATATACTTTCGATAAATTTTGATTTTTTTAAGTGTTGAAATTTACATCACATGCGATTTTTTATTTTTAATATCACATGTGATTAAAAAATTCTCATCGTGATATTTTATTTTTTGTCGCTTAACGATTTCCTATTACAAGATATTTTATTTTAAAAAAAGGTGAAAAGTTATTTTATTTTGTTTTTATTATTATTTTGTTGAAAAATGAACGCTCAAGATTTATTCGTTGTTTTAAAAAAAATGTAGAGTGTATATTAAACTCAACTATAAAAAAAGTCACTGTGTGCAAAATAAATAATAAAAATAGATACATAACTCACATATTATTATTTTTTAAAGGATGTTTGAGGTTGCTTATCATTTTTTTTTCTTATGCCTTAAAAGTACTTTTTAAATTGATGCTTAAATTTGATTGTTTTGTAAAAGATAAAAAATACTCAACAAAAATAACTAGATAGAAAATTAGCAGAAAAGCACAAATAGATAAAACAACAAGTAATCTCAAACAACGAGTTTATTGGACATTAAGATAGCTTAAAGCCTTAAACCAATCACTTTAGATATAATCTAACTGTTTTAATATGTATTCGTGTTCATACATGGTAGTTGTCACGAAAATTGCACGATAAAGAAATGTACTTGGGGCTAGGGGCAACATGTTTCCCGTTGGCCTTTTAATCTCTACCTCGGTTACACTTAGTTTTGCATACTAATATGGCTCAACTATTTCCGCTATACTTATAACTGTGACAAGGATAACATATTGGCTCTTAATGATGAAATCATGCACAAAGATATTTCTCCATGATGCATAAGACATTTTGTAGGAATGTAGCGTCATCAAAGGCGTAACCCGGTGTGAGAGACATGTAACGTGACACATTTTGTTTCCATTTAATCGTAGTGTTCTACGATTGACCTCTTAAATATTAGTCGTAGAGCCAGTTGAAGTGAGTACGCCAATATATCAGTTTCTCATTGTAGTAAGGAATGGTAAATGCATGTTGTGTATCCTTTATTTTTTCTTTTCTAAGGCGCATTGATACGTGCACTAGAGACCAAGTCAAGATCATCCATGCACCATCTCCATTTAGTTGACATGTTTATGCATAATTTTAGGAATTAAAGTGGTAACCACCACTATTGCATTAGTTTCCACTTTCCTTTTATTTCCATGTTCTCCGTAAAATTAGGATAATATGCATTTGTCTTTTTACTATATAAATGTAATGTTGGCTCATGGATAAAAGAAGAAAAAAATTGATCAAAAGTTCTATTTTATCTCCTTGTTCTCTTGGAGTCTTGCCCGATCAAAGGGCCTTATCATCTCGTCTTCTAATCTATTCTTAGGAGATTGACCATCTCAAATCGGTCTCTATCACGCATGATGTAGATGAAGGTTGAAATGAGTTTAATTTACCTATTTGCTTATGAGTTTAGTACATCGTGTTCTTTGAAACACTTGATACACAAAACGCTTGTACTAAATATATATGTTATACTTGTACGTTTATGAGTAATTTATGTGTGTACGTTATGCTGGTTAACATTGTAATCATATTTTATATATCATGTTAGACGTAACTAACAAATTTGTGGAAACTAGATGGGGGGGGGGGGGGGGGGGTTGAATAGTTTTACTGATTAAAACTTTATTTTAAAATATTTAGATCGACTTATGTCAATCTATTGAGTGTGTGTGTTGGATGTTGATAGATACGCATATAAATAAACAATGCAAAGATAAAGAGTTAGAAGTGCACAACCACGACACGAGTATTTATAGTGGTTCGACTACAAGGATACCTTCCTTGCCCTACTCCACTCCCCGAGTCACCTACTCGAGAGTTCGTAATCACTACACAACACAAGCTCCTTGTGGCGGAGAAGCCTTCACAACGTCGCCTACTCTTTACCCGGTACAAGGCTAGACACCGGGTTCTTCCATGAGGTAGAACCAAACCTATCACAATGTCACCTACACTTTATCCGGTACAAGGCAAGATACCGAGTTCCATTACCAAGGAGGAACCACTACCCAACACTACACAACACCTATCCCAAAGGAGACACGCTTCTTATTACAACATCATCAAGGATATCAATATCCTTGGACACAACCTATCTATGTTTGTAAATCGATGCACCATGTCGATTGTACACCCTTGGCATCTTTCACTAATGCCCTTGACACGATCTTTTGACACCTTTCACTAATGCCTTCATTATGAACCTTTGGCACCCTTTACTAATGCCTTAAACACGAACCTTCGTCACCTTTCACTAATGCCTTCGACTTGACCCTTTTGCCATCCTTCACTAATGCCTTCAACACAACACTTCTAGAAAAGAGGAAAGAACTATGAACAAGAGAACTTCAGTAGTCTTGATGATGACGAAGCTTGGCAACTCATGGACTTGAGCTTGCTCGACTTCAAGAGGTGGTGATCTTGCCTTTAAGAGGAACCTAGAAGATCACACTAACACAAAACTACATGGAAAGATCATTTGGATCTGAGGTTAGAGAGTTTACAATAGTAAGAGAAAGTATATGTGAAAGTGGCAACTTACAATGAAGAAATGACTCACTATTTATAGACAAAAATTCACTACTATCCTCCGGATCCCACGGATCCCTTACATGAGGGATCCGTCCAGTGTAAACTGGGGGATCCGTAAGACGCTCCTCTTAAATGGGTTATGGGTCATGGATCATGGGTCATAGAATTTGGACCATGGGTATCCAAATAGATACAATGTATCTAGAAGATGCAATGCATCTAGTCAATGAGTCATGGATTAGCTCCATGGGTTTGGGTCATGGACTTTGGGTTTTATCCAACTACATTCAATGTATCTAGTTAATGGGTCAAGTACTTAGATTCTTACCCATTACATTTCCCATTACAATATATACTAAGTATGTATATATATACTCATTATGTAAACACTAGTTGTTATACATATGCATTTCTATAAAATGTAAACATTATTACTTGTTTAGTGTTTTGTATGAAAACGTAAGTGCGTTAGTAAACTATTTGCTCAAACTATTTATGTATTTTATTTGTTTTGTTAAAATGATTTTACGTTTGTTATCGACAAAACATTAGAAGATCGTAAAATATAAATAAACGTTTTTACGGCTTATTTGTATTAACAAAGTCCATTCATATACAATTCATAAATTCATATATTGTACTAAAGTACTTCAGAAAAATTAAGGTCCTTTTGTGTAGTCAAAAAGTACGGCAACTAAAAGATTTAAGGATTTTCAACGAGTTACTTAATATAACATTCTCTCAGTCGACCGATCAATCTTACTTGTAACTCACAAAGACCAAAATAGTTATTTAAAAGAGTGTGAGTTTCTGATTAAAATGTACGTGGCGTGATCAATATATCATGTACTGTTTCCGATCCTTTTCATAGTCACCCAAGATGTGCACATAGTGACTTTTTAATGTTATACATTTTTTTCCCATAATGCATAAAGTTTTAGCAAATCTTGCCAACTACACTCATCATCAATCAAATATGATATCCACCCACTATTATGAGACATTAAAAATAACAATGTGAACATCTAAATGAGACGTGAGTATTGCCATCATCAACCGTTTCATAATTACTCCATTTGTCCGAAAATATTTGTCCTCTGACAAAAACAAAGAATGTTAATATTTGTTTGTGAGAGAACGTTACCGGACATGTTCATGGATCAACTTAAAAGGTGTGTTTGGTTTGAGGGTATAGAAGTAAAGGATGACTTTCAGTCTGAATAAAGTTGTTTGGTTTATAAATTTTGTTCACGAGAATAGGTATGAAACCACAATAATAAGCATTTTCTAAACCCCTATTGATGATGGTTTGTAAATTTATTCTCATACTCAGGGCATCCACAATGGAGCCTTATTGTTCGATCAATAACATGGTGACTCATCATGCAATGCATTGTAAAATTTCATGTCATTCATATATTGAAACCTCAATCAATCCTTTTACATTTAAAATATATATATTTACTTTATATATTGTACTTTGTGTTTTGTACTATACATATATAGTATTTTGTAAGTAATAAAAATATGATTTTTCTATTATATGCCTTAAGGCACATGATAAGAAGTGAAAAAAATATATAAGAATACATGAGGATCCACAAAAAAGGACACAAGTACATATAAAAAATGTATTGTTTTGTGGATCACCATGCACTTTTATGTACTTTTTCACTCATTAACATGTGCCCTAAGGCACATAATAGAAAAACCCATACAAATAATATGATGTGAAAATTCGTTAAACTATATAATTGTTCAATGCATTTGGAGTATTTTGTATAATTTAATGAGATGTTGACATGACAGTGATATGATATTGTATTGAACTCAAAATGATATAATGCATTGGAGATGCCCTTATACCCGTAGTGATTTCCAAAGAATAAGAGTGCGTTTGGTTTGCAATTAGGAATCATTATTGATATGAGTTTGATAGTATATTGTAATGGATATGGAAATAGTTTTTAAACCCACCATTAAGTATGAGGACACTCTTATTTGTGGGTTTCAATACTAATATCAAAACCCGTATTTCTTAACGAAACATCCTTTTCCCATTCCCATTCCCATACTCCATTCCCAAACCCATAGAACCAAACGCACCCTAAAAATGTTAATCCTTTGTCAAACCAAAACCAAAGACCAGGCACAACACGCACCATCCATCACACACACCCAGAATTTTCAGCTCCCCAATTCCCAAATCTCATTCATAACATCATCTTCTTCATCACCATCATTTTCACACACACAAACACCAAAACACACAGTAACAAACCCTAACCCTAACCCCAACCATGGCGATCCGCCATCTCCTCAACCTCTACCGCCGCTCCCACCGCACCCTCACCCCCCTCACCACCACCACCAGATCCGCCGCTACCGCGGCCACCGCCGTAACCACCTCACCGGAAACCTCCCTGCCACCATCACCACCACCACCCGACCGCATGATCTACGACCGCATCTCCCTAACCGTCAACCAAAAGCTCAAAAAACTCTCAAACCCTAACCCTAACTACCTTCTCCACAACTCACCGTTCCCAAACACCACCGATCACACTCCAATACTCACCTTCCCGGAGACACGTGTCACGACTTTGCCGAACGGTCTACGTATCGCGACGGAGGCGAATTTGGCGTTACCAACGGCTACGGTTGGCGTTTGGATTGACGCGGGGTCGCGATTCGAGACGGAGGAGAATAACGGCGTGGCGCATTTTTTGGAGCATATGATATTTAAAGGGACGGGGAAGAGGAGTGTGAGGGAATTGGAGGAGGAAGTTGAGAATATGGGAGGGCATTTGAATGCGTATACGAGTAGGGAGCAGACGACGTATTATGCGAAATGTTTGGGAGGGGATGTGGCGAAGGCGGTGGAGGTTTTGAGTGATATTTTGCAGGATTCGAGGTTTGATGAGGATTCGATTGAGCGGGAACGGGGGGTCATTTTGAGAGAGATGCAAGAGGTATTTTTGTATGGTGGCTCGTTTTTTTTTGATTGAATGTTGTTTATGTTGATGTATATGTTTGAATAGTTTAGATATGACGTGTTTTAAGAGACAAATTCGTAGGAATTAAGGTTGTAAATGTTGCTAGGCGGTACTTGAGCGGTCGGCTATCTTTTAGGATTGAATGTTGTTAGGGGGGTGTTTGTTTAAGCTTATACGTGGGCTTATGAGCTTGTTTGATTTCGGCTTATATTTCATAAGCTCCAATTTTCTAGCTTATTTTGAGACTTGTGGACTTATATAAGTTTATTAAGATATAAAAAGCTTATATAAGCCCATAAATCTAAAAATAAGCTAGAAAATTGGGGCTTATAAAGTATATGCCGCAATGAAATACGCTCATTAGCCCAAACACTTCCTTAATGTTGGTGTATATGTTTGAATATGACATGTTTTAAGGGACAAATTCGTAGGAATAAAGGTTGTAAAAGTTTCTAGGCGGTAATTGAGCGGTGGTACTACTTTGTAGAGAGTAATCGGCATAGGTGGGGAGTCCTCGGATTGAAATTTTTATATATAGATATCGAAATTAAGGTTGTAAAACCGAGTTTTGACCAAACGGATTTTTTTAGCGATTTGGCTTAACTCGCCTCGGTCACTTACTTTGTAGTGAGTAATCACCGATTAGTCAGCCTTGAGATATGAGTCTCACAAGACTGATTGAAATTAGAAACTGATCGATAGATGTAATAATTCTGAACAACTAAATTAGTAAAAAACAAGGATAACAAATGCCACACATATAAGTGTAATACAAATAAAGCAATTAAATAAGACTATTTTAATACAAAAGTAGCTTATTAGCTTATGGAGAATGCATGTGATGGTTTGGGGTAATGTTATGTTGTATTAAAGCGTTAGTATTGGTAATATGTCAAACAAGGAATGTGGAGCGGGGTATTCAGAACAACATGAAGGGTGTTTCAGATTGCTTATTTCAAGCTTGTTTTGTTAGTGACACCCAATAGCTATGAAGCACCACAAATAAGCTTACCCAAATACCCGTTCATAGTTGGTATTTTTGAGTCCCATTGCAATCTATTTTGGTCATCTGACCAATACTGAAGTTTTAGATCCACATAAGCTTACCCAAACACCATTTCATGCGTGGTGGATAATCTAATAAACTAATTTCGTAACAAATTCAAGACTTACCAAAATCAAATTGTTAGTGTTGATTTATATGTTTTAACTACTTGAGATTATGATGTATATGCTTAAAATAAACATAGGGGGTGTTTGGATGAGCATTTTATTGATAATAAAGTTTCATTTACAAAACAATGTAGTAAGGCTTTTACTAAAAGGACAACCTACAGTGACTAGGGGCAATTAGTAGGAAATTGCTTTTGGACCTTGACACAAAGTCATTCTAAATAGAGTACAAGGATAAAAAACGCTACACACATCATCCAAATACATTTAGACCAACTAATATAACATGACTGATACACTAATAGTTATTTAGCTTGTGCTTATGCACGGTGTTTGGGGTGAGGTTATGTGGTATTAAAATGCAAATAATGGTAAAATGACCATATTATGTGTCGGGGCTGATCGGAAAGGTATAGAGGGTGCTTGAGATTGCTTGTTTGGAGCTTATTATGTTATACGGAGTAATAACTTAATAAGTTCATAAGCAATACAAATATGCTTATCCGAATACCCCTTTATCTTTCTTTCATGAACTCCGTCACATTTTATTATGGTAATTTTACCATTGCCAAGTTTCTAGTGGGACACAAGCTTACCCAAACATTATTTCTTCCATTATGCATAATCTAGTAAACTGGTGTCTTCGGTTTTTATTGAGTAGTGATTAACTTTTCATACATAGGGCCTGTTAAACTACAAAAATCGACTGTGTCAGGTGTAGTTTAAGCTTGTGAGCTTTATGGACTGTTGTCTGAATAATCTTGCTCTATACCAAAATTAGTGCCGGGTACCAAATCTATGAATACAAGTTACAGATAGGTGATATATGAACACAAGTTACAGTATATAATGGCTTAGAAGGGTATCCACATTAGTACATGGTGGGCCTAAAGCACAAGATTTCGAGCCCAATCACTAAAGTCGGACGTATGTGGCTAGAATAATTCGTAGATGCTTATCTATGCTGAATATACGATGATACGAAGTGATCAATATATATCTGGATTAAAATGTCCAAATAGTCAAAGTGGCTATGTCACATGAACAGACTAATTGTAACGCTGATCTGGGAAGTTTTTCACCCTTGATCCTCTATGTTCTCTTTTTATGCTAATGAGGGATACATTGCTATTTTAGCATCAGATCAAGATTAATCATATAAGTTGTTCTTACTAAATTCACAACTTTTGATGCAGGTGGGTGAACAGAACATGGAAGTAATTTTTGACCATTTACATGCTACTGCTTTCCAATACACTCCTCTTGGTAGGACCATTCTTGGACCTGCTGAAAACATTGAGAAGATAACAAAGAAGGATATTCAAGATTATATTTCCACTCATTATGCTGCTCACAGAGTGGTACTGTCTTAAATTATCAACTGTTTGATTTTGTGTCATTTTTGGTCAAACTAGTCTATTAACAGGGTTCAGTTATTTATACTAGATTTTTTTATTATTCATTTGCTTCAGGTTATTTCTGCCTCTGGAGCTGTTAAACACGAAGAACTAGTGGAGCAGGTGAAGAAAACGTTCACAAAACTGTCTGCCAATCCCTTGACCACATCACAGATAGTAGAAAAGGAGCCAGCAATGTTCACTGGTTCAGAGGTTTGCATTACGGATTATTATTTCTGAGGTGGCAATTTTGACCCATTTGCTTATGAATGGGTTGATTTGGGTTATGTATTGTCTCTGACTGGTCAAACACGTAAACCATAAGTTAATTTAAAATGGAACAGGTCATGGAAAGAACATGTCAGTGGTTGAAAGTGGCCAATATATTTTATAGCATAAAGCCTCCTTTTTTTTTTTGAAAGGCAACAATTATATAACCAAAACTAAACTATACAAACAAACGGATTATTGTGGAGATAAAGATACTCTTGTTCAATCACAATGAGTATTTGACACACCACTTATTACTGTGTTGAGAAATAGAAGTTTTTGGACAAGATCACAAGAACTCTTTGGTGCAACTCATCCCTACCTCACAGAAAGGACCCATTTTGACCCAAACCTGTTTGACCATCTTTGAGATTTTTTTATTACCTACCTCTAGATCTGATACTAAGAAGTAGAATTTAATTGAATCCATGATATAATCAGATTCGCATGAGGGACGATGATGCTCCTCTGGCACATTTTGCTATTGCATTCAATGGAACATCATGGACTGATCCTGACTCGATTGCTTTGATGGTCATTCAAGCCATGCTTGGATCATGGGACAAATCAGTAGGAGGGGGAAAGCATATGGGGTCGGTATTCTCTTCTTTAGCTTTGATTTATGATCTAAACATATAAAAAATGTACTCCGTCCCAAAATTATTGTCCATCACGTTAAGAAAAATATATTAGATTACAGCTTTGATTTTGGTAAAAGCCACAAAAAGACAGATTTACCAGACAGTTAAAATGATTTCGTTTAGTTTTTTTTTATTATTATATTTTTTTAATTTTTATTATATTCTGTTATCCTAATAACTATTTTTTGAGTAGTGGACAATTATTTGGGAATAAACATAAAAGGAAAGATGGACAATAAAAATGGGACGGAGGGAGTAGATAACAATGTTATAACTTATTCACCTTTTCTCTTAAGGGATTTTGGCTATATTCTTACTCTAGCTGCTTAAATTTGAAATTTTGGCTATATTTGCAACGTGTTGAGCTGGTTGAATGTCATCTGTTAAGTTATTCAAATTCTATAAACTTTTATATCGTACCAGAACATAAATATGTTACTCTAAGTCTCTAATCATTTAGTTTCTTTATAATATTTAATACATGAACCATATGTAAATAAAAAAAGCTGGACAAAAATGTGTACCCAACTCCACCCATTTTGACCTGATTGTATAACGTGGGTTGAGTTAGTTTTTGAAACGTTAATGACACTTTTTGAAACTATGTTCAGCTCACAGCTTACACAGATGGTGGCGATTAGTGAACTTGCTGAGAGCATAACGGCTTTCAACACCAACTATAAAGATACAGGACTGTTTGGTGTATATGCCACTGCGAAGGTGTGTGTTGGTTTATATTCACCTTTTGGTGGAAAAAAAACATAGCATTTGCTATTTTTCTTTTTTTGTTTGCATTTTCTGTAGATTATAAATTAAGAATATTGGTTCATTTGTACTTTCTGATTATCATATGCCATTGTCCAGTTACCTTGTGTGTTTTTTCTTCTTCTGTAGGCTGATTGTTTAGATGATTTGGCTTTTGCAATCATGCAAGAGGTGACTAAGCTGTGTTATCGAGTAGGAGATGATGATGTTACCCGTGCTCGAAATCAGGTAATGAAAGCGTTACATGTACATTTGCATGCTATTGTTTACTTTAAGTAGGGTGGCATATGGAAGAGTCGGCCGGGTTTGGTAAGGGGACAGACACGTGTGGGTCAAATGGTTTCAAATTTGGAATGGGTTAAAATTGGGTCGGACCTGAATCACTTAAGAGTGCGTTTAGTTGGAAAAAATTTCCTAATTTTCTATAATCAGTTTTGTGAAAAGGGAAGGAATTAAATTTACCACAAAATGTAGAAAACGCGTTCATGTGACATTGTTTTCTAATTTTGAATATAAGAAGGGGGGTTACAAGGGAAACAAAGAAAACACAAAAATGTGTTTTGTAGTCCCCTTGTTAAGTTGAGAATGCATGTTTTGTGCTTTGTAGAGAATTTGTTGGGAAATTTTTTTATTTGAACGCAATCTTCATTTTCCTTGTTTTGTACAAAACATTTTGAACGCACCCTTTACTGTTCAGTTTTATTTCTCGATTAATAATGAGTGTCAAATACTCATTTAAAGATCACATTGTTTCTTTAACAAGAGTAATTGGTTTTCTGAGGCTTTGTGTATTAAAAATACATTCTGGGCTTGTGTCAACCCATCTGATTTGTCTTCTTTAGCTAAATGTTTCTATCGGTTTCCCACATCCAAGCTTTTAGTAATTCCATGCCTTAAATTTGGTTGTTTATTCGACATCAGCGACATTATATCTGATTACATTTGTTTCCAAGTAATAAGTGGTTTACAAGCTGTCTAAACGATAATATGTGCCATTCACTAATTGTTTAATGTATTGCAGCTGAAATCTTCATTGCTTCTTCACGTTGATGGAACCAGCGCTACTGCTGAGGACATTGGACGCCAGGTCAGTTGAAGCAGAATATTTGGGCGTTGTTTGTTACCTTTCAAATTTACTCTTTGGTCTGCGCTGTTAAAATGTTTATAAAAAATATCTGACAACTAATTACCTTAAACCAAAATTCAAGGTAGCATGTTTTGTATACGCTAGTTGGAAGCATCCAAGCTCGATTAATGATCTTTCTTGTTTGTTTACAAAGTGATTCATGCGCACTGGCTATTTATATGTTTTTGTTAGGTTTTGGCTCACGGCCCAATATTAAACAACTCCTAATGTTGACTGATTTTCTTGTTGCAGCTACTTACTTATGGCAGAAGAATCCCATATGCTGAATTATTTGCCAGAATCGATGCAGTTGATGCTGCCACCATCAAACGTGTAGCCAACAGATTCATTTTTGACCAGGTAACACTCACTTTCCATTTTATTATATTTGCTCTAAAAACCTGTTTTACAAGTCATTTCTCAGCTGCAGTATCTCTATCTGTTATGTAATATTTAATTCCAGTGCATATGAAATTTGTTTAGCATGTGAGTCAGTTTCTGGTGAAGGAGGCAAAATGGACGGGTCGGGTTGGCTCTGCGTGGGTTTTGGGGTAATTGGTCAAAATGAGTGATTTTGTTTTGGGTTGAAACTAATTGGTTCACTCGAAACACTTCTTTCCAAAGTTATAAATTTTTAATAAGTGATTAGCGGGTAGCATCCGCCGCAACCCGGGCTTCAGGTTTTATAGAACACGTTACCGTAGTTGTGATAGTCACCCTAATTGATCAACATCTCGTTTTCATTGGCGGTGTAGGATTCGCCTAAGGTTTTTTACATTTTATAAAAAAAAAAAATATGTTCAGGAGGTTTTATGCTTCGAAAATGCACTCTCTGGGCTTTCTACCTCTTTGGACTTTTTTTTAGCTTTGTAGTGTGTTTGAATCTTTAGAGATGACGGGTCAGCTGGGGTTGCATTTGTTTGGCCACTGGTCAAACGGGTAAAATTTACAAAAGTAGCAAAAAGCAAACGGGGTCAAAGGTCTTTAAGTCTTGTTTTCATATTATTCTTAGTAAATATTAAAATTGATATTTTTTTGGGTAAAGGGTTTATACCCGGTGAAATTTATTAAAATTGATATTTAAATTGCTATAATACATTATTTACTCTTAAGAAAAGATAAAAGATGGTACTATGGTAGCCCAAACCGACATGTTTTATCAAGTACCTGTTTTGACCCAAAGCCATTTTGACGCCTTAACCTACCTGCCTGTTTTGCCACCTCCAACCAATACAAAACTCATAAACCTGGAATTCCTGATCAAATACACCAACTAACTTTTGAGAAAATGAATGACGTATGCAGGACCTTGCGATAGTAGCATCTGGACCCGTGAAGCTATTGCCAGACTACAACTGGTTCCGTCGCCGTACTTACAAGCTCCGTTACTAGAAGCTTTCTCTTAATCTTCTTTTTCGATGATATAAAATTCCATCAATCTGATCTCTTAGAACCCCAATACAAGGTTTGTGGGTAAGAGAGAGTATAAGATTTTGTCGAAGCATGGTTTCTTTCTATTTGAGAATAAAACTAGGGCTTTTTGTATAGCCTCCCGCTCTGTACAACTTGTATACCAACCAACTGCATTCAGGTTTGCGACTTTTTGGTTTATTCTACATAAAGGTTGATTGTAGTTTGGTGTAAGGTTGTGTTACGACGATTTGTACATCGTGCACTGAAAGTTATAAAGCATCCACCTAAAAAATGTCCAAAATGATAAATATGTCACATATAAGTCTTGATTTTGAATCATGAATAAAGTTTCAAGGTTTCTTTCAATATATAGTGCGAGTATCTACTTTACACATTCAAAGTAGACAACTATATTCTATTCTAAACATTAGCTCAAAATAGAAGTTGGTGATAAGGTAAATAAAGAGCACAAACCTTTATTGTGGTAAAGTGAGTTGTCATTAATCATTAGCATCCAAACTTTGCATATTCTATTTTGCCTTTTACGCTTTACAACGCTTGTCGCTTTATATTTCTTTACATGTCTAGAATTCTAAAGTGTTATTGTGATATTGACACCTTTAATAACAACTGTATGTCATATCTTACGAGACTTCGACATTAACTTGTAATTTACATTCGTCTAGTTGAGGTTATTTTACTTTTTGGCATATTCATGATCTTGTTAAAGCTATGTTTTGTTTCGCTCAATGTGATGACGAGTACCCTGTAATTAAGATTATAGCGAGTAATGTTTTTTTGACTATATGTGTTTTATGTCAATAACTTTACAATAATTTTAGCTAATACAAATCTAGTTGCTCAAAGTTATGATCGTTATATGCTATATATTGATTGTAGTTGCATTTGTTAGCATCAATCAAATCAATAGTAGTTTGTTTAATACCACTATCTTTACTTATGTAAAAAAACACTATGTACACTCACATATCCGAATATCTGAAAAATTAACTAGGATTGATTCGAAATTGGGATATATGATTGTCACTTTCAGAACTCATGTGTAAGTCTTACAAAAAATCAAATATTTGGATACTCAATTTTTATATATTCATATACATAAAATCATTATCCGAAATTTTAGATATCTAAAATTCTTAGATCCTATTTTCGCTTATGTAACAAACAATTCCTTAGTTTTACGACCCATACAACAAGATGTATATCCAGTTTATACCAAAGGATTCCTCTGGAATATACATCATTCAACAACCAAAGTTGTTCCCTGCTTAACACCGTGGTTAGAGGTTTAAAGTACAAAACCACTGACACAATGCTACCGGAATAGGTAATGTTGTTGGAAATAGAAATGGTAGTCACCGGAGGGTAGTTTTCAAGTGAGGTGCTCAAATTGAAAACTACTCTAATCGGGATTAGTCTGACATTCCCGATATATTCAAAGAATATACCAGGGTGGTATTATGCCCCATTAGAATGGCGGTGTTGTTGATTTGGTGGTAGTCAATAAACATGTCATCGACCACCACACCACCAACTATGACTGTCCCTTTTGTAGAAAAAAATAAGGATGCCAAAAACATAAAATATTAAAAAAGGTAAGGTAAGAGCCATCATAGCAACAGATACACCGATTATGGTACAAGGGATGCGACTGGGACGCGGCGGATGAAGGGTTGATGTGAATTGTGGTAGTGGTGGTGGTGAGAAAGAATCGCTACTTTCTATCTCTAGGTGGTAGGATGGTGGGTGAATGGGGTTGGAAGGGGGTACTGGTGAGGGAGAAGCCATGGTGGTTGTTGGATGGTGGTGAAAGAAGAAGAGAAGTGGGTTGGTGCCATTTTGCGGTGGTCACCATATTTATACTCAAAACCTTTTCCGGTTACGGGTTTAGCTTTGATGGAATAGCTTCCCAAATTCTCATCCCAAATATCGAAGAAGATGCGTACCTTCACACTCCCTCCCTCCTCTGACACAAACACTTTAACCCAAAATTATTCTCTTTTTCATTTCTTCTACTTCACACTGTTTGTTTGAAATAGAGGGTTGGTTAAAGCAAGGGAAGATGACAGATTGACTTGCCTTTTCACTTCACATTTACACTTTTCTCCCATTTTAAATGAGTGGGCTTGGTGGGGTGGTAAATCAACAGCAGTTTGTTTAACACCATCTAATTCACTTATGTAACAAATATTATGTACCGTCTCATAAACATCAAAAAATTTAATTGAAATTGATTCAAAAATTGGGATATATGATTGTCACTTTCAGAACTTATATATTTTAGTTGGAAATGAGTGAATTATATTAAGTATAAACAATGAGAATACACAAGCAATCCTGCTATTGATGGACACGCCTCATCAAACAACAAGAAAGTTGAATCCATAACACTCAGTAACTATAAACTGAAGCAAAAACAATGAAACAATAATTCAAACACCCATTCTTCTAGTCTAGTAATGCACACTAACACTAGGCAACCATGAAGAGAATTCATCCCTTGACTACATTTCCATTATGCAAATACCCTACATGTGATTCACAGAGGCTCTTACAAAAGTCATCATCAAAAGCATGAGAAAAACTCCAAAACTCATATATAATTCTTATGAAAATCAAAATATTTTGATACTTAATTTTCAGACATTCGTATATATAAAACCATTATCCAAAATTTTAGATATCTGAAGTTTTAGTTATCTGAAATTTTAGATATCCGAAATTTCAAGGGTCAAAGGTTATAGATTATTGTTGTTAAATGAAGTGTGTATTGTAAGCCGTCATAGTCAAACGTTTTCGCGTCAAAAGTTTTTAAATTCCGGTCAAAACCGGGCATGAAGCGTAACACATGTCATCAGATCTAACTATTTTATTAGATCTATCATCTTATTTAGAAAATGATAGTAATAATATATCCACTTCCACCGGCCTCTTGTTTATGGGTGTCATTGTTGCCTATCTTCATTTGTCATTAGCCACAAAAAGTCCAAAATAACTATGGACCAAAATTTCTTCCCTCCTTGTACCATCAATTGTGCTTATTTTCAGCAAATCCATCATTCTCTTTGTTTACGGTTATGCTCCATTCAATCCCTGCTGATTGTCATGGTGTTCGTCTCGCCGGTTACGGTTTCCCTCATCGTCCCTGCTTTAATTAGCAGAAGAAATTTTAGGTACAATCAGTTAAGGATGATAAGTAACCTTTATTCTTAACCTCAAACAGGTAACTTCTCCCTACAAATACAAGAGTTAACATTTGAAATAAAAAAATATTGGGTTATGGCTCAAACCGCCGATCCTGAGTTTCTATTAGCATGTTGTCCGCTTTCTTATTTTCTCTCACTTAGCTCGATTTTGTCCTGTTACCTACAACTTCATGTTTTTATTGACCGTATCGTCAAAGGCTTCACATATTCGCATGATGCCTCATACTACACATGGGGATTCAAACTACTACTGCTTGCTCTAGTAGTTGGTTCTTTAGTAGGATCAATAGCGTTAAATTTAAGGTCGTTAGTTTGACATACCACTCAACCCTATCAAAAAGGTTTATCATCCCTTTCCGAGTCGAAAAATATTGGGTTCAATAGCTTGAAGAATGGAGAGAAGACTACTTTCTCTTCGCTTATATGGACAAAACACAAAAAATTGCTTTCCATTTTCAACAAAAGTATTTTTGTATGTAGTGGAAGCTTTCCACAAGCTTTTTATGTCTTACTTTGAAATTATGTTTTTCATTCACACACTCTTATCTGGACCCTTGCTAAGAATATGTTACAAAACTTCGCTAACTATCCTTCAAATACAAGAATATGACCGAAACAACACTGACAACAATGACAAAGTGTATTTTAGGTTTGCTATACACATAGACGAAACAACAAGACCTTCAAAGAGACACATAAAAAGATGTATCAACCAAACAGACCAAGTCATTTGTGGGTCTCAAAAACCATGTCAAGCGGAATTTCTTTTGCTTCTTCGTAAATCTTCATTAGATCTCATTGGTGTTAATAAGTATGACTCAGATACTAATTCGGAAACCCACCATACATGTTGAATCCTAGTTGTGGCAACATTAACAGGAGTTGTGATTGCAAATCCTGCCATTACATAACAGGCGAAAGATTCGTTAACTGGTGGTGTCAGGGAGGGCTTGAAACTTGTTGCAGCCATCGAGAAAGAACTATGTACATATGTATCTGTTTTAGCTCAATGTGCTAGCGAAAAAATATGGTCCCAAGTCTATTTGTATCAAAAATGGTGTGAATTTGATCTTCGAACCAATGAAGAAGAATCTTACATGGGTTTTCTCGAGAGGTTGCGTAAAGAATGTGAACACATCGAGGGAACTATATACAACGAACAAATGGGTATGGTTGAAGACGAGCTTATACTTTCTAAGTACATTGTTGCACGATGTATGCACCAAATCAACAAGACCATGTTAGATCGCCTTCATGATCCCGAGAATCAAACTATTCTAGAAGGTCACTTTGAGGATACAAGACTATACATCGCTCATCTGTTATGTGCTTATTTCACGAACATTCCAAGCCTTATTGAGCTTAAATGTCATGAGGTAGCCACTAATAAGATGGAGAAAAGTATATTAATGGTTGCTCGACTCCTAGAGAGTCTGAAAGATATACTTTTGGGGCTTTAAAATCAACGAGTGGCGTGCGGATGGATCTCTGAGTGGTGCCTCATAGAGACAGTGTGTTGGTTTGGTCATAAGTAGTTGTAATTCGTGTTTGTAATTTTAGAATGTGTTTGGTTAGTAGTGTTATGGTAATATGTTGTTAGGTCAAGATAAGTTAAATGAACCCTTGAGCCAATGAACAGGGGATCGTTCCATGGAAAGAATAGAAGGACAAATCTAGATGATTCAAGTAGGTTAAATTAAGCAATGAAAGGCTAATCTCACCTCCAACACCACCTGTTTCATAGTCGCACATGTCAAGCATTGTGACATGACCTGTTTTATTGCCGCACGTGATTCCACTCCATTTATAACAATCATCTTCTTTTTCAGGCCTCCATGTAGAGAGCAGGTCATCGGGGTCTAGAAGGCGAGCTTTGAAACCAATAAGAGATTGTATCTCATTATCGATGCACATATTAGTAGCTCCTCCTGCGGCTACAACCAGTTTGTGGCCAAATGAAATGTGCAAGGAGATATACAGTGTGCAAGGAGATGGTTTGACGAGGGTGATGTAAAACATTTGGCGGGGGAAGTATGTGTCAGCCATGGTTGCAGCCGGTGCTAGGTTAACGTATGCACGACAGGAAACACAATTGTGGTTAGTCACTGTTTTAGTGACTTCACTGGTTGCCACAGTATACCAACTTAACACCACCATCTTCACTTATGTAACAAGCACTATGTACCGTTTTATATTTGGATATCCGAAAATTTATCTGAAATTGATACGAAAATTGAGATATATGATTGTCACTTTCAGAACTCATATATAAGTCTTACAAAAGATAAAAATATTTGGATACTAAATTTTCGGATATTTGTAAACATAAACTCATTATCCAAAATTTTAGAAATATGAAATTCCTATATCCTATTTTCGTTTTAGGCCTCCTAAAAATATGAAACGACCCTGATTGATAAGTTAGTGTGGGAGAAAGATAATGCCATGTCACTAATGCGACAATAAGTGATGATGTTTTGTTGAATCACCGCTAGATTTTAAACAGCCTAATGAAATCACCATAGTTAAAGGAAATGCATTAGCTTTGAATATGGATAAAAAGGCCAAAATCACTAAAATTCCCATCTTATATTAGCTCATTTACGAAGCTTAGTAGGGACAGATGGAGTCATTCAACATGATAAATAAATACTTCCTCCGTCTCAAACTTATAGTTCATATTTCTTTTTTGGGATGTCTCAAAATAATTGTCCATTTTCTTCTTTAAGTAATAAAAAAAGAATTTTGTTGAGGAATATTCTGTTTGAGTGGTTGAAAATTATAATGGTCCAAATTTTATTAAACTTTATGATTTTTGTCTCCTGACAAAAATTTTGAGACGGAGAAAGTAATAATCTTTATTTGTAATAATAATCTCAAATGATAGTATTATGATAAAAAAATAAATAAAAATACTAAACTTCTTTATTTGTTTTCAATAAAAGACAATTAATTTAAAATAATATGAAAAAAAAATGGACAATAAATTGGGGTATTTGTTTAAGTTTATATGTAAGCTCATAAACTTATTATTTTTCAGCTTATACTTTATAAACTCTAATTTTCTAGCTCATTTCGAGATTTATGAGCTTGTGTAAGTTTATCATGTCATAATAAACTTATATAAAGCCGCACGTCTCAAAATAAACCGAAAATCAAATAAGCTCCTAAATCACATAAAAACAAAGCATACTTACAAGGAAAATAATAAATGGGCCTAACTAAAGAGGCTTAAAAGGAGACCCAATGCATAAATGACTTGTACAATAACAGTACATGCAAAAATGACTTGTACAATAACAGTACAAGTCATTTATGCATTGGATCTCCTTTTAGGCCTCTTTAGTTAGGCCTCTGTATCATAACTCTACTTACAAAGGCTAGCAGGGAGAAATGAGTCATTCGCCACAATTAATAAACAAATAAAAAGAAAACAAAAAAACAGAAAAAGACAGAAAAAACACACCACACAATGATGGAAAAGTGCAAAGGCAGTCAGTCATGCACAATTATTCTCCCAAACACCCCTCATTTAATATCATTATCATTACTATTTTAATTAAATTAAATAAATCTAGTTATATTTTTAAACATCACAATAATTATTTCCCCATTTTGTTCCATTTACTCTACTCATTCATTCATTGATTCAAATCAATCTATCTATAATCCTCCTCTCAGTAGCAGTAGTTAATGCCGTTAAATCTACACTCAACGAACTGGTATATCATCTCCAAACCCTAACTATAATGCTCTTCATTATCTCAATTTGTATAAATCTCATTTTATCTGTTCATCTTTGCATTTAGTTAGCTGTACGGATCAGATCTGTGCTGAATTATGATTAATTAAGATGTAATTGTGATCCAAATGTAGTTATTATGAATTTGTTATGCTTGTACGGATCAGATCTGTATCGAATTGTGGTGAATTTAATGTGAATTGTGTGTTTAGTTAGTTTGTTGATGATGATTAAATGTCATCATCAAAATGACCTAATCACGTTTTGATATGTTGATTAGTTGAATATTGTAGTTAAAAATGCGGTTATGATTTGACGTGGAACGTTACATTTTAGTTAGTTATTATGAATTTGATGTGAATTGTGTGTTAGTTAGTTTGTTGATGTTGAGTTGCGGTGTGATTCGGTCAATTTGATGATGAATTTTGGTTGAGTGGAATGGCGATTAGTTTAATTTTGTGTTTAAATGTAGTTATGATTGATGTTTAAACTGATATTTAGCTAGATATAATGAATAATTTATTCGAATTATGATCAGAAATGTGTTAATTTGTTTAAGTTTTTGACTAAAATGGCGATTAGTTAAATTGGCGTTATAATGATTTGATGTGGAAGGTTACATTTTAGTTAGTTGTAATGAATCGAGTTTCGTATTGTTTGTATGGATCAGATCTGTACTGAATTATGATGAATCTGATGTGAATTGTGTTTTTATGTTTGTAAGACGGTTGGTTAGTTTGTTGACGATGGTTACAGATGTGATTAGGTCGATGCTGAATTTTGGTTAGAGCCTCAAGTGAAATGTTGAATAGTTAAATTTTGTAGTTAAAACGTAGTTACGATTCGATGTGGAAGGTTACATTTAGCTAGTTAGAATGAATCATTTTGTTTGTGCAGATTGGATCTGTATTAAATTACGATAAATTTATTGTGAATTACTGTATGTATGTATTATTGTGTTTGTTGATGTTGAGTAAGTTACGGTTTAATTAGGTCATTTAAATATGAATTTGTGTAGAAGATTAAAATGGCGATTCTGTGAAATTGTGCTTAAATGTTGTTATGAATTGACGTGTAATGTTACATTTTAGTTAGTTTGATGCATTGATTGTTAGTATGATTGTACAGATCAGGTCTGCATTAATTTTTGATGAATTTGATGTAAATTAAGTGTTAATTACATCATTTGATAGTGAAATGTAAAGTTGTGTATTAAATGTACGTGAAATGTTACATTTCGTGAGTTATAATGAATATAATTTCATTATGATTTTACCGATAAGATCTATATAGTGGTAAGGACTAAGGTACCTAACCTCCTGACAAGAGGTATAGAGTTCAAACCTCACTATGTATTGGGTAGGAAACAGTCACAGGAATACGTTGGTTAGGCCTTGTACATCTGAGTCAAAGACTCGCCCTCCCCCTGGTAACCTGAATAGGGAAAACCTCATCCGTTTAGGATTAGATATGTATTGAATTATGACGATTTTGATGTGAATTGTGTGTTTTAGTTATTTTAATTAGTGTTTAACCATCGCCTAGGTAGCCTAGTAGTAAGGTGTCCCTAAAGTCTCACAAGAGACCAGGGGTGGGTGAACAACTTGGGATGGCCAGGGAAAAGTAACTGATGGAAATACCAGTTAGGCTGCGTACATTAGAGCCAAAAAGGCTTGACTTTCCCTGGAAATTTGAACAAGGATCCTTCTCCGTTTGCGTCTGTGTGATAGTTATGTTGATGTTGATTATTAACATCTAAATGCTGTTATGATTGATGCTCAATTTTACATTTCAGTTAGTTATAACGCCTTGATGTTGTTACTAATTTATGTTTGTACAGATCAGATCTGTATTGAATTATGATATGTTTGTGATAAATTTGTAGTTAAATGTTGTTATGATTTGATGTTGAAGGTTACTGTTTAGTTAATGCTAAATCATTTTGTTAGTACAGATCAGATCTGTACTGTATTATGATGAATTTAATGTGAATTGTGTGTTTATGTTTGTTAGACTGTTAGTTTGTTGATGATGATTTAAGGTGTGATTAGGTCGTTTTGATGGTGAATTTTGGTTTGAGCCTCAAGTGAAATGGTGATTAGTTGAATTTTGTAGTTAAAATGGACCAAATGGTTTTATGATTGATTTTGAAAGTTACATTTTACTAGTTATTATGAATTCTGAGGATTTTTGTGATAAATTTGATGTGAATTGTGTGTTAGTTAGTTTAACCATCTCCAAGGTGGCCTAGTTGTAAGGTGTCCCTAAAGTCTCAGAAGAGACCAAGGTTCAACTGTCGTTGGGTGAACATCTTGTGATGGTCAGGGAAAAGTTAACTAAATTGGTGATTGAATTGATTGTTATGATGTTTGTACGGATCAGATCTGTATTAAATTGTGATGAACTTGATGGCTAATTGTTTATTAATGGTGGGTGTGTGTGTTATTGATGATGTTATAAAAGTTGTAATTAGGCCACTTGATGTATTGAAGGTACTTGTGCTAGCCTTAAATATATGAGGGTGATTGTCTACTTGATATCCGATTTCGTATGTTTTACACAGATTTTCCTCGTTTTGTGTGATGTCATGATTATGTGATTATGTGTTATTGTGTTTGTTGATGTTGGACCAAGTTGTACTTATGTTATTTGATGTCCATTTCAGGTTGATCTGAAGGTTTTACGGCTGACATTTGGTTACTTGATCTAGAAATCTGAAGCTGATTGTTTGCTTAATTTGATTCGATTACTTTGATTTCGTGTATTTACGGCGATTTCACCCGAGGCTGTGATTGTGATGATATATTGACAGTTGTCTTGAATAGACAGAGAACTTCCTGATACTGTTTGAATTACAAATATCAGGCTGATAGTTTTGTAAATAGTAAATATACGGTCAAAATAGCAGTTTGATAGTGGTGGTTAAATCCATAAGTAGACGGAGGTTGAGATTATCAATATGAGAAGACCTTTGTTTCATAAGCTTTCTTTAATCTTCGGCCCTAGGCCGCCATGGAGCTGGTTACTTCTGTGTTTCGTTAGTGTTCTCGGGCTTATAGTTTTGTTACGTACGTCTTCATCCACCACTTTTGATTCTGTCACTCTTAGTATAAAATCGGACATATATACAAACTATAGAAGACTTAAGGAGCAAACAACAAATGATTATTTGGAGTTAACGAGTTTATCTTCTGGGGATAGTAATTTGAAGGAGGTTAGTCTTTGTGGTAGAGAAAAAGAACATTATGTTCCTTGTTACAATGTGTCTGCTAATCTGTTGACGGGGTTTAAAGATGGTGAGGAGTTTGATCGGCATTGTGAACTCTCACGAGACCAAGAAGAGTGTTTGGTTCGTCCTCCAAGAGATTATAAAACTCCTTTGAGTTGGCCCGTTGGTAGAGATGTAATCTGGAATGCAAATGTTAAGATAAGCAAAGATCAGTTTCTTTCTTCCGGGAGCATGACAAAAAGGTGATTCCTAAATTTGACTATTTGAGTGGATAAGCAAGCTAATATGAGAATTTACTTATGTTTATCCCCTTGTGAGTTTGTTGTGAATTAATAACTGCCCATTAATATTTTCGCCCCTCAAATGTCTTTTTAGGTTGATGCTATTGGAGGAGAATCAAATTTCTTTCCACTCAGATGACGGGGTACTCTTTGATGGCGTCAAAGAATACTCCCACCAAGTTGCAGAGATGATTGGATTGGGTAGTGATGCCGAATTTCTTCATGCTGGTGTGAGTACCCCCAATGCCAATTTATGTTGATTATTTTCATTGCAAGTGTATATCTAATTAGCATAGAATAATTGGCCTTTCCTGTTTGGAATATATAGACTTGAAGTTGTGGTTAATTCACTGTATATGTTAACAGGTACGCACTGTACTTGATATTGGTTGTGGGTTTGGTAGCTTTGGGGCTCATTTGCTCTCACTGAAACTCATGCCTGTTTGTATGGCTGGTTATGAGTTAACGGGTAGTCAAGTTCAGTTATCCCTTGAAAGAGGTCTTCCAGCAATTATTGGCAACTTCATTTCAAGAAAACTTCCGTTTCCGTCATTGTCGTATGACATGGTTCACTGCGCACAATGCGGGATCTTATGGGACCAAAAAGGTAGTCTATCTGGTGTTGATAAATAGTTTTTCGCTTTTGAACATGGTTCACTGCGCACAATAAAGTATTTTGTTGACTGTTACTTTATTGTTGCTTGATCCTGTCTCTAATGATATTTTCTTATATCAGATGGAATATTTCTTATTGAAGTTGATCGGATCCTCAAGCCTGGAGGCTACTTTGTTTTACATGGTAGTTCTTTGAGTACAAAACAGGGAAGCATGGCTAGCCCTATCGAAACATTTACTCAGAAAATCTGCTGGACGCTTATAGCTCAACAAGAAGAAACTTTCGTATGGCAAAAAACTACTGATGCCCAATGCTACTCATCTGGGTGAGGCTAATAGCATAGTTGTATTATTTTATAAAAGTACATTTCTATATGACTAGTTCTAGTGTTTAATTAATAAAATTACTCAGAAAATGGACCAAACAGATTCCCTAAAGTAAAATCATCATTTTACTAATTGAGACGGTTGAAATCAATGATTGGTTACTAAATACAAAGTGAACATAGATTAAGGAATCTTTATATACTATTCCTTTTTCTGAATTGCAGAAAGCAGGGTGTTATTCCACTGTGTAAAGAAGGACGTGAGGATATTCAATCGTACTATCAGCCACTTGGATCTTGTATAGGAGGGACTGCCAGCAAACGTTGGGTTCCCATTCAGAACAGGTCCTCCAGTTTTCAGATAACCCCTGCTGACCTTGAAATTCACGGTAAGTATTGTTCTAGTGCAACTGCTCTTTTACCATCGTTCCATAATAATGCACCATTTTCCGATTTGTGCTTGTATAGAAGTTAATGCACCACCATCTTTTTTAGTAAAATTTAGCTTCAAGATTACTTATTTGACCTTAATAATCAATAGACTAGTACTGAGATTTACTAGAGACTAAAGGGATTCCATGTTACTTATTTGACCTTAATAACCGTCGACTGCCCAACTGTCATAAATGTTGTAACTGCCACCAAGTTATTTACAGATTTTTAGTCTCATTAGGAACATATGGAAACCAACAATTTCTGTGTTTCTCTTCAATTATTGTGTCGGAATTGAAGTGTTTTCTTGTCTAATCCCATTACTGTAACCCAGGCATCAGATAAGGAGGGTCGAATATTGTATTAGGAAAGTGATAACCAATACACAATTCAAGAATTTATCCAAGTACCTTTTGATTATCAATACCCAAAACCACTAAGGGTGCGTTTGGTTTAGGGGTAATGGTTATGGGTCTATGAGTTTGAAAGTGTTAACAAATGTTTGGTATAGGGTTATGGGCATGAGGATATCTATGAAATGGGGGTTTCCCCTTAGGAGCCTGACCTGATGGTTTTTCACAATACTTTCAACTTATCATCTCTCTGTATTTTCATTATTTCTACACACCAATATTCCCCAACTACTCATGTTCTTCGTTCCTCACATTCACCACCAAGAAGCACTCTGCCACACCATTGTCTCAATCTTCACTCTTCACGTTTTGACGATTTGTTTCCGTGTCTGTTCGTCGTTATGTAACCTTCAGTTTGCTTTCCTTCATGTTAGTTTTATGTCATGGCAGATCTGGTTTCTTCACTGGTCGTTTTCCAGTCACCATGGTCGTCTTTTAAGTTTTCTCTGTTGAGGGGCATTTTAGATATCGAGTAATGAAGATTCTATGTCATTAAACTTTTGTCTATGAAATTCTTTTTTTAACTGCATTTTATTGCCAAAAGAAAAACCAAGATACAAGTACAAATAACCTAAATAAAGCCACTCCTCTACAAGACATAGAGCAGGGCAGCAGAGCTCAGCTAAAACATACACACATAACCAATAACCAACATAAGGGGCTGCAAAAAACTAACCCCAAGATCAAAACATCACAAACACTCAAACCAGGCACGAACAACCTGTGCTATATCGTTCCTTTGAGCCAATCTACCACTTCAACTTGTTGGCTTTTAAGCGCGCTGATATCCACCCAAACAATTTTGACTGAATTTCTGACAAAAATGTTGCAACTGATTTGGGAGTGATGGCACATTAAATAAATGGTTATAGCCAAATATTATCACTTAGATTAGCATCACTAAGATATTGAACTACCTGAAATATGTTTGTTCCACAGAAATTCAGCCGGATGAATTCTATGACGACTTTGAGTCTTCCCGGATAGCTTTGAGAAATTATTGGTCTTTGCTTACGCCATTGATTTTTTCTGATCATCCCAAGAGACCCGGTGATGAAGATCCATTACCTCCATATAATATGATACGAAATGTGATGGACATGAATGCACATTATGGGGGTTTGAACGCCGCATTTCTAGAAGCAGGAAAATCGGTGTGGGTTATGAATGTGGTCCCTCTTGGGACTCGTAATACACTCCCACTCATACTTCATCAAGGTTTTGCTGGTGTTTTGCACGACTGGTAAGAATTTTTGACATGATTTATTGTATACATATACTAATTTCTCAATATCATCATCATATTTGTCAATCTATGTTTGGTCATCACATTCGATTTCTTCTTTTAGATTTTTTTGTCAGTTTGAGGAATATATAAAATTAGTGATTACACACGAGGAAATGAATTCATCCTTATATCTATACTACTTTATAATGCATTTAGGCCTTCTAAAATTAGAAGGCTTAAAAATTCAGACTTTTTTACTTGCTTATTATGGAAAGAGTTTTTCTAACAAAAAATTAAGATAAGGAGCTCCAATCATGAGATGACATGTGTCACTTCTTAACAAACTCCAAGCCTAACTTCTAATAAACTCCAAACCTAACTCCTAACCACTAAAAATTAAGATAAAGAGCTCCAATTATAAAATGACATGTGTCATTTCTCAACTAAAAATTCATCTTTATTTTTAAATTAAAATATCTTTTTATCTACTTATTTTTTTATAATCTAAATTCACCATATTTTCTAAAATTTTATGCTCTTTAATTCAACATCCATTTTGATATATTTTTATGAGTTTTTAGTTTTTATATTTTTAATGGGTTTATTTTATTTTAATTCAAATTTTTACAACTTTAACATTTATTTCATTTATTTCAATCAATATAATCTTGATTCGTCAAAATCATATACTTTTGGGGTAGTGTTTGACGCGTAAGAGATTGCGAGGGTATTTCTATATGCGGGAATAATGATGTCTCGGGAAAGCTACGGGAAAGTTACGGGTATCCCAAACAAACACTTACAACTAACACATATACATTCGAAGTGTTGTGAAACGAATTCACTAAACGGGTAAGCAAACACATATAACTATACTTACTGCCGCCGCTGTGCGCGGGTACCCGGCTAGTTGATGGTAATGGAACATTAAATTTAGTAATATCAGTAAACTTAAAAGGGTTTTTCTACTTTATCAAACGTGTAAAAGTCGAAAAGTGGATTTGTTTCATTTGTAAGAGGGGGTATATATACTTTTTCTCTAGTTAATAAAGGGTAAGTTGGAAATTTGATATCACTTGGTTCTATATTTAGTTTGTCCCTCCAAATCCTCAAGTATCTACGCTAATATAGCTTTTCACATATACTTTTAAGAAGGTTATATATAACGCTTCCAGTAGTAATAAAGTAAGAATGTGTTCTAAAACAATCTCAACATATTATTAAGGTTAATGGTGACTGTAGACTAATAGGGAGTCTTGGCTTGGAACATCTTAAATTTGATGGAACATCTTAATATGGAAATTCTAAATTTAATAGGATGAGCACATATTAACTAACAAATCCGCTCTTCTGTTTGTTAATGTAGGTGTGAACCCTTTCCCACTTATCCACGGACATATGACATGGTTCACGCGAATGGGCTCCTCTCGAGCCATACTTCTAAGGGATGCAGCATGAAAAACTTACTCTTGGAGATGGATCGTATTCTACGCCCTGAGGTATACTTAAAAAAATTTCCATACATTATCTGCTTCTTGCGCTGGGCATTATTGTATTCCCCCACACCATAAACTACATCATTTAGCAAAACAGCTATCTCTTTAGAAACTAATGAAGCCTAGTTTTTGATGTGGAGATTATTTGATATCTCTTCAGATACAATTATTGCTGCATTGTATACTACAATACATGTATAAAACTTGTAGGTGGTTTGTTGGGTGGGTTGGGTAACCAGTCAAAATGGGTGCGATCAAAACTACTCTGGGGTTTGACCCAAAATCACAGTTCTGTGTATTTCTAGACTTTTAATAAATAAATAGAGTGTTAAGGATGATGGCAATTACAATCTTGCGATAATAATGTGCGCACCTGAATGAAGTGATAAACGATAAAAATATACTTTCGACACTTTCAACTTGCATGACTCGTCAGCCCATTTGACCCGTTTCTCTTTTAAGATTTTAGCTAAAATTTTGGTTTGACCTATTAGAGATAAAACAGAACATGACCAACTCATTCATATGTTTAATGAGTCAAATTTGCTATCTCCACCGTCACATGACTAAAATGTTGTTTCTGTTTTTCAGGGTTGGGTTGTTCTTTCTGATACGATGGGAACTATAGAGAAGGCAAGGATGATTGCTACACAAATACGGTGGGAAGCAAGGGTAATCGATCTTGAAAATGGTAGTGACCAAAGGCTACTTGTTTGCCAAAAGCCATTTGTAAGAAAATGAATCTACGATCTAACCATGGTCTCCCCTTATGCAATAGTATCCCCTCTATACACACGTCTATATACATAAAGAGATGATGCAAGATATTCGTCAATTGTGATGCGTCACAACCTCTTGACTCTGATTTTGGGAACAGATGAACTGAAGTTTGAGATACAAAGTAACACGAGCATTTGCAAGATGTAGATTAGTGAAAGTTTTGTTACTGCATAGTTTTAAGTTCTTTTTGAAATATTCCGAAGGAATTGTAGCAATTTGTTACGCCCATATGTTTGTTCTTTCATCGCTCGTTCTTTGTTCATTTTTGTAATTGAAACTACATTTGTACCAAACAAACATTATATGTCAAGAAAATAGGTGTCTTCGGTCACCTATTGTGTGAAATAGATTACAATACAATCTTCAATGCTATATTTGTTGTTTCTAAAGAAAAAACAACAGGTTTTCGAATTGGTTCTCCTTTTTAGATACCTAGCCTTGGTTTGGTTTAGTCCTAAACTAAAACTGAAATCGATCATTCTTGAAAAAATTTACATCAAATATGTAATGATATTCACGATTTTTGTTTCAGGATAAACCAATTCGAAGCGGGTTACATGAGCACAACTGGCGTTTTCCCATGATGTATTTTTTGCGGGTTTGGTACAGTTTTGACCCGAGAAGACCTTTACTGAGCATAATAGAGGCAACAAGTTATGCGAAGAGCTTGCATAAACATGAACAAATTAACTTATGTTACCATTAGCATAAATTTATTATAAAATCACTCAAAGATTTGTCATATCTTTCCAGTTCATAAACTTTATCTTTTTTTTTTTTGCCAAATCATAAACTTTATCAAACAAGAAAAATTATTTGCAGGTTTGACTCACGCAGTTAAGGTTACGCATAAAATTGTAGTTGAGACATATGTCAAATTCATTGGTGCAAATGATGAGAGCCAAATGGGTGTATGTCCTGTCAAAATATTAACGTATTACAGTTCGTCGTGGAGTGCTTTAAAACGTTTCTGATACATAATTTGTTGCGGGAATTGCATATATACCCACTAAAACTTAAAAACTTGCATATTTCCTCATAATACAAGTTTTTATTGCATGATATACAATGTATTTTAAGCATGTTTGGGTATATATGCAAATATGCAAGTTTTAGTGGGTATATATGCAATTGACCCTAATTTGTTTGGCAATAAACGGTTAAAGTTTATATTTTTCTTAGGATTTGATCAAATTTTCACCCTTCATTTTTCTTTCATTTTTTATTTGGTTTAGTGGATGAGATTAATCTCAACAATTAAAAAAACTCACTTCCATTATTTTTTTTTGAGTAAATTACACGGATGGTCCTTAAGGTTTGTCAAAAGTTTCACTCACAGTCCCTGAAAGTTTAAAGTTGCATGGATAGTCCCTATCTCTGAAAAGAATAACACCTATGGTCCCTTATTTAACTGCTGTTAACTAAGTTCCGTTATAATTTACACTTTTAGCCCTTTTGGTTAACAATCGTTGCCTCGTCAGTCCTTTATCATAACGGAAGTTTATAATTTAAAGATTTTCGAATTTAGGCACGTTTTTATACGTTATCTTACGATTTCATCCGTTTTTATATGTTTTCGTCCGTTTTTATACGTTTTCGTCCGCTTTTATATGTTTTCATCCGTTTTTATACGTTTTCGTCCGTTTTTATACGTTTTCATCCGTTTTTCTTACGTGTTCATCCGTTTTAATATGTTTTTATACGTTTTCGCCCGTTGCTTACATTTTTTTTATATTTTGGTCCGTTTTTGTACGTTTTTGTCTGATTTTATATGTTTTTCTCACGTTTTATCCGTTTTCGTCTGTTTTTATACCTTTTCATATATTTTTATACGTTTTCATCCATTTTTATTTGTTTTTGTCCGTTTTTATACATTTTCATCCGTATTAATACGTTTTTATCCGTGTTTGTCCATTTTTATTCGTTTTCATATGTTTTTATTCGTTTTCGTCCATTTTAGTACGTTTTCATCTGTATTTATACGTTTTTATCTGTTTTCGTCCGTTTTCGTTTTTGTCTGTTTAATTCGCTTTTGTTTGTTTTTATACGTTTTAATCCGTATTTATACATATTTATCAATTTTCGTTCATTTTTATTCGTTTTCGTCTGCTTTTATCCGTTTTTGTACCTTTTTTTACGTTCTCATCCGTTTTTATACGTTTTTTTTAAATAGAGTAAATTACACCGTTCGTCCTTGTGGTTTGCGTTGACCGCAGGGTTTAGTCCTTTGACCAAAAAAGTTGCACCGTACGTCCTTAAGTGTGAAACGTTATGCACCGTTCGTCCCTCCGTCCATCTGGGCCCACTAACGGTCGTTAAGTCTTGTTAACCTGAGGGTATAATCGTCATTTCAACACCATAAGGACGAACAGTGCAAGGATTCCACTTTTATTTTTTTATTTTTGTCTTTTGTTTCCCTTATAGCAGATTTGTGCTATCTTCTCTTTTGGGTGGGTACACTGCTCTTTATCTCTCCCACCTCCAATACCAAAACTTTTCCTTCTTGGTAAATAGCAGCCCACCTCATATATCTCAATCTGTTCTCTTCTTTCTCCTGATATGTAACGCTCGTCCCAAAAACATAGAAACTATCACCATCTCTATCTATCATCCTCAAATCATAGGTCAAACAAGAAAGATTGATCTATCCTTTTCATCTCCTTTCTCTTCTTCCAAAAGATGATAACGAGGGCTCCTCTAGTACATCAAGGTCTACCTTATAGAAGCCATACGTGGATGAAAGAGGTGGGAAGAATGCTTAAAATGGGTAGAGACATGTTTTGAAGGTTCAAGAGGGTCACAAACATACTCCTAGTCTCTCATCTACAAAGAGATTCAAGCTCAGAAGAATAATTCATCAACTTCTTATTCAATTCGAAAAATTAGGGTTCCACTAATCAAAGGGCTTTTTGAAATTGATTGAGGGGTTTTATTCTTGGGTGAAAGAGGAAGCTATCTCAGAAGTTAATTGGTCTAAATCGAACCGGGTCACCTCCAATTGGAGTTTTTGTGTTCGGTGTTCATAAAAATAGTGTAAGAATATATTCTTGTTTCTTCCTCAATCCATTTCATTGTAATCACATTTTATTAATTTCGAAATTTTATATATAATTCTTTTTCAGATTTATGAAATTAACAAAAATGATGTTAGCTTAAATTTTTATGCTAATTGAACTGATAGAGTAATTAGTATTGATGTGAATGGATTATGATAGTGTTTCCATGGTTGTTGCTTTTGTTGTCGAGGCACAAGAAAGAAAAAAAAAAAAAAAAAAAAAATTTTTAACTTGGCATGATTAATTTTTCATTAAAAAGTTGTTTCCCACGTTTTTCTAGCCAAAACCCGACTCAAAACGAATCAACTCGTGACTCAAAGGTGTCATCTTTATGATCTTTTTGATCTGGGTTTTGTGTGTTTGTGGATTCTTGATGATCTTTTGCATCTGGGTATGTGGGTACTGTGTTTTTAGTGAAATCTTGATGATGGTTTTTATCAGGTGGGTGGTTTTGACTGGTGGAGTTGGGGTTGGGTTGTCCAGAATTCGAATTCGGGTGAGTTTGAGGCACTGCTTCTTCTACTGTTGATGATGGGACTTTCCATTGGGTTGAGTTGAGAGAGTTGTGTGTGTTTTAAGTGTGTGAAAGAGAAAGAAAAATCTGGTTTTGTGGGGGTTTGGAAATGACGGATATGCCCTCATGGGTTAAGTGAATTAACTGACGTTAGTGGGAATTGGTGGGCCCAGATGGATGGAGGGACGAACGGTGCATAACGTTTCACACTTAAGGACGTACGATGCAACTTTTTTGGTCAAAGGACTAAACCCTGCGGTCAACGCAAACCACAAGGACGAACGGTGTAATTTACTCTTTTAAATATTATACGTTTTCGTCCTTTCGATACGTTTTAATTTGCTTTTATCCGTTTTTATACATTTTCTTTTGTTTTTCTTACGTATAAAAAAGTATGAAACATATAAAAACGTAAGAAAATGTATAAAGACTGATTAAAACGTACGAAAAACGTATAAAAACGGACGAAAACGTTTAAAAATAGATGAAAACGTATTAAAACATAAGAAAACGCATAAAAATGGATGAAAACTTATGAGAACGTAGAAAACGTATAAAACGGACGAAAATGGATAAAAAAAACGTATTACGCGGATGAAATTATATGAAAACGGATAAAAAAGTATGAAAATGTATAAAAACGAAAGAAAAACGGATGAATACTTATAAAAAAGGACTAAAATGTAAAAAAAAAATAAGCAAACGAGCGAAAACGTATTAAAACGGATGAAAACGTAAGAAAAACGGATGAAAACGTATAAAAACAGACGAAAACGTATAAAAACGGATGAAAACGTATAAAAGCGGACGAAAACGGATAAAAACGTATAAAAACGGATGAAAACGTAAGAAAACGTATAAAAACGTGCCTAAATTCGAAAATCTTTAAATTATAAACGTCCGTTATGATAAAGGACTGACGAGGCAACGATTGTTAACCAAAAGGGCTAAAAGTGTAAATTATAACGAAACTTAGTTAACAGCAGTTAAATAAGGGACCATAGGTGTTATTCTTTTCAGAGATAGGGACTATCCATGCAACGTTAAACTTTCAGGGACTGTAAGTGAAACTTTGGACAAAGCTTAGGGACCATCCGTGTAATTTACTTTTTTTTTTTTTAAATATTAATATCTTTCAAACCATTAATCGTTAAGCGAAAAAAAAAAAAAATACCATTACGAAAAGCATTTAATTATCTTTCTATAGATGAACAGTTTGATATACTTTCAACAAATTTGTTTTTCCTTGTTTTTCACGCTTTTTTTTTACATTTTTTTTGTTCTTTTTTTCGTAACTGAAATTTGCATGAAAAAAATTACATGTGATTAAACACTAATTTGAATATCACATGTGATATTAGTGTTAAATCACATATGATATTACACTAATATCACATGTGATATTACATATCACATGTGAATATCATATATTATTTAACACTAATATCACATGTGATATATTACATATCATATGCGATTTAACATTAATATCATTTGTGATATTAAAATTAGTGTTTAATCACATGTGATTTTTTTATGCAAATCTCATATTAAAAAAAAAAAGAAGAAAAAACGTGAAAAAGATAATTTTTTTTCTTTTTTTAAAAATATATCAAAGTGCCCGTTTATAGAAAGATAATTAAATATTCATCGCGATGATGTAGTTATTTTCGTTTAACAATTCATGGTTTAAGAGGTATTTAAATTATAAAAAATAAGTGAAATAATAAAATGCTTTTAATTTTAACATTAATTTATTTTTAAATAAATGATGGGAATGAGTCACTTGATAGGTAAGAAAAATTTGGTATATAAAATAGAGGCACTTTATTTTGCATACTCAAAAATCCTTGCATACTAAGGGATAAATCTCCACCTTCCATCTAGTTTGATCTAATGGTGTTAATTAACCTAAGATTTATATGTCTAAACCTAAGTCCATGTTTTTTTCTTGTCTTTTTATCTTTCTTATATATTTTCTCATTATTTGTATTTTTTTTAACCATTTTTTTTAATTTCACATTTTTTTTAATTTCACGTTTTTTTTTTCTCTCTCTCTCCCGTTTTCGTCAGTTTTCATATGTTTTTGTCCCTTTTTTCCGCTTTTTATACGTTTTCGTCTGTTTTCATACGTTTTCGTCCGTTCTCTTAGGTTTTCGTTCGTCTGTTTTTTACGGTTTCGTCCGTTTTCTTACGTTTTCGTCTGTTTTTGTCCGTTTTCGTCCGTTTTCATACGTTTTCATACGTTTTCGTCCGTTTTGTTACGTTTTCGTCCGTTTTTGTCCGTTTTCATACGTTTTTGTCCGTTTACATACGTTTTCGTCCGTTTTCTTACGTTTTTACGTCCGTTTTCTTACGTTTTCGTCCGTTTTCATACGTTTTCGTCTGTTTTCTTACATTTTCATACGTTTTTGTCTGTTTTCTTATGTTTTTGTTTGTTTTCGTCTTTTTTCTTACCTTTTCTTCTGTTTTCTTACGTTTTTGTTGGTTTTCTTACGTTTTCGTCCGTTTTCATATGTTTTCTTACGTTTTCGCCCGTTTTCCTATGTTTTCGTTCGTTTTCTTACGTTTTCATCCGTTTTCATACCTTTTCGTCTGTTTTCTTACGTTTTCGTCCGTTTTAATACGTTTTCGTGTGTTTTCTTACGTTTTTGTCCGTTTTCTTACGTTTTCATCGGTTTTCATGGGTTTATATACGCTTTCGTCCGTTTTTTACCTTTTCATCTATTTTTAGACGCTTTCGTCTGTTTTCAGACGATTTCATCCGTTTTCATTCGTTTTCATCCATTTTCATCCGTTTTTATATCCCCTTCCGTTTTCAGATGATTTTTTCCATTATCATACATTTTTATACGCTTTTCATTTGTTTTTATACATTTTTATCCGTTTTCGTACGTTTTCGTCCATTTTTGCAGTTTTTATACGTTTTCGTCTATTTTCATGTGTTTTCATGCTTATTATTAAACTTTATTATATTACATGTCTAATATCAATTGTGATGTTTTATTATAAAAAAGTTAATGTTTAATATCACTTGTGATGTTTCATAAACAAACAAGTATGTTTTTTAACCTTTAATATCACCTGAGATATTTCATTGCTCTGTATATTTTTATATATTATCACCTATGTGTTTTCTAATATTTTTATAATTTTCAGTTACAAGATAGTTTTTATGCCTTTCATCGCAATTGACAAGCGCATATTTTTTTAATGCAACCAATGTTATCTATCACTTGTGATATTATTCTCTTAGTAGAAATAAAAGGGTTAAAGTCTCTTTAGGTGAATTCTTATTTTGTTCAAAAAAATGCTAATTTAATGCAACACTTGTTTGATTTTGAGAATATGTCAAGTCTCTATTTTCTTAGTTTGCGTCATTTTTATTCATTTTGATATTTCTAAGTGACACTTATTTATCTCTTGTGATATAACACTGTAAGAAAGATGAAGAATATTACACTCTTCATCATATATGTGTTATCAGTTGTGATACTCAACTAAGAATGTGAAATTAAATTCTTACCAAATGTGATAAGAATTTAGTATTTTACCAAGTATATATGAAAGAAATGAAAATAAACATCACTTATTATATTACTGTGATGATTCTGTTCATTTTTCTTATTTGTGTTTTTGAAAATATTTAGGAAGATTTTTGTGTTTTATGATAATATGAAATATTAGAAAAGGTGTTTAACTGAAAACAAGAAATGTTATGAAACTTTTGTTAGACTTGTGGTGAATTTTTCTATTTAGTATATACATTGTGCATGTTTCGACAGGTTTTATAGCGGAATTTAAAAATATTTATGGTTGAATCAGCAAACTAAAGAAGTTATGGTTGAAGAAAACACACATCTGTATAAACAAACTTAGTAAGCTCAAAGACCTGTGACATCACCTCACTTGTGATATCACAGGTGATATCACATGATATCACTGGTGATATCACAAGTGATATAAACTATCATATCACACATGCTATCACCGGTAATATCACACATGATATCACAGGTGATATCAACGGTTTTATCACACATGATATCACCTGTGATATCACAAGTGAGGTGATAACACCTGTGATATCACAAGTATTTGAGCTTCCTCAGTTTGTTTATAAAGATGTGTGCTATCTTCAACCATAGCTTATTTAGTTTGCTGATTCAACCATAGATATTTTCAAATCCCGCTATAAAACCTCTCGAAACATGCACAATGTATCCATTAAATAGAAAAATCCACCACAAGTCTAACAAAAGTATCATAACATCTCTTGTTTTCAATTGAACAACTTTTATAATATTTCATAATATCATAAAACACAAAAATCTTCTTAAATATTTTCAAAAACATAACCATCACATTCTTAGTTGAGTATCACAACTGATAACACATACATGATGAATAATATAATAACTTTCATCTTCCTTACAGTGTTATATCACAAGAGATAAATAAGTGTCACTTACAAATATCAAAATAAAAACGTTTGAAAACGGAAAAAAACGTATTAAATCGAATAAAAAACGTATAAAAGCGTATTAAAACGGACAAAAACGTCTGAAAACGGACAAAAACGTATAAAACAGACAAAAATGTATAAAAACGGATGAAAAATGTATGAAAACGGACGAAAACATATAAAAACGGATAAAAACAGACGAAAACGTCTAAAAATGGTTGAAAACGTAAAAAAACGGATGACAACGTATGAAAACGGACGAAAACGTATAAAAACGGACGAAAATACATGAAAACGTAAAAATACAGACGAAAACGTCTAAAAACGGACGAGAATACATGAAAAGCTAAAAAACAGACAAAAACGTATGAAAATGGCCGAAAACGTAAGAAAACGGACGAAAATGTAAGAAAACAGACGAAAACGTATGAAAGCATAAAAACATGTCTGAAAACGTATGTAAAATGGACGAAAACGAAAGAAAACGGACGAAAACGAACGAAAACGTAAGAAAATGGACAAAAACGTATGAAAACAAACGAAAACATAAGAAAACAGACGAAAACGGACGTAAACGGGCGAAAACGTAAGAAAACAGATGAAAACAGACGACAACGTATAAAAACGGACGAAAACAGACGAAAACGTATAAAAACGAACGAAAACGTCTGAAAAGGAAAACGTTTAAAAACGGACGAAAACGTCTGAAAGCAGACGAAAACGAAAAAAAAACGTCTAAAAACAGACGAAAACATATATAAGCGTATGAAAACGTACAAAAACGTACGAAAACGGATGAAAACAGACGAAAACGTCTGAAATTAGACGAAAACGTAAAAAAAAAGACGAAAACATATGAATACGGACGAAAACGTATAAAAATGAACGAAAACGTATGAATACAGATGAAAGCGTATGAAAGCGAAAAAAAAAAACTTGAATAAAAAAAACGTGAATTAGAAAAAAAAAAAAAAACATGATTTTAAATAAAAACGTGAATTCCAATAAAAAAGAAAAAAGAAAAAAATGTTAATAAATAAGAAAGACAAAAAGATAAAGAAAAAGTAGAAAAAAAACATGGACTTAGGTTTCCATATTAAATCTTAGGTTTATCCCCACCATTAGATTAAACTAGATGGATGGTGGGGATTTGTCCCTTGATAAACACCAAAATAAGAGTAAGTATTTGAAAATTCCTCATATTTTCTTAGAAACTAAGGGGCCGTTTAGTTGGAGAGAAATACTCCATTTTTCTAGAAAATTTTTCATATTAAAAGGGAAAAACTGAAAATCCGTTTAGTCGCACTTTTTTCCAATAATTTTCCAAAAATATGAAATTCTCATTTTCCAATTTCTAATAGAAAAAATGAAAATACCATTACACCCTTCTCACTTTTTTCATTTCCCAAATAATAACACCATTTCCTTTCACCCTTCTCACTTTTTTCATTTTCCAAATATAACTCCAACTAAACGGATTTTCAAATTTCTCAACTCTTCTCTGGAGGAGAAAAACCATTCCCATCTCTAGAAATTTAGAAACGGAAAAACAGGAAAATTTTTCACCAACTAAACGGCCCCTGGGGCCGTTTAGTTGATGAAAAATTTCCCATTTTTCCAGGAAATTTTTCATATGAAAAAGGAAAAATTGAAAATCCGTTTAGTTACAATTTTTTCCAACAATTTTCCAAAAATGTGAAATTCTCATTTTCCAAATTTTAACTACAAATTTGAAAAGCTCATTTTACTCTTCTCACTTTTTTCATTCTCAATTTTTTAACGTCCGTTTTAATACGTTTTCGTCCGTTTTTTCGATTTTATACGTTTTTGTACGTTTCTTTACGTTGTCGTCCGTTTTCTTACGTTTTTGTCCGTTTTTTTACGTTTCGACCTTTTTTTTTTACATTTTTAAAAAATGAAAAATATAAATTAATCTAAACGGGTTTTCAAAATTTTCAACTCTTTCCTAGAGAAGAAAAACTAATCGCTTCTCTAGGAATTTGAAAACGGAAAAATAAGAAAATTTTTCACCAACTAAACGGCCCCTAAATTTTTAATACTAATAACAAAACATCCAAAAATTCTAATGCTCACGCTATTTTACACATTACAATTAGATCTGCAAGTACATTAATTCCACTTATAAAAGAAACCAGTTTCATACAAGTAATAAATGTAAGGAAAAAAAAAAAAAATCTGTCCCTAATTAAAAACTAAATCCACGGTCCAGATTGATTCCTATCCCTTCCCTTAACTTGCTCAAAATTTAACTACCTTGTTTGGCTTATATAACCCCAACCCTAACATTCTTCTCCTCTTTCGATCTGCTTATTATTATTATTATCTCCCCCATAATAACCATTCATCAACAAACCTTTTTTTTTTAATAAATTTTAATCAAATCAAAAAATCATCATTTGAAAAAAATGTCAAACGAAAAGGAGCGTGAGAATCATGTCTATTTGGCTAAACTCGCCGAACAAGCCGAACGTTACGATGGTATAATGTTTATCGTGTTTTTTACGTTTATTATAATCTCTAGTTTCTTATGAAACAAATTTTGTTTTAGGCTAAATCGGTTATATATGTTGTTAGATCGGTTGTGCTTATGTGATATCGAGAATTTGACGTAAAACTGGTGCATGTATGTTTGGATCGTTTATGAATGTTGTTTTGATCGGTGTTTTGTTGCGTGTTATGAATGTTGTTAGATTTTTTGTAAATTAGGTTTTGATCGATATGTAGTTTTGTAAGAATGAGAGCTTGTTATGGAATTAGACCGATGATTTTACGTAAATTTGGTGGATACATCATACATGCTCATACTGGTGATGCACTTATGTGATGTGGATCCTATAAACACGTTCTGATGTGAATTCTGTTTGATAATAGTTTATTATGGAGTTAGATCATGATTTTTAGGTGGCATTGGTGGAGCGTTTGATACATTTGTGTGTTTTGTATATGTTGTTTAATCGGCTAAAGTTTTAGTTTGATATGTATGAATTTGTATATTATGGAATATCATGAATATGACTCAAAATTTGAGCGTTTGATACATATGTGTTAATACAATTCTGGGCGCTCCCCTGATGAAGATTAGTGTATGCTAACTTCCCGAGAAATAGATCTTGTATTAAGTGTGATTCTTGATTGCAAGCTGCTAAGAAAACCAACACCGTTAGTCTCACCGCGGAACGGGGTTCCGCGGTCAACCTCCGGCGTGAGAGTAAGTAATAGTTTTTAGAGAGATAAAGTCAGTTCTAGAGAGAGAGAGAGAGTGTATGTGTTACCGTTTGAATAGTGGCGAGGCCCCTATTTATGTGGTTGACCTTTCTGTCGTGTTCTAAGGGTCACGGGCCATGAGAGCGACAGTTTGTAAGTGGGGAGTGACGTAGGTCAACTCCAGAGCTTATCCCATTGTTGTGACAGTGATGCTTTTGGGCGGGAGTTGTCCTGCTTTCCCTCTTTGGGGACTGCCGGCTGTAGTACGCCAAGCCTGAGCGAGATTCCCTACCTTTTATGTTGGGCGCGGTTGTGTCCTCCTTCGGATGTATCTATTATCCGCGGAATGGTTTAGTGACCATTGACGTGGAATGGTTTAGTGCCAGGGGTCCTATACAATCGTGTTTGGCCCGCGCCCGACCCGTATAAGTGCCGGGGGGGGGGGGTTGGGTCATACGCGATCAATATGGGAATTGTATATATTGTTGTTATTAGATCGGTTTTAGATTTAGTTTTGTCTTGTATATGCGTTTTAATGAGGGTGTATACGTACTATAATATGGATGATATGTTGTTAAGTTAGATCGCTTTTTAGTCTGTATTTGTGATTGAGTTGGAGTGTTTTGGTGTATATAATGAAATCAGATTGAGACTTTGGCGTAAAATTGGTAGATGCATGATTGTTTTGAGTTATGCTATGCATTTGTAAATGTTTGCGTGTGTTATTCACTGCAAAAAATTGTGGTTTCCGGTACGTATGTATATCACCATGGCTGGTATATTGTTTATCTAATGATCTAACAGTTGACAAAATCTCAATTACATGTTTGATGTTTATATATATACAAGAAATCGCTCGAAAGCGTTACAAACTTTCATGTTTAATTATGTCACTCTAGTTATTGATGTTTGATGTAACAAATTATTATTTGTTATCGATGATGTTATTATTCTGTTAATACTGGTATTTATAACATAGAGCAGTTTTGTTGTATCTTCATTTTTCATGTATCAAAGTCGAAAGGTGTTATATGAAATGGTAAAAAAAAAAGTTTGTTAAAATAAAAGTTCATTACATTTTGCGCAATATTCTGTTACACATGTGAGTTATATTCCGGAAACAAGAAGAATACGAACCTGCTTATTTGGATATTAATCTTTATAGAAAGTTATATTTGGAAGTAAATTGCTTTGCATAGATTAGTTGTAGTTGCCATGAAATGATAACAATTAATGGCTGGGACAAAGTTTTATTTTGGCGGCATCATGCCAACATCACAATTTTTTGCTTTATTATTAGTTTGATGATAGGTTCATGAATATCGTAGAAACTTTAAGGACGAAAGATCATCTCATTATTGATTGGTTCCACTGTCATCAACCATAACTCGTCTATTCATATTGATTTAAGTATTAACATTTAAATGGAAACATCAGTTTACAAGTTGAATATATTAACTCTGCTGAACTGTGTATACTGATTGTATCTTATGATTCACTTGATATTGCAGAAATGGTTGAAAGTATGAAGAACGTTGCAAAACTTGATGTTGAACTTACTGTCGAAGAGCGGAACCTGCTGTCGGTTGGATACAAGAATGTCATTGGGGCAAGGAGGGCCTCTTGGCGTATCATGTCATCCATTGAACAAAAAGAGGAATCAAAAGGAAATGAGAGCTATGTCAATCTGATCAAGGGCTATCGCAAAAATGTTGAGGATGAGCTTTCCAAGATCTGCAGCGACATTCTCGATATCATTGATAAGCATCTGATACCATCTTCTGGCAAAGGAGAAGCTACTGTTTTCTACTACAAAATGTGAGTTATATTATTCTACAATTCGGTTATTTTTGACTGTCTGATAAACATGCGAACGACTACTGTTTTGACTGTTGCTATTAACTTTTCCAATGTATCTAAATATTAAAATTTGAAAATATAATAGACATTCAACGTAAGATATTAAAATTTTCCAATGTATATAATGTTTTGATGAATAATACTGAAACAGGAAAGGTGACTACTTCCGATACCTTGCTGAGTTCAAGACAGATGAGGAAAGAAAGGAAGCTTCCGATCAATCATTGAAGGGCTACGAGGCATGCGTTTTTAGTTCAATAACAGTATTTAAATTTTTCATAAAACGGATAAATTAGATAATCTATATATGCTGCATTGATTTTTCTAAACATTATTTGCGATAAAACCATTGTAGGCTGCTTCTGCTTCTGCAAACACAGAGCTCCCTTCAACCCACCCAATTCGTCTCGGATTAGCTCTCAATTTCTCAGTATTCTACTATGAAATCATGAATTCACCTGAAAAGTAAATCCTAAGTACCCTTTTCATTTTTGCTCAATACTTGGACACGAACTTTGATGCTTATTATTACACTATGCTAAACGATCAACTTACAGGGCCTGCCATTTAGCTAAAGTAGCTTTTGATGAGGCAATTGCTGAGTTGGACACCTTAAGTGAGGAATCATACAAAGACAGCACCTTGATCATGCAGCTGTTGAGAGATAACCTCACTCTCTGGACTTCCGATTTGCCTGAGGATGGAGGTAATGTTTCACATATTCAAATATTATATATGTTGGTTTCAAATAATAATTTGGAATGTCCCATAAAGAGTAACATTTTTGTTTAAAAAAAAGTAAAGTATCTAGGCCACAAACAATTGATCGAATGTGATCATATTGATCACGATCTGCTATTCATAATAAATTGCAGAACACGCAATGTACATGGAAACAAACAGATGCTTACTCACTCCTCTTAAAATCGTATCATGCCCAAGTAGACCCACAGTTAGTTTAATCGAAGTGTTTAAAGCCGTAATTAACTATCTAAATACCCCTTAATACATAGCTTTACAGAAGTGCTACATGCCTACATTATAGTCTTAGTGAGATATTTAATTAAAGACAGCTCATGGATCTAAATCTGTGCATTGATAGATAGTAATGTTTACTGGTATCGTGGATTAAGTTAATGTTTCGGCTATATTAGGATATGGTTTTGTGTATACCTAGAATCTATATAAGTATATAACAGTTGCATGTTTTACTGCAGGAGATGAGAACCCTAAAGGCGAAGAGGCAAAACCAACCGAACCAGAGGTAAGCACATTTATATTTGTTTTAGCTCGTGTGTGGATGTGCTAATTGCGACTTATTTACTTAAAATGGTTCGATTTGCCACAGCGTATATATAGTTTTATAATTAAAATATCTAAAACCGGACCTTCTTGCAGCAGAAGCAGTGATGATGAAGTTCTTACCAAGTGTGCATGAGAAGCTGGTATGTCTATTTAAGAATGGAATTGGATCTTTGCTTTGTCAACTCTCACAGCCTTTATTCTAGCACCTTATGGATTATCTTTAGTTTTTATTTTCTCAAAAGCAGCCAAATTTCTTTTATGGAAATGATTTATATGCATACATAATTTTTGGTTTGTTACTCTATTCTTACATTTGAAATATATGAAGTCGATATATAGAATTACACAAACAAAGTTTCCTATCAATAAAAATAAAAGTACGTAAGAAAGTATGAAAGACAAAATTTCGATTGAGCAATGAGAGATAATTAATTAATATAAATTATCAATTAATTATATTAAGTAATTATATTAATAAATTAAATAATTAATCACTTTTTATAACAAAAAGACTCGGGCACACAAGACTTTTGTCTTCCCAAAAATCTGAAGTAGAAAAACTAGATTTGACTATTGGAAATCATACTTCACTACACTTTTATAAAATCATATTGTGAATTAGAAAATCTGTTTTTTACAAAAACAATTTCTTGAGACATGTGCTATTGAACATGCTTTTTCGTTTTTATGCATTTTTTTTCTTTCAAAAAGAGTTTTTCCTATGCGAAACAAGAGGAAACATATGTAAGATTTTTGAGTTTTGTGAAAAAGATAATGGTTCAATATATGATAAAAGGTGGGAGCTGAATTTTGTTAATTGTAAATAGGACAGAAGGTTTAAAAATGACCGTAAGATGTTTTAGGCCGTGTTATGCAACATAGAGATCAATTCCATAATGGAAACATGTCTCGGTAAAGGATACAAGAAATAGTTTTATGCCAAAACAAATAGGCCCTTTTGCACAAAACCGATCCTATACACATGTAATTAGAAGGTAGAGACCGGTTTTGAAATTGTTCCATAGATAATATAGATCGGATTGTCTATAATGATAGACAAATGAAATATTTTCTCTAAATTCTTATTGATATTTTTGAATGTGATTGTTTTTGCAAAAATTTAGATATTTTCTAGCTTTATAATTACACAATGAATCCCGCTAGTTCTGGGATTATCACGAAAAAAAACCTGGGGCGTATCACTTAGATCATTAGTATGGTTTAAATGTAGTTTTCTGCCAGGCAAATTGCCTAATATTATAACTCTCCCATAAATGGTGTTTCTCGTTTAGTAACGTGTTGATTAGTTTACAACTGAACCAACAATATAAACCATAACCAATAAAGAGGACTCTTGATTTCACATGTGTAATGCATCAATAAGTTAAATCAAATGTGCTCCCAAACTGAAAGCAACATAAAATTTAGAAAGGAAACCCCGCTAATAACTAGTCTATAAAAGCATCTCTAATGTGTGCACCAAGTTTTTGCACCATTTAATGCAAAATAGGAATACCTTCAGAATATGATTATACTAAAAAAATATCAATCCAATGCATGCACTAATTTGACACTAAATCTTACAATAAACCTTATTAAAGGAGTTTAATTTATGTAAAGAGATATATAAGTTGAAAGGACAAATTATATCATGAGGCTTAATGTTAAAATTATGTACTTTTAGTACAAAATTTAGTATAACACTATATGTGATGTTTTTTAACCATTACTATTCATTGCATTAAAACAGTGCTTGTATTTAGTGTTAACATTGCAGTTAAATTACTATAATTCCTTGCACTATTTTAATATAAAAGGTACACTTAGTGTCAGGGTTGTCTCTGGATTTTTGAACACTTTTAGGGTCCTGTACGAAATTACATAATGAGGCATTTTGGAAAAGAATGTTATATATAAAATGTCATCATATAATTGAGTTAGTTATCTAAACGTTTAACATATTATTTATTTAAGATATTTTCTTCATCCAAATATTGTTTTTCTTCATTAAAAATATGTATACATATGCATAAAATAGTTAACGAGACAAATTTTATAACTTCTAAAATTTTTGAGGTTCTGAGCGGTTGTTCATTTTACACATCCAAAAACGGCCCGCCTAGTGTATACATTGAAGATGCCAAACTCCAAAAAGCAACACTTAAACTTAAAACCCAAGTTGATTAGCTCTCGATCAACTTCCCTTTAGATTCCTTGCTTACCTACCCAAATTAAAAAAAAAATGCAACTCTGTCAAATTCCAAATGCAGAAGCCCTGAAAATAATTAAACACTAAAACTTACTTGAAATTCCAATGCTTCCTCAAGCCTATCGATTATGGTGTCCATTGTAGGGCGGTCCTTTGAATTGAGACTAATGCACTCATATGCAACATATTTAAATGTATGGAAAGAACGGGGATCCATTTCATCTTTGATAGAACGATCAACCAACATGTCCAGTCCATCGTCAAAGTAGCGTCTTACCAGATTTATCAAAAATTGTGGCTCATCACCTTTTTCAATCGCCTTTTTATAATAAGCCAACAACCCAGTCAACATCTCAAATAGTATCACGCCTAAGGAGTACACATCTGACTCTTTTTGGAGCATACCGCTTTCACGGTAGAGGGGATCTATGTAAAACCGGGTACCTGCTTCTTTTGTGTACAACTTGCTTTGTGGCTTATCAGCGGGACCTGATTTTGACAAACCAAAATCGCAAATTTTGGCTTCCAACTTATCATCCAACAATATGTTACCACTCTTTACGTCTCTGTGTATAACTCTATTGTTCTCCCCAAGACCCCAGTGGAGGTAGTCGAGTCCCTGTGCTGCTCCTATGCAAATCCTGAGGCGCTCTACCCATGTTAGGCTACGCCGCTTATTCAGGATGTCTTCAAGATAACCATCCAGGCTACCGTTACTAGCATACTCGTTAACCATAATCATCTCATTGCCTTCATCGCAGTAACCAATGAAGTTAATGATATTGTGATGGTGGAATCTGAACATCATGTTAAGCTCGTTCTTAAACTCGTTGTTTCCTTGGCGACCTTCTGGATTAAGGCGTTTGATGGCAAGTGGGCAGTTTTGCCAGATTTCAGAGGATTGTCCCTTGTAGACCAGACCAAATCCACCCTCTCCAATTTTTTCACTGAAGTTTCTTGTCGCCTTCCTGATTTCCTCCAATGAAATTCTAAAATCTTCTAGTCTTTTATCTTGGCGGCTTAACTGACTTCGTGTGGCAATGGTCGAAGCGTCTCCCTGCTCCTGTGATTATAAAAAGCAACAACTTTATTGCTCAAAGGTGCCATATATGTTATTTTGCCCTTTTCTTAATTAGCAATTGACAAAAGAACAGAGTAATTGAAATTTAATTTGTTCGAGCAAAAAGGATATATAATGGAAAATATCATGGTAAAAGATGTGTGATAGTTTTCTTTCCAATCAACTAAGTGAGAAGACTTACGTGAACGCGCAATCCTTCCTCAAGCCTCTTAATGATCCTGTTCAATGAAGGACGGTCCTTTAAATTTAAACTGATGCATTTAGATGCAATTTCTTTAAATATAAGGAAAGAACGAATATCAATTTGATCTTTTATAAGCGGATCAATTAACTTGACCACTCCATCATCATATGAGTACCGTCGAACCAGATTTATTAAAAATTGTGGTTTATCATCTTTTTCAATGGCCCTTTGATCCCATGCGGGTATCCCAGTCAACATTTCAAATAGTACCACTCCCAATGAGTATACATCTGTTTCTGACTTGATGATGCCACTTTCTTGGTAAATGGGATCTGTGTAATAATCGTGCGTGTAACCAAGAGGGATACCATGGAGTTGTCCCTTATTTCTGTCGACCACTATTGAGAAACCTAAACCACTAATCAGGGGTTCCATATTGTCATCTAACAATATTTCTCCACTCCTGACATTATTATGTACTAGTATTTTGTCCTCCCCGTGACTCGCCTGAATATGCTCGAGTCCTCTTGCTACTCCTGTGCAAATCTTTAGGCGCTGTACCCATGTTAGGCAACGCCTCCGACTCTCGTCTATCAGATGACTCATAAGGTCACCAGTAACTGCATAATCATAGATTATAATCCTCTCACCGCCTTCATCACAGTAACCAATCAATTGGAGAATATTTTCATGGCGTAAACTAGCCATCAGCTGAAGTTCATTTCGGAACTTTGCCCCTTGTTGTATCAGAGTATGTCGTTTGAAGGCAGCTGTTCGGTTTTCCCAGCGTCCAGAGATTTGTCCTTTGTAGACTCTGCTGTATCCGATCTCACTTTCATAACTGAAGTTTCCGGTGGCCAAACGAATCTCCTCCAGTGGAACTAGAAAATTTTCTAGGTACTGATGTAGGTGGCTTCTTATGGCTATGGTCGAAGTAGCTGCGTGGTTCTGACAATAGAAAGACAATAGTGTTATGTGACACTTCTATATTTCTTTTTAACATCCCTGCTACCAACATCATATAACTAGAAAAATGAAAAATCGTCTTACTTAATTTGCCTAATAATCTTCCAATCACCTTTTCAAGTGTTTCGATCAAATGAGTAATAAAGATAAATATAAGGATATACAAGTAGGGTTGTAAACGAACTGAACGTTCAGTGAACATTTCATGAACGGTTCGTTAAAAAGTTCGTTTAGTTATTAAATGAACGAACATGAACAATATTTTACGATCGTTTAGTTAAATGAACGAGCATGAACAAAATTCACGTCCGTTTATTTATGTTCGTGAACGTCCGATTATGCGTTCGTTAAGGTTCATTTATGTTCATTTATTTATTTATGTTCGTATATCAAATCTTTTAATTATATAGTTTTTAAATTAGTTTGTTTAAACAAAACGACACTTATAAAACAATATTAGATGCATAATAAAATAAAGTTTATGATTGTTTGTCTATGTTCATTTATGTTTGATTGTTTATGTTCGTTTAGTATCTTAATGAACGAACATAAACGAACATGAACAACTCATTTTCTTAATAAACAAACATGAACAAGAAATTTCGTTCGTTTAAGCGTTCGTGTTCGTTTATTTGTCCGGTTAAAATTAAATAAACAAACATGAACAAAGCTCCATTCGTGTTCGTCCGGTTCGTTTACAGCCTTATATAGAAGGTCTAAAATGTTGAACTAGTGGCCGATTTTCTTTTTCTAAGTAAAAATACTAGGAGACGAGCACACTTGCATAACAAAAAAATCTAGAGAGTAAAATAATTAAGGTTGCAAAATTTGTAGTTAAGTGTTTTGTGTATGAATGTAAAGTGTATGAGGGGAAACTATACGGATATAAAGTAGTCATGGAAGTAAACTATACGGATGTAAAAGATAATATTATAATGAATATATGGAGTAGGCATAGCCACGTAGGTTAGTAATTTCACATTTCTCACTTAGAGCACTCCCAACAATAACACCATAACACCAATAACACCGTCCACGTCAGCGCCACATCAGCTTTACCATTTAACATTAACATCCCCAAAAAACACCCACAACAATAACATCCCAATAACACCATAACACCACTAATATTTCATATTTTCAATTTCAACCCCTAAACTAAATCATACACTTCATTTTTTAAACTAAAACAAACATTTCATTAAAACTTAAAACATATTACAATACGAAACTAAAAAAAAAAATACAACGAAATAAAAAAAAATACAACGAAATAAAAAAAACCATACAACGAAATAAAACGTTACAACAAATTAAAGGAAATGACGAGAATACGATCTACTCACGAGGTTTCAAGTTATATTTTTTGATGATTCGATCTTTTTCGTCATTGATCCACTGCACGACCATTGGATCTTGCCCCGCAGTAGGCGTCATCAAAAACTTTATTTCTTCCAACCGGGTTATTGTGAGATCTTTTTCCTGCGCGGCCCGATACGCCGCTTCGGAGACTTCTCGTTTCATACGAAACTCGTTTGCCATAGTTTCGGTGAAATAAGCTGACGAGCTCGTTCCTCCAGAGCTTGTTCCCCCAGTACTTGTTGTAGTCTCGGATCTTGGTTTCTTACTAGCACGTTTCTTTCCCATGGGCCGAGGTTGTTCATCTTGACCAAACAAATCCTCGTTTGTTTGGCTTGGGACTTCGCCGGTTAAATCGACCGGTTCCGGCGAGTTCCATTTCTTATAATGACGCAAAACCTCCCAAGCGTCTTCGAGGCCAAAAGCTGATCCCTTGGTTTCCTCACGATACCATTGCTTTGCCCGTTGCATCACATCCAGCTCACTTTCCCCGCTTCGTTGATCACGTTTCGAACGGTTGTAATGAGAGTTGAACTTTGTGCATATGCCGTTCAAAGTTTTCCACTTGCTTGACAGCATGTCCTTGTTGCGCCGTTGAAAGTTGTTTTTATTGAACTCATTTCGCACCCGATACCAAAACGTATCCTTGGGTTGGCACTTTCCAACTTTCGGATCCTCCGAAACAGCTATGTAACATCTTGCAAGTAATGCTTCCTCTGCTGGAGTCCAACGTGAGTGAACAACAACTTCGCCTTCATCAGAATCAACTGGTTCGGGCTCGGGGTCTTTGGATTTCTTTGATTTTCGCTTAATGCGACCTTTTCCTTTTTTTGGAGGAGACGTGGGTGTGTCAGCAACATCATGTGTTTCAGTTTGTGATTGTTGTGATTGTTGTGTGAATTGTAGGTTTTGAAAGTTAGAGTTTAAGGTGTTTTGTTGGTTTTGTTGTTGCCAATACAGAAATGCTTGATGTTGTTGATACATTTCTTGGCTCGATAAGCCTAGTGGGTTGGGGATTGAAGATGAACCGGCGTTCGGGTTAGATGATGAACCCGGGTTTGAGGGATTCCACCCACTAGCAAGAAGATTGTAGAAAGTATCATCGTTGCCTCCCGACATTGTTTTTTTTTGCAGTTAACCGAAGTTGAAAGATTGAGAGAATGGAGAGGATTTAGTAGTGGAAGTGTGAAAAGAAATGGTGTTTTAATTGGGTATTTATAGTGGTAAAAAAAGGTTTTTGAAATTTTTTTTTGAAAATAACGGCTAGTAGCCGTTTAGGGTGGTTTTTGAAAATTTTTTTTGAAAATAACGGCTAGTAGCCGTTTTAAGGGTAGAAAGTGTAAATTTTTTGAATTTTTTTTTTTTTTTTTTTTTTTTGCGCCTCCCCTTTAACGTGCGTTGCCAAAGCAACGCCGGCTGCGTTTTTCCTCTTTAACGCCGAGCTCCCAACGGTAATAACGCCGGTAACGCCGTTTTTTTGCGTTTAACGCCGTTACGGCGTTACCGTTGGGACTGCTCTTAGAAAGTTTTTAAAGAAATGTATTTTCTCTTTATATATAGTAGAGTTAGAGATATAGTTAGTTTTTCTTTTATGTGCAATAAGAGTAATTTTTACAAAATTATTCATTTTATGTGTCAAACAATTGGACGTCTAAAATGTAAATGTTACTTGTATTAAAACAAAATGAAATCTGAATTCCTTTTATTTATTATTTTTTTTTTCTTTTCTTTTTTTACATAAATTTTTTATTATATATAAATATCGATTGATATTTTGCGTAGATGTTTGTTGGACAAAAGATTTAACTTTTGTTTTAACTAGGATAACGTTGAGGTTAATGAAGTTAAAAAGTGACATTAATTGTGTTTAATATCACATAATGACCCCTCGATGAAATTATAAATTAAGTTTAAAAAATTCATTTTCGGATTTCTGTATTTAAACATTATAAAGGAATTACACGAGTCGTTCTTATATGTACAATTTCGTGTATCTATTTTCATATCACAGTAATACGTGCTTTCATTTTTATATTTATACTCCCCATAATTATAAATGTAGACTTATTTAATTTTAAAAACATGTGTTGCACGGGGTTAAACTCATATAATGAGTCGTTCTTATATGTACAATCTCGTGTATTCATTGGCATATGACAATAACTAATAATTATATTTCAATTACATTTGTTTAGTTTGAAGTTGCAAGTTATATTATTTATATAGTCGATTATTTCTAAAGTCGTTATAATTATTTGTGAAATATATATTTGAATAGGTAAAGGAACATGCACGCATGGTTTTAAAGCTGAATCAAATCTAGTCTAATATACATGAGGATAATATTTTAGCATATGTAATTTTTAACCTGTTTATGCACGGGGTTATTGAACACATATAGTAAACAAATATGTTTTCAGATACCCTTGCTTAAACTCATAAAGATGAATAACATGATTATTCGTATATGTAGAATCTCGTGTATTCATTTACACTTACAATAACTCGTTCTTTTATCTTAATATTTATGATCCACTGCATATGCGCTAATTTAATCTACAATGATAATATAAATAACAGCAAAATACATGTTTTAAAAAATATATTACATAAAATTTGGGGGTATTTATTAAATTTATATAGTTATTAAAATTTAAGAAGTAGTTAATTAGTTTAAATGATTACATTTCTTTTTCTTTGTTTAACTTTTACAAAATTGACACATATCTTTCCATAACATTTGTTTCCAATAACAAAATTGTAAACATACAGACTAAAATAATTTCAATGTTGACATTCATTTACTAATAAAAAGGACTTCATTTTAAAATTGATATCTCCTATTGATAAAAAAAAAATGATTTCACATTATGTGTTTTCCCTTACTCCCTTCGTCCCAAAATATAAGCTTATATTTGATTTTTCAAAGGCTCTTTTTTCTGACTTTGACCATAATTATTTTTTTTCGTGCTATATGATACTTGATGAGAAGTATACCAATGAAAATATATTTGAAACACGAATCTATTTATATATTTTGCATCAATTTTTATATAACACGAAAAAAAATAACTACGGTCAAAATATGAAGAGAAAGACTTTGAAAGTTAAAAGCGGACTTATATTTTAGGACGGAGGTAGTATTATATAAGAAAAAGAATATCGTATTCAAGAATTGGTCTGATACTCTTAATATTAGGAAACATTTTATATACTAATAAAATGAACTTTTTTACGTTGCCATTTAACAAATTAAACATAAAAGGTTATTTGCAGTTCTTTTTTTCTCACTTATACATTAATTTTGTAAAACTTAAATAACAATAACATACAACACTAGATAATACCAAAGATATTAAAATAGATAATAAAAAATGGTATGTAAATAACTTGTCATTATATTTCAATTAATAATTATAAACCTTTGATTTCATTCATTTCTAAATAACTAGCTCATAAGGTACATATGTAGCGTTTTTAGTATTAAAATTAATCTAATTAGAAAATAATAAAGCAAAATTGTTTCTTTTAAAAATTTGAAATCCATGGAATTGTTTCGTGTATTTATTTGCATATCTTAACTAAATATAATGGAGGGGCCCTTTTTCCTTCATTAAACATCACTAAGACATCTTAAACTTAAATTAAGCAATACAAATAATAAATCCTATTGTACAAATAATTCAAACACAAAAACAACTATTTAGGAAATACAAATAATAAAACTAAAGATACAAGTTTTATGAATAATGATAGTCTTAAAATATTCCCTCATTCAAAAATACAAGTTCTAAACATATGTTTACAATATTAATGGACGAATACATCTATACAACACTTATAATTAATGTTAGCATTAAAATACCCCTTCATTAAAAACTCAATTAATATACCATAAGTTACAAACCAAACAAGCTACTAATGCAGTCATTATAACCAATGTGCACTGTTTTTCTTGGTATTTATATCAATTGAGTTTAAAAATTACTAATAAATGGTGTTAAAAAAAATGAAATCCAAGTGCATATGTTAAATTTAGAAACTTACAAAGAATAAAGCGTAAACAGAATGCGGGTGGTGGATTCGAACTTTAGTGAAAACCTTTAATCCATCTAAATATTATTGAACCTAAGAATTCGTAACTTAAGTCATTGTATTGTTTCCCACATTTCACGATTACCTCCTAATATGTGTTTTCTTCTTCGTATAAAAGATTTAACTTTATATTTTATGTAATTTACATAAAAAAATTGATAGATATTTAAGAAAGAATCTAAATATTTCAGCTAATTTGGTTAATTTTGCTGGCATAATAAAATTTATCAATTTGATTTGTCGATTGTCTATCGAGTCAAAATTAAAGTAAAACTGGTGTAATATAAGTAGGCAAAATATGAAGTATTTGAGAGCTCTTTATTATACTTTAATATCTCGGTAATTTAAAATCTGATTGTATAAATATAATATGCTTTGTAGTCTAAAACTTCAAAAGTTGAAGTAGTCGTAAACTCGATTTTATGAACTTAATTATAAAACTAGTAGGGTACCCGAGCGTTGCGTCGGCGACAACCTATAAATAAAAATTTTGGCAAAATGTTTTTTGATAAACGTTTTACATGACATTAACTAATTTATAGAAGACGATAATTTTAGGTTCTAATAACTTCAAATAATGAATAACGATATTATGTTAAAAGTAGATAGTTAAAACATAGACATGTAATTTTATTATTTTTTGATAAATTGTATTAATATTTATTTCAGGAATTTGAGTATATTTGAGGAAAATATAAAATTTAATCTAATAGTTTGTTTGATTTTACCATATGATTTATTGATTGTATTTTTGCATTGAAGGGTGTTTTAATATTTACATTAATTCAAAGTGTTAAATAAATATGTTGGGCATATGTTAATTGTACAACATACATTTATAGTTGTATTGCTTAAATTTAAGTTTTTAAATGTTTTAGAAATTAATATTAGATATTGGTCTTTCTATATTATATGTAATGTAAATTATTAAACTTCATAACTTTCGGGATGAAATTTGAGATTTCCATTTAAGTTCAAAACTCAAAAGTCACCACTTCCTTTTGTTATATTTTCTTATATGTTTATAATAGCTTCACCCACAGAATTCAACTTTGAAAAACACCACTTGGTAATTTGGTATTATTATTTACAAATAAAATTGATCTTAATGTGAAGAATACCATATATGCGCATAAATTAACAATTTAATAAAAGAGCTCAATTACACATTCTCTCCTTTTTCACTTTACCCGTGTGACCCCCATTGGCTTATCCTATATATCAGCGTTTCATTTCCTACTCGCAAAATTTTGCTACCAGTTTAACAATGATGGATTATTGGATGTACCATTTGAGTATATGCATAATATATCAATGGTGAATTGGTGGATCTTTAAAAATAAAATAAAAAATAAATAAATATAGATTTAAGATCATTTGAGGACAAAAGATTGTTTACATACCAAGGGATCAATCTCCACCCTTCATTTTTATTTAATATAATGGATGAGATTAATCCCAACAATTTAAAAAACCCACTTTCATCATTTTTTTTCAAATATTAATATTTTTCAAACCGTTAATCGTTAAGCGAAAAAAAATATATCATTGCGACGAACATTTAATTATCTTTCTATAGATAGACACTTTGATATACTTTCGACAAAAATAAATTTTTTCGTATTTTTCACGTTTTTTTTTTAAAGTTTTTTCGTTTTTTTTAAGTTACTGAAATTTGCATTAAAAATCATATATGATAAAACACTAATTTAAATATCACATGTGATATTAGTCTTAAATCATATATGATATGTAATATCACATGTGATATTAGTATAATATCATATATGATATGTAATATCACATGTGATATTAGTGTAATATCACATGTGATATTACATATCATATATGATTTAACAGTAATATCACATGTGATATTCAACTTAGTGTTTTATCATATATGATTTTTTTCATGCAAATTTCAGTAACGTAAAAAAAACGAAAAAAATACGAAAAAACGTGAAAAAAACGTTTTTTTTTTCTTTTTTCGAAAGTAGATCAAAGTGCCCGTCTATAGAAAGATAATTAAATGCTCGTCGCGACGGTGTAAATATTTTCGCTTAACGATTAACGGTTTAAAAAATATTTAAATTATAAAAAATAGGTGAAATAATTAAATGGATGGTGGAGATGAGTCCCTTGGTATGTGAGAAAAGTTTGGTATGTAAAATAACTTTCCTCATAAGTATAGACAAATACTTCTCGCTAAGATATCTCTAACTTATGCTCCCGTTGTTCTAAAATAATTATTTATCTACAAAAATTACGTAGTTTAAGAAAAACATAATAATTATTAATTTTTCTTTTGTAATTTTTGTAAAATGACAACTTTACTTTTGATTAATTAATTATTGTCTTCTTTAGATTTTGTAATAATAATTTCAAGTAAAAATAATATGTGAACTCAATTAAACTATATTTTAAATAGTAAACATTTTTTATACAACACTTAAAAATGAAGATGGACAAATAATTTGGAAGGAAGAGATAATAGAAGTATTAATAATAAGTAAATTAATTCCTTATGATAGTTTGAATCACTTACATGAATATCCAATGCTTCTGTTATCCTCTTGACGATCTTATCCATCGAAGGGCGATCGTTTAAGCTGTAACTAATGCATCTGTAAGCAGTTTCTTTAAAAGTATCGAGAGAACGTCGATCAGTTTGAACTCTTATTTGGCGATCAATCAACGTGTCCAGTCCGTCAATATTATAGTAGCGTCTAACCAAAGTTATCAGCGGTAGTGGCTCATCATCGCCAATCTTCATTTCATTATAAGCCAGGGTCCCAGTCAATAACTCAAACATCACCACCCCAAACGAGTACACATCTGTTTCTTTCTTGAGGATGCCACTTTCACGGTAAATGGGATCGGTGTAACAGCTGGCGCCCAAAACTCTTTCATAGATGTGTTGCTGATTTCGGTCGCCTACTTTTGAATATTCAAAACTACTGATTTTAGCTTCCAGATTCTCATCTAACAATATTGTATCGCTCTTGATGTTTCTGTGTATTACTACACAGTCTTGATCACTAAGACCAAAGTGAAGATAATTAATTGCTTTTGCTGCCCCTAGGCAAATCTTCAAGCGCTGTGGCCATGTCAGTGAAAGCAACTTATTAGGGTCCTTGAGATGATCACCAAGGGTTCCATTGACAGGATATTCAGAAACTATAATCATCTCATCCCCTTCATGATAGTAACCAATGAAAGAGATAATGTTTTCATGGTGAAATCTGGAGATTTTATTTTGCTCATTGAATAAGGCTTCCTTTCCCATGTAATAATAATAAGAATTAAAACGTTTTACTGCAGCTGTGCAGTTTTGTAAGCGTTCAGTGAATTGTCCCTTGTAGACTCTATACAAAAGATCTTCTCCGATAAAAGTGTCTTCGCTAAAGTCTTTTGTGGCCAAGCAGATCTCCTCGAATGGAATTCGTAGATCTTCAAGAAGTAAACCCGAAGAAGACATTCGTTTTTGGTACTGATATATATGTATTGTAATGGTTCTTTGAATTTTAGTAGAACTGAGTTTGTTTAGAGATGATCTGAATGATCCACCCTTACGTCTATACTTATATTGCCGTTGATTATTAGGAAGGAAAAAAAAAAAAAAAAAAGGCTATTCACCGGGTCAAGTCCGGTGTCTTATTATTTAATCCCACGAGTTCACATCTTCTCATTTTTTAAATTTGGACCACTAGACATAAACTAATTAAATGCGATAATTTGCCAACTTCATATGTTCTCATTTGTTAATTTCATACCACTAGACATAAATTAATTAGACGATGCAATAATTGCGCCATTATGCCATTTAGAAATATATAAATAAATAATCTGTTAATGTGTCTTAAAACATACTTAAAGAAGTTACACCCAATAAACATTTTTATTAAAAATAAAGATCCGAGATTAGAGAGCTAGGTGCACACTGCACCCAATAAATGTTATTGGCGCATGTGGTTCTCATAACACACCACCAAAAATAACTCATTCACTCACAAAAAAAATTGAATGGCGAAAGATGAATTGACTGGCGAGGGACGAATAACATCAAAAGGCCGATGCAGTTTGACATGTCATTGAGGTTTCATTGAGAAAAAAATATTCCCAATAACACACCATTGTGATATTGCACTGTGCTTTCTAATGAGTATTGTATTTGAAAGTTCTACTATTCATGAGTTGACGAGTTTGGTTACATCCGATTTAGGCTTTCAAGCAAAACAATGAGGTAATGGCTCGTGACCAGTGACATAATCACGAAATAAAATGATCTAATGTACAAAACTTCTATGGTATAGTATAATAGGAAAAGATTAAAAAAATATGCGATTTTAGTTGAAATGACTAGGTTTTACAGGAATTAAGTTTACTTATTTCTACTAATTACTAACAGAACAACTAGACTATTACTAGGAACACAATTCGATCAGATCGAATGCATTTGCGAAATTTATTATTTTTTACGAAAATTAGCATTACAAATACAAATTTCACTGAGGTTTGGTGACACCGCGAGACCCCTTAGCTCCGTCACCGCTCGTGACTTTACATTTTCTTATATATAGTTGTTTTTTCCCCCCTCTTTTGATGTATAAGGGTCAGAAGATTAGGTACAAAAATTTATGATTACCAAAATGAATAAATGAGTAACTATATTACGGAGAATATTACTTTCCTGAACATCTTGCGTAAAAAGCTTAACCAAATAAGTCATACCACCAGTGTTGCATAATACTGAAGAGAAACAGAAAGTTGCGGCAGATATAATACTATTAAGCTCGTTAACTACACTAACGGTAAAAGATGAGCTCATGCCCATTCAAAATAAAATGTCTACATTACATACGACCTTCTTTGTTTTTGCCATTTTGAGAAGATCTGGATCATCGACAACATCTAATATGATAAAAAATCATCGACAACATCTAATATGATAAAATGTATGGATCGCATTTTTGGCATTTACTTTTGAAGTTGGTTGTGGATTACCTGTCATACTATAATATCTCTTTCAATGCAACAATCGCTAAAAAAGAATTACATATCAAACATCCACAAAACCTGTTTTGATGACAACCTATCTAGTAATTACACTGTTATATTCTAAGTGCTAAAGTACAAAAGTATACTAAAAGAAAATTGCAAAGTATATCAAAGAATCCAATGAGGTGAACTGATTTGCTCACTAAAACAACAATTCCCTGAAAAAAAATAATATAGACAATTTGTGAATTGTGATTCACAAAATACACATGCTACAATTTATATAAATAGTCACAAAACAGATAATTGCAAATAAGAAGTTATAAATAGACGTAACTAAGCAACAAAAGAAACTTGATGATTGATGAAGTTGCTGGCACGAAGAACATCGAACCACAGCAAGCGGGCCTTTAAACCTGCACAAATGGATGATATGCACAATAATCTAAATTGTGAAGAATGGATTTGAAGCTTATAATAATTTATGATTGAAACCTTTAGTTTTGAAGGAAAAATATGTGACTGAAAATGATCATATAATTTTAAAAACCGGAAAACCAGGAGAGACTGTAAAAATGATCAAGAGCACACAACAAACTGCTTGTACACCCAGCCAACCACCCCACGGTGCTTACCAATACAAATACAAAGAAACAAGAACTGATCTCTTCTAGGAAGACACCAGTTATCTCACCACAATCAACACTCAATCACTCAGACTAATCAAGGATCAAATAAAGAGATTGATCCTTTATACAGAAACACAAACTGATATCAAAGATTGATATCAAAGACAAATGATCACAACTGTGTGAATAATGAAAGAGAGACTAAAAACAGAGATGATAAGTGGATTATGAAACCCTAGCTGATGAGAAGCTTATATACACAGCCATCTTTCACTTTAACCCCTGAACTTCTCTTTTCTTCATTTAAGACTTAAACTTATTTAGACTTTGAAACTTGATAGATTTAGTCCTTCATATTATTCAACACCCCTCCACAAGTTGATAAGTCTGCATTTGGAGAACTTCTTCCATCCTTCACCTGACTGCTATTCTTTTCACAATTGTTCACACCTGCAAACAGATCAAACATACCAAGACTTTTGCAAAACAAAGAATGTTGTCTTTGACCAAGACACTTAGTAAAAATATCTGCCACTTGCACATCTGTATGAATCTTAACAGTTTTAATCACTCCAGCAGAAACCTTCTTTCTAACTAAATGCACATCCAACTCAAAGTGTTTGGTTTTTTCATGAAACACTGGATTAGCTGCAATCTGGATTGCAGCACTATTATCACAGAATATGTTAACAGGTAACAACTCTTTAAGACCAAGACTATGCAACAAGTTGCTCAACCAAATCACTTCACATGTAGTAGAAGCCATGCTTCTATACTCAGCTTCTGCTGAACTTCTAGACAAAGTAGCTTGTTTTTTACTTTTCCAAGAAATAAGAGAGTTACCCAAGAAAACATAAAAACCAGTTACAGATTTCCTAGTTAGAGGACATTTAGCCCAGTCAGAGTCTGCATAAGCTTTAAGCTTGAGATCAGACTCTTTATTAAATTGCAAACCTAAACCAGGAGATTTTTTCAGATATTTTAAAACCCTCAGAGTAGCCTTAAGATGAGATTGTAAAGGTTTATGCATGTGTTGACTTAAACAGTGAACATCATAACTAATATCAGGTCTGGTATTAGTTAAGTATATCAATATACCAACCAATTTTTGATAGTTATTTATATTGTTCAACACTTTATCTTTTTTAGCTTCTACACAACTCAAAACATAATTTTCAGGCAAGGGTGTATCAGCAGGCTTAGCTGCAAGCAAACCATACTCATATAACAATTCCAAACAATACTTTCTCTGGGTCATACAAATACCATTATCATTTTTCAAAACTTCAATCCCAAGAAAATATTTCAACTCTCCCAAATCTTTGATCATAAATTTAGAACTCAAAAACTTTTTAAAGTTATTGATTTCTACGTCATCATTTCTAGTGATAACAATATCATCAACATACACAAGCAGAGCAACAAACACAGAACCTTTTTGTTTAACATACAAAGAATAATCCAGTTTACTTTGTTCAAAACCATATTCAATTAAAGCATTAGTAAGCTTAGTATTCCATTGCCTAGGAGCCTGCTTAAGTCCATATAAAGACTTATTAAGCTTACATACTTTAGTATCATCACCACCATTAAAGCCTTTAGGTAATTGCATATAGACATCTTCATCAAGATCACCATATAAGAAAGCATTATTAACATCTAACTGATATAAAGGCCAATTTTTACTAACAGCAATACTTATAAGACATCTGACAGTTACCATTTTCACAACAGGACTGAAGGTTTCATCATAATCAAAACCTTCTCTTTGGTTAAAACCTTTAGCAACTAATCTGGCTTTATATCTATCAATTTCTCCTGTAGACTTATATTTGATTTTCCATATTCATTTATATCCAATAGCATGTCTACCAACAGGTAACTCACATTCAGTCCAGGTATTGTTTCTATTTAAAGCTTCAATTTCATTGTTCATAGCTTCAGACCAATTAGGATTTTTAACAACTTCTTCATAATTTTTAGGTTCAACAGACTTATTTAAAGTAGAAGCAAAACACATATTAGTCCTACTCAAACTAGCATAGCTCACATATTTTTCAATACCATATCTGACTTTAGAGTGCATCACATAATCATTGAACCTAATAGGAGTTTTAGACTCTCTACTAGACCTTCTTAACACAGGTGTCTGCACATCTTCATTAACATTTTCAGACTGAGTAAAAACTAAACCAGTATTTTCAAGACTAGAATTGCCCTCAGACCAGTGTTGGTCACCAAAGTGGGTTGCAGATTGCCTATCTTCATGATGCATATAAGAAGTATCTGTTTCATTATCACTAGCATCATGTGAAGATGGCATACTACCATCCTCAACTGGTGGTGTATCTTCCCCTTCATCATTGGGACTTTGAGACCTTGGACTATCAAAAAACTTCAAGTGTTCAACCTCATTTACACTGTTAGTATCAGTTGACTCACAAGTTTTCATTTTTAAAGGAAAAACATTTTCATAAAACTTCACATCTCTGGCAAAAAACACACTTCTAGTATCCAAACTCAAAAGTTTATATGCTTTCTTAGTAGAAGAAAAACCAATTAGAACATATTTTTCAGACCTATAAGACAACTTATCATGATTATTTAGAATAGTAGCAAAACACAGACAGCCAAAAGACCTCAAATGGGAAAGATTAGGTTTATTTTTATACAATAACTCATAGGGACATTTACCACTTAGAACTGAAGATGGCAGCCTGTTTATAAGATATACAACAGTTAGAATACAATCAGACCAAAACCTTAAAGGAATCCCCCCTTGAAACATAAGACTCCTAGCTACATTGAGTAGGTGTCTATGTTTCCTTTCAGCAATCCCATTTTGCTGAGGTGTATGAGCACAAGATGTTTGATGTATTATACCAAGATCAAAAAATATTCCACTCATTTTCTTATTTACAAATTCAGTACCATTATCAGATCTAACAGTTTTAATTTTAATACCAAATTGATTAGAAATTAAATGTATAAAAGAGCAAAATACATCAAACACCTCCTTTAGTTTTAATCAAGTAAGTCCACGCAGCTCTAGAATAATCATCAACAATAGTAAGAAAATACTTATATTCTTCTCTACTTGTTTCTCTGTAAGGACCCCATAAGTCAAGGTGAACAAGTTCACCAAGATTCTTAGACTTATGATCAGACAAAGGAAAAGGTTCCCTTGTCTGCTTAGCCCTATGACAGATCTCACAAATAGAAATAGAAGAATTCTTGGAAATACCAAGATCCTTTGGAAGAACAGACAAGACTGGATCAGCAGGGTGACCTAATCTATTATGCCAAACAAGTTTAGAAACATTATAAGACATGACCATATTGCACTCACCTACAGTATTATCAGGCTTGTTGAACACAGACAGACCTTGACAGATCTTGAGCACTCGTGGATCGTTAGTGTTGCCTATGTAATCATAAGCAAACTAATAGAAAATCTCTACAAGTCGTATTCTATAGCGGAATGTAAATACAAGCTGTTATAACTAAGAACACTTAGATCCTCTATGGATCTTTTATTAACTGAAACTCTATGTTTCAAATTGGTTCGATTACATACTATTAAGTTCCTTTTATAGACAAGGAACCCTAAACTATTACTACTCAATCGACTAAACATACAAGCATGCATTTAATGACTAAACACTAAACAATATTGAGCAGTACAATAATACCCATGCTAACCTCGGGCAGTTCAAGAATAATGATGGGTTAGCATTTAAATAATAAAGCGCATGCTGATCCTAGTCAGCTTCCACCCTTCAGCAGAAACACGGCACTGCTTTTAATCTTCAGTAGAATCTCTTCTTCAGCAGATTCTGCTTCTACTTCAGCAGAATCCTTCGGCAGTATTGACAGCAGAAATCCTACTTCGCATAATTCCCAACAATCCTCCCCTAAACTGGAATTTGACTTGGTTAAGTTCCAGTTTCCTAACCTTGAACGATCTTAGAGACTGCAGTAATAGAGGATTGTTCTCCAACATCAGAAGCAAAGAACCAAGAATAATCTCATCTCTATGATGACCAAACTTTGAAACGCCAGGTCTTTGCAGCAACAATTGACATAGTGTACATCAAAACTCATTAGTTGCATACTATTCTCATCACATCCAGGTGTGTTAACTCCTGTGAGAGGTGAATCATTGAAAATAATGGATTTGATGTCTCTTTACCAATAGCCATTACTACTGGAGTAGCCAAATGTTTAGGTTCGAAAACTATGGTACACTGATAACCATCTGATTTATTGGCAAACCAGAAACCATTTAAACGGATTTGATGTGTCTTTACCTGTAGCCGTTTGCTCAGGACTAGTCAATTCTTAGAATTGGTGAATTGATAACCAATTATGGATTCAGTTGCCTTTACCACAAGCCATATACTTGTGGGCTAGCCAATTCTTGGATTCCAAAAAGGAATATACCATGGTGAATTGATGACCATACAACTCTCAGCAATTAAGCATGGGTGGTTGCAGACCTTATGATTTTGAGCAAATCATTACAGCTATCAACAGATTTGATGTGTCTTTACCAAAGTTGTATCCTTTGGACTAGTCAACTCTTTGATATACACAAGGTATATCTGGTGAGTTAAAAACCATCAACTATGTACAACAAACCTGCAACAGAAAGTTAGTTTTTTTTTTTTTTTTTTTTTTTTTTTTTTTTTGTTTTTTTTTTCACTAAGAAAATAACAAACCAAAACAAAACTAACAAACAAAACAAAACAAACAAACAAAACAAAACAAAAAAACAAAATCCTCCCCTGAGGCATATGCCTCCCCTGAGGCCTATGCCTCCCCTTAAACTTTGCAGTTAAGGGTTAAGCATTCCAATATTGACCACAAGGTGTTGAAACCTTGGTCCATCAAAAGCTTTTGTTAACAGATCTGCCACATTATCATCTGTATGAATTTTAGCCACATTTATCAAATGTTTTTCATATGCATCTCTTATAAAGTGGTGCCTGATTTCAATATGTTTGGTTCTACTGTGAAAGACTGGATTTTTGACAATGCATATGGTACTTTGATTATCAATAAAAAGTGTTGTGTTCATGAAGTTATACCCATAATCCAGCAATTGATTTTGAATCCAAAGGACCTGTCCACAGCAATTTGCAGCAGCAACATATTCTGCTTCAGTAGTTGAGGTAGCCACAATGGTTTGTTTCTTGCACTGCCAAGAAATCAATCTCTTTCCAAGGAATTGACAGCCTCCAGTTGTGGATCTCCTATCCAGATTTGCACCAGCATAATCACTATCACTATATGCTTCCAACTTAAAAGGATACTCTTTTGGGTACCTGTTGGAATCACTCCTAAACAGTATTTCAAGTATTTATATTTCATATGTAATAGGTAGCTTTATTATGGCTTTTATGTTTGTTTAAGGTCAAGCTTATGTAGAAGGCCCATAAGCTTAGGCCCAAGCCCACATAAGAAAGGATGGGAACTAGGAGTGTTGCCCTAGCTTCCCTCCTATAAATAATCTTGTAAACCCTCATTTGAGGGTTGGTTGTTCAAGTTTTCTTTTCACATACTCTCTACGCATAACCGGTCTTTCATATTAACGTGTGTGTGTGTGTGATACTTGTTCATCCGCCTTCATCTCTTTCTATATAACTTGTGTTTGTAAAACTAGTGACCTAACAGTGGTATCCGAGCCAAATAGTTGGGTGTACTCGTTTGTTTTTGAAGTTTTTATTTTGGGTCTTACGCGTAAAGATAACGCAATCTTTGGTTATCTTAAAAACTCATTTTTTACACTTTTTAATCCAAGATTCTTGTACTGTCAATGTTTTGAGGTGTTAAAATACTTGTTTTTGGCAAAAAGTTTAAAACTTTACGCGTGGATTTACGTTTTTAAGCTTGTTTTTGTTCGTGGGTGTCGTTCTACGCGTAACCTGTTTAGCTGTTTTGGTACATCAAAATTCACACTTTTGTGTTCTTTTGGTACTATTGAAGCTATTCCATAACAAAAATCTGGTTTAGAAACACATTTGGGCAAAATCAAAGTTACGAGTAATCCTACGCGTATCAAAACCCTAATATTACGCGTAAGATTTATCCTTGGCTTGATCTTCATTTTCCTGGTTTATTCCGTGTTTTCTTACTTGGATAAGTCTGAAAATACGTCGACTTTGGATATCTTTTGCACTGTGAAGTGTAAAAGATCATTTGGGCAAAAACCCTAAAATTACGCATAAGCATAAGCTTACGCGTAGAAATCCTACGCATAAGATTCACTTTACGCGTAAACTAAGGTCTACGCATAAGGTAATCCTACGCCTAACTTTCTACGCCTAACTTTTGTCTACGCCTAACTTTAGTGCTTTTATCCTACTTAAGCGTAAGCTAAATCCTACGCGTAACTTCTTATTGTTACGCGTAACTTTTGGTGTTTTTACGCTTAAGTACTACTTGGTTTCTTGTCTTTTCTACGCCTAAGGACAATTCATCAACAAAGGTTCATTCGACTACAAAGATCCATTTTTACTACACAAGTTCATCAACATGTCTCAACCACCATACTCTAACTATTTCCCTCACACTTATAATCATCAACAACAACAACAATTAACTCCACAACATCAACAATGGAATCAACAACAAGCTATTTATCAACAACAATTTAATCAGCAACATACTCCACAACTTGGTGCAATTCCACAACCACAAATGGTTCAACCACCACCAAGCCTTCAAGTGCAACCCTACACAACCGATTTCAATCAACATCCATCACGGACCACTATGAAGGAACCCACTTGGTTTGCAAAGATGTGTGAAGCTTTAAGCAGCCAACAATCAATTCATGAAGCTGGATCACTTGATAGACCTCCAATGCTCACTCCAGGAAACTACGATCAATGGGTGATAAGGTTCTTTAGGTTTTGTGATCTAAAGAAGCCACATGGAAAGTTCTTAAAGAAGGTTATCTTGGAAGGTCCATTTGAGATGCCTACTGTCATTGTACCCGGAGATCCAACTGCTGTTCCACCAAGAGATGAACAAACCAACATTGCTACTGTTGCAGATCTCAATGCTACAGAACTTCTACACTATGAAGCTGATGAACTTGCAATGGAATACATCCTCTTAGGATTACCAAACCCAATTCTTCGTAGTGTTGATGCTCAAAAGACTGCACAAAAAATGTGGGATCATATTCGTCTTCTAATGGAAGGATCTGTACTCAATCAGGAGGATTTGGAATCCAAAATTTACTTGGCTTATGAACACTTCATGATTGAACCTGGAGAGACACTAGAGTCCTATCATCATCGATTTTCAGACATCATCAATGACTTGGATAAACACAACATCATCATGCCAAGAATTGCAGTGAATACTAAGTTCCTGAGTAGTCTTAGTCCTGAATGGGAGAAGTATGTCATCTTTCTCCGTCAAGCGAAGAATATGCATCATTCTACTTATGGATTGTTGTACGATTACTTGAAGCCTCATGAAAAGGAAGTTGATCGGGAAAGGATTCTCCGTGCTCAAATTGCTAAACAGTCACAACCGGATAATCAACAACTTGCCTTGTATGCTCAACAGACTTATCCCTCTCAACCAGCAACTCAACCAACTGCTTCAAACACACCTTCACAGCAATAACCTCAACAAAATCAATTGGTTCCATAAAGCAACAATGCTCAAGCATATGTCAGTGAAGCGACTGAGGAAATCGATCCATTTGAAGCATTGCAACAAGGATTTGTGATGATTGCTAATGCTTTTGGCCGTTACACCAACAAATCCAACAATCGTATTCGTTCCTCATCCAACACACAGACTCAAGCTGTTGTGAACAATGGACGTGTTGAAGTTCAGAATCGTGAATATGGTCGTCAGATGGGCGGTGGTCAAGGGTTTAATGCTGTGGGTAGGAATAACAACAGAGCTCAAGTGGTGGAACAGGGAAATGCTAAGAATCGGTTAAATGGTCTTAGATGCTACAACTGCAATGAGAAGGGACACCTGGCTAATGCATGCCCAAAGCCAAGGACTAGGGGCAGTGCTTATTTCAAAGAGGCTTTACTTTTGGCTCTTAAGGATGAAGCTGGTGGATCTCTCACAGACAAAGAACAGAGCTTTATGGCAGATGCAGACTCAGACGATGATATGGAGGACTTGCAGGCCAATGCAGCTGTTATGTTGATGGCTAATATGCAAGAGTTACACATGAGTGAAACAGGCCCAGTGTATGACACTGATGGCTTGTCTCAGGTACCCGAACAAACCATCATCATATCTAAACTAATATCTCCGTCAATATCTGAATCCGGCACGGCTCAGAATATTCAAAATGAGTCATCTACATCTCATTCTGACGATTTTCAAATAAACCCCGTAGTTACATTTGACGATCCAGATGACCTTATGGTTTCCCTTGATAATCAAATTGACTCTGTGGTTATACTTGAGGATCTAAATAATGATCATGGTGTGACTCACATTGAACAAGATGAACCTTTGCCCCATCCAGATCTTGTTCTGTTACTTAAAGACCAACAATCCCAAATTGCTGCATGTGTTGCATTAAATCAGTCCTTAAAAAGTAAAAATGCACTGTTAACCAAGGATTTTGAATGTTTACAAATGCAACTCAACTTTTTCAAAACTCAAGACAACCGTGAAAAAGGTTTTGAAGCCGCTTTTGCAAAATCTCATCAAAACGAAAAATATTTAGAGAGACAGATGCGTGATCTAGCCGCCTCGAAGAATGCTTTGTTGTCTGAATTAGAACAACTGAAACACGAACATAAAAAGCAAATTAACGCTCTCACCTTGGAAAATCAAAAAGCTAAGGCTGAGTTGTTAAATTGTCAAAAACAGTTCTCCGCATACAAAAAGCATTCAACGAATCGGGTAGATGACCTTCTTGCAGAAATTATTGGTTTGCAAAACAAAATTAAAGAGTTTAAAACTGTTGTTTACAAACATGGTGAATCCGTAACAGCTATTGAAAAGTTTACCTTAAAACCCAATCCAAAAGGATATGGAAAAAATCTAGCTGATTACAAACCAAAGCTTTCAATAAAATCATTCAAATCAACTCCTGAAGTTTCCAGTGCAGAATACAAAATTGATAATACTGTTATGAGTGTTGTTGAATATCATCGTCAAGAGGAATTTGATGCAGAAGACGAGAGTCGATCAAAATTAAAAAACGTTGTTTACAACAAACCTTTTAATTATAAAAACGCGGTCACTTTCGTCACACCAACGGATACTTCTAACACACCAAGGGTTATCATCAAAACACCTGAGTCTTCTAATGTTAATCCCAAAACAGACTTTGCACAAACTTATGGTCCTTTACCTTCCATTAGTGAAGTAAACTCAAAACCTGAAGATCGAAAAATACTTCGATATTTTGACATTTTCATGGCTGACCTCAAAATTTTACAACATGAGATAGAATATTGATCTGAAATAAAAGTTGAACATTTTCAATCGCCTCTGGCGCGAGAACAAAGAGACATTTTTCAGAAAAATCTTTTACCTAATGTTAAAAACTTGAAAAGTTGTGCAATTGCCTGGGAAAAGGATTTTCATAAGGAACTTGGGGTCATGAAGAACGTTTTCGAGAAAACAGAAACATCCATTTCTAATACTAAACGTAAAAAGAAACTCTTGAGAAAAGATGTTGATCGACTCTTGGAAGATGTTATCTGTGCTGATATCCATAATGTTGTGTTATTCTATTCTTTGCCATATGCATCTGATCATACCTCTGCTGATACTGTTGAAACTGTTGTTACTGTTGAGAACACCGATAATGTGCTTCAGATCGAGTCTTTAAAAGCTGAAAATAAACGATTACTCACTGAAATTTACAATGCAAAACGTCGTCTTCTTTGGTATGAAAAAGATATTCACACCCATCAACTTAGTTTTCAAAATAAAATCGCTCAGTTGATTGCAAAATCTTCTGATCCTAAAATTGAGCAACTGCATGATCAAAACGTGTCTTTGAAAAGTCAAATCTCAATATATGAACATGAACTTTTAAAAGTTAAACAGGAATATGGTGTCATATTTGATTTACTCAAAAAGACTCGACTTGAAGCATCAAACGAACTTAATCACTATCTTGCTTACACTAGAGATGTCATGAATTTTGCTGGTAATATTCGTTCTGAAAATCAAGATCTGATTCACACTATCTCCAAGTTACGGGAAATGTTAGGAAAGTATGAACAACTTCCGCCTACCGTGATTAAGAGAATAGCACCAGTCACACTTAGTAATCGTGAACCTAGAATTCCCACTGCCAAATCACAAGTTGCTAATGTGTTTCCCTTTACTGAAACAGGAATAGTTGCATCTTTTCCAAACGTCCGCACTTCACAGCCTAGGAGCACTCAATCGAAGAATAGGAAGTTGCGACCTAAGAAAAGATCAATAAGGAATGCTAAAGTAGAAGAACACCCTAGGACTCTGAATAAGACTCATGTTGCTTCCACTATAGATGTTGCATCTGGCAAATGTAATAGAAATAGTGATGTAACGAATGCTAAACCGTTAAGTACGTTTAATATTCAGACTGATGCACCTTGTGTTATTTGTCGGAAAAGTATGAATTCTGATTGTCATGACAAATGTGTTGCTAAAGCTATAATCTCTCGGTTACGGAATCCTAAGAATCGGAATACCTCTAGGCCCACTAATCATTCTAAGTCTGTGCTTGGTAGACCGCCTTCTTTAGATTCTAAGGCAACCATTGCTATCACAGTAGCTCCCGCTTCACCTCCTAAGAATGTAGTACCACATAGTGTTTTCACTAAGACTAAAGCAAAGAGTAGTTATAGATGGCAGAAATGGATATATAACACACTAGGATTTAAATGGATGCCTAAAATTATCAATGTGTGTATGTCTAACATATCTGCTTCGGAACCCTCTAACATTTCGGGTTCCACATCTACTTCTATTCCATCTGTGTCGTCTGTGTGTAATGCAGGTGATACAGATCATTCTCTGGATTGTTGATAGCGGATGTTCCCGACACATGACAGGTAACCTTAAACTGTTATCAAACTTTATTGCAAAGTTCATTGGCACTGTCAGATTCGGGAACGATCACTTTGCAGCCATCATGGGCTACGGAGATTATGTCAATGGGAACATCGAAATCAGCAGGGTTTACTATGTGGAAGGCCTCGGTCACAATCTGTTTTCAGTAGGTCAATTTTGTGATGGAGATTTGGAGGTTGCTTTCAGGGAGAAAACTTGCTTCATTCGTGATCTACAAGGAAATGACCTGATGTCTGGCTCACGTAATTCTAGTCTCTACACTATCTCTATGCAAGACATGGTTGCTTCATCTCCCATCTGCTTACTTTCAAAGGCAACATCTACAAAATCCTGGCTATGGCACCGTCGTCTCTCACATCTAAACTTTCAAACCATCACCAACCTTGCTCGACACAAACTAGTTGAAGGTCTCCCACGATTCCGATATTCAAAAGATCACCTTTACTCAGCCTGTGAACAAGGGAAAAGCACTCGTGCTCATTTTCTTTCAAAGGTGGAACACAGCTCTCAGCATGTGCTACATCTACTTCACATGGATTTGTGTGGCCCGATGCGCGTGCAAACGATCAATGGCAAACGCTATATCTTAGTAATTGTTGATGACTACTCACGATGGACTTGGGTCTACTTTCTTCGAAGCAAAGACCAGGCTCCACAAATGATCATCACCTTTCTCACAAAAATACAGGTTCAGCTCCGCAACACCGTCAGGCTAATTAGGACAGACAAAGGAACTGAATTTGTTAACTAAACCCTTCGTGAATTTTATGAGAAAGTGGGAATTCAGCATCAAACATCTATTGCACGAACACCTGAACAAAACGGAGTTGTTGAAAGACGAAACCGAACGTTAGTGGAAGCTGCAAGAACAATGTTAATCAATGCTAAACTTCCAGATTACTTATGGGCAGAAGCTGTATCTACTGCATGCTATACTCAAAACCGTTCTATGATCACAAAACGCCACACCAAAACACCTTTCGAGCTTGTCCACAACCATAAACCGAACCTAAAACACTTTCATGTATTTGGATCCCTTTGCTATCCGAATAACGATCGTGATGATTTTGGAAAGCTCAAAGCCAAAGCCGACATTGGAGTCTTTATTGGATATTGTGAAAATTCTAAAGGTTACCGGATCTGGAATCGTCGAACAAAACAGGTGATGGAAATGATTCATGCTCATTTTGATGAACTCACGGAAATGGCTTCTGAGTACAACAACTTAGAACCCGGTCACAACCGTTTAAACTTCCCCAACCCCCATCATCAGCTGAACAAAGCCCCCAGCTAACTCGTCAACAAATGGAAAGGTTATTTGCTCCTCTTTTCTGTGACGATATTGATGAACGTGCTCCAGGTGTATCCGCTGTTTCCGCTGCACAACCTAATAATATTCCTATACCTGATACACCTGCTACAACAACTACTGTTGCAGATGCACCTACACCAGTTGACTCCAACTCAACAGTTGAACACACCACTTCCACCTATGATGAACCAGCTGATGATATTCTGAATGAAGTACCCCCACCTGCAGATTTTGATCCAAATGTGTTCTTCAACCCGTTTGCCAATGAGACTGCTGCACCAGATGTCGCGGAATCTTCAACAAACCATTTGAATCCTCAGAATCTGCACAATGTATACCAACATCAACCCTCTACACACTGATGGACAAAAGACCATCCTCTGGCTAACATTATTGGCAACCCGAATCAACCAGTCGTTACAAGACAACGTCTTCACACAGACGGTGAACATTGCATTTATGCACTCACTGTCTGCCAATCTGAGCCTAAAAACATTAAAGACGCAATGACAAAAGACAACTGGATTGAATCCATGTAGGAAGAACTCAACCAATTCAAACGTCTTGAAGTATGGGAACTGGTTGAAAGACCAACAGGGGTCTACGTCATTGGTCTAAAATGGATTTGGAAAAACAAATTGGATGCTGAAGGGAACGTCATCCGAAACAAGTCACGTCTAGTTGCTAAGGGTTATCGTCAGGAAGAGGGAATAGACTTTGAAGAATCTTTTGCTCCGGTTGCTCGTCTTGAGGCTGTTCGGATATTTCTCGCGTTCGCAGCTCATATGAATATGACGGTCTATCAGATGGATGTCAAAACGGCGTTTCTCAATGGACAACTTAAAGAAACGGTCTATGTCACCCAACCAGATGGTTTCGTTGATCCTGAGTTCCCGAACCATGTCTACAAACTGAACAAAGCTCTTTATGGTCTCAAACAAGCCCCTCGGGCATGGTACGATAAGCTATCATCTTTCCTCATTGCCAATAATTTCACCAAAGGCTCGGTTGACCCAACTCTTTTTATACAATATCACGGGGCACATATCTTAATTGTTCAAATTTACGTGGATGACATCATTTTTGGGTCTACACATAAAAAGTTTTCAACCGCTTTTGCAAAACTAATGAAGAAAATTTTTGAAATGTCCATGATGGGTGAACTCACGTTCTTTCTAGGACTCCAAGTTCATCAATCACCCCGTGGTATTTTCTTGAGTCAGTCCAAATATGCCCTTGAACTGTTAAACAAATTTGGAATGACAACCTGTGACACTTATGCCACACCAATGGCTCATACCAAGAAGTTAGATGCTGATTTACATGGGAAATTAGTTGACCCCACCAAATACCGAAGTATTATTGGGTCCCTCATGTATCTAACAGCTAGCAGACCTGATATTGTCTTTGCCGTTTATCTATGCTCCCGTTATCAGTCACGACCAACTGAAACCCACCTCTCTGAGGCTAAAAGAATCCTCCGATACATCAAGGGAACCATTAACTTGGGGATCTGGTATCCGAAGGATTCTGGTTTTGAACTAATCGCTTTTTCAGACGCTGATCACGCAGGATGCTTAGACTCAAGGAAAAGTACTTCAGGAGCACTACAATTTCTCGGTGATAAACTGGTGTCTTGGCAATCAAAGAAGCAGGATTGTACATCGCTGTCATCAACCGAAGCAGAATATGTAGCCATGTCCGCGTGTTGTGCTCAAGTCATCTGGATGCGAACACAACTCAAAGACTATGGTTACGTATTTGACAGAATCCCGATGTACTGCGACAATCGGAGTGCCATTGCGATCTCGTGCAACTCAGTTCAGCACTCGAAATCAAAACACATCGATCTTCGCTATCATTTCATCAAGGACCACGTGGAACAGGGTACCGTTGAACTATACTTTGTGGGTACTGAATACCAATTGGCAGATCTTCTCACCAAAGCCTTGCCGCCCGCTAGGTTTAATGAGTTGATCCACCGAATTGGTATGAGGTGTTTGACTCAAGAGGAATTGGATGACCTCTTAAAACAGTCTTAAAAACCTGTTAAACACCAAAAACATCTTCTGTAAATATTTTTTCAAAAACAAAATACAAAAATATAAAATCCGATAAAACAACAAAAATATTCTCCTAATCTATATCTCTTTCAACAAGGCAAGTACACTTCTTCCGTCAACACTTCAATCTTTCAAAATTCAGTATTTTTCCGATCAAGTGTTGAGGGGGAGAAAATAATATTTTAACTGTTTCAAAACATCTGTGTACTTGCATGTTATCTTATCTCGGTTGAATCTTTTACAAATGGTGGTACATTTCCTGGTTCAAAGACACTCCTTGGACTTCAATTAATAACCTTTCATTATTTTCTCAAGTCGAGGGGGAGTGTCGTCATGTTCCTTTCCTAATATCTTCGTTTGGTAACCAAAATGGAAGTTAAATGGTCTTGGTTAAAAAAGGAAAAGGTGGAGGGACCAAAACTGTCAAAAGGTTAAACTCCATTTTAATAAAACACCCTCCCACCTACTTTCACTTCTCATTTAATGCAAAATACCTAAAACCATCCTACGCTTAAACTTCACTCAAGAAAACCGTGTTTTTTATCTCCATCTTGTAAGTGTTTTTGTGATCACAACATGTTTTTATCATAAGGTTTTGAATTTCATGAAAATCCTACGGCTAAAACGTGTTCTAAGCGTGATTAGGTGTTCTTTGCTTATGCGTAAGAACACACAATCAATATGTGTGTGTTTTTGGTGAAATAACTGTGTCAAAACGTTCAAAATACATCAATGATACCATTTTTACCATCAAAATCCACCCAGAAACACGAATTGATGATTCTTGAAAATTAGGGTTTATGAGTCGAATTGGGTATTTTCGAATGTGAAGTGTTTTGGTCAAAAAGATTGTTGTGTTATGATTATGTGATGATGAATTGATGATATCCATGCCTTATAACCACCCAGAAACCTTAATTGATCCAGAATTAGGAATTAGGGTTTAATGTTCTAAAAATTGGGTATTTTTGATTCACTGCATAATAAGTGTTAAAACTTGGTCTACATGCTCTCACAACATCTATGATATACCAGAAAAACTTTGGTGCATAATCCATGGCTAGATTTCATACGCGTAGAATTAAGGTTTAGACTACGCGTAAGATTTTCTACGTGTAACTGTTAATCTGTGCAATTGTGTTTTGATCTGTCATAAACTGAATGCCATGTGTTAAACATTGATGATTTGATGTTCTATTTCAGGCTTGCTACACTTAATATTCAGAATCAAGGTTGTTGTTCATCTACGCATAAGGATCACCTTACGCGTAGCTTGTTACGCGTAAGATTAGTCTTACGCGTAGCTTCTACGCATAAGGTTCTACAGTGGACTACGCGTATCCTGTGAAGGATATGCGTAAACAGTGACCTCTACGCATAAGGTCAACTCTTACGAGTAGCCTTACGCGTAAGGTTAATATATGCCTACGCATAAGCTCTACGCATATGGACCCCTTTTCCTACGCGTAACACTTCTTACGCGTAAGTTAGGATCCTACGCGTAAGTTTACGCCTACGCATATATCATTCATGTCTACGCATAACTTTACCAATCCTACGCATAAGCCGAGATCATACCTTCGTTATGAATTGTTACGTGTACAAACTTGTAAATAAGTTAATCATATCATCACGAATCCAAAAAATGTCACTAATAAACTTAAATCGTTTGATATGTTGTGAACAATAAGTGATAAAATAAACTTTAAAACTTAAAGTTAACAAACTCACGAAACTTTTCACGACGTCATTGAACTATTAAACATACAAGTGACTTAGGACTCGTAACAATCATTATCACTGTACATTCAATGACTAGACAATAAGACCTTCTGTTGACTAACATTATGTCTTTCGATATGTTGGTTCTTTTGGCTAATGTTATTTCAGATCGCGACATGGCTGAACAAATGAATGTGGATGCACCTGAAGTTCTCTCCATTGCTGATATTTATCCTTATGGCTATCCAATGAAGATAGGAAAGAATAATCTCCGTGTTGACTTTGACACCCTCACTTGCTCTGAATCTTCGTGTCTAATTGCTATTGATATTCTGAGGACTCATCCATATCAGAATATGCTCACTCACTCTGCTACTGTCCCTGAGATCTATATCCAACAGTTCTGGAACACTATGGAAAGGGTCAAAGGACGGACTGCTGTGACGGTGACTCTGAACCACAAACAAGTCACCATTACACCTGCAGACTTAAGGGCTGCTCTCCTAATTCTTGAAGTCGATCCAACCAAACTATATGCCACACCTGCTGAAGAGCTCACTCTCCAATTCTTAATCGATATCGGTTATGATGAGGCTACAGGAATAATCACCAAGCACTCTCACGTAGAGCTTAAGAGTATTCCTCAACCATGGAGAACTCTCTACATGATCATCACGAAGTCTGTTTCTGGTTGTGACAGTGGCTATGAGCATCCTAAGCTCATAGAACTGCAAATATTTTGGGCATTGGTCAACATGAAACACATTGCTATCGAAGCTCTGATTTGGGATGACATGATGTCATTTCTCAACAAACTTGGCTCAAAGATTCCCTACATTAGATATACTAAACTGTTGATCCAGAGAGCACTTGGACGTCATCCTGATATCCCCAAGAGACTCAATGACCCCGACAATCACGATATGTTGACGGAACCTATTCTATCTGTCAGAATCAAGGAATCGTCTACAAAGAAACAAGGTGCTGTGTTGCCAGATTTCCTTATAACTGAAGATGTCAGAAAGCTCGAAACGTACAAAAGGTATCTGGAAGTAGTTAAACAAGGCAAAGTTGGTCATTTCGACGAAAAATCTTCTGGAACACCTGTAAGGAGAACCAGAAGAGGAAGTGCAGGAAGCACAACAAGTAATGTGAGTCAAAGGAAATTTCCTAAAAGGAATCCTCCTTCTAAAAGGATTGTTCCCGTAAAGGAAGCAGAACCTATTCCCAAAATTGAACCGCAAAGAAAGCTTGTGGACGAGAGCTCTGAAGGTACTGACACAGATGAAGAGATTTCCTACTCTGAAACTGCAAAGGATGACAATCCTTCCGTACCAAAACCTCCAAGTCCTTAAGCTGATAAAGGAAAAGGGAAGACACCCGTACTTGTGCCTTATGATGAAAGCTCAGATGATGAAGAAGAGCAACTGGATCAATCATACAGGAAGAAGTTTCACAAAGTCAGACACCTTCAAAAGGCCAAAGAATTTGCTAAAGATCAAATGGGTGGCCCCGGAGGATCAAGTGGAGCTGCCCACTCCTCTCCAGATCCTGATGCGGTTAATCGACCCGATAAGGGATCTGGTGCCACCACTCTTCTGCAACAACAACAGCCTGTGGAGGACACTGTTGTGTATGATTTTGAGAAACAGGAAACTGAGAAAGAAAAGTCTAAGGATGACGAGGATGATTATACAAAGTTTCTTCTAGACAGTCCAACACACTCAAAGGAGAAAACCTCAGAAACTCCTAAGGACCCGAAGTCTCCTCATGTCTCCTCATCATCAGACTCTTCATCTCATTCATCACCACCACCATCAACGAAGTCAACCAGATCATCATCCAAATCAGTGAAGAAACCACCTAAATCTTGGATTTCTCAGACTCATAAAAAGATTGTGAACGCTGTCCAACAAGTCAGAAAGAAGGACATGCTTTACAGAAAACTGAATTGGTTTGCTGACCAAATACAGTACTTAAATGATGAGAAAGACAAGATGCAGAAAGAAAGAGAATTTGTTCAGAAGTTCATGAAGAATCATCGTAAAGAGGAACTGAACGAAATGATCGAAGGTTACACTAACAAGTACCTTCAGGATATCGTTCCTAAAGTCCAAAAGGAACTGGAGAAGACAGCAAGAGATCATACTCACAAGTTTCTTCTCGACACTGTCCCCGGTGTGACTAGAGAAGTATTTTCCCGACAACTCACCCCTAACATCGTCACATTGGTTAAACATACAATGGCCAAAGAAGCTGATCTCTCTGAATCTGAGTTAATCGCTAAACTAGTGATGCAAATGTCAAAGCGATCTGGAACGTTTACTTCGGATGAAGCTAAATTTTTCGAAAGTCTACTTGATTTTCAACTCAGATCATCATGCAAGGAGTCAGCCGATCAACCCAAACGGCCAAGAGATGACGATGATAAGGACAAGGACTCTGCACCTAAACGTCAGAAGCAATCTGGTGAATCTACTTCGATGCCACCTCCTCCACCACGGACTTCTTCTCAACAAAAGTCTCCTCCACCTCGGTCTTCTACTGATAAACCTCGGGACGATTCCGAGTTACCACCCCTGACTCAAAAAACAGGTGATTACTTTGAGTATACGGGTGGTGACGATGAAGAGGTCCTTGAGCCCCGACAACAACCCACCTCACCCAAACAAGTGCAGAAACCAGTATCATCATCAAGGCCTTCCAAAAAGAAGAAGAAGACGACTCAGCCTGAAGTCGTATCATGGCTAGATGACGACAAAACCGAAGAGTTTGAATGGTTCTCCACACTTGTCAATCAAACTCCCTACCCTGATGAAGGTCAAGACTTAGTAGACGGTTCTACATTGGAGCACACAAAACTTTTGCAAGAAAAGTTCCATGTGAAGAAAATGACAAAATCTGAGTTGAAGCGAATCAAGAATGAAGCTTTTCAACTGTGGAAAGACAGCTCGGAAAGTGCAATCGAGGTTGAATATCACCTTGAAAACATTGCTCGAGCCATGTCTAATCACATGGATTGGCTCAACCCAGAAGCAAACATCGACTTCACAAAACGGGACAATCCTCCATATTACACCGACTGGTCTCGACCTCTACCTACCATTGGCCAACCTGATCAGCCTAGGATTCCTTTCAGACACTTCTTCAACAAAGACTTAGATTTTCTTCAACACGGTGGCGATGTTTCAAGGAAATACGCTACATCTCGGACACTTCCATTCCCTGCTGCCATATACTCTGATTGTATAGCCATCGAGGAACGTGCTACCCACATGTTCTCCGACAAAGTGGTAGCATATGACCAAGATGCAATGTATTGGATTCACCATTGGCCGGAACGCCGAAGAATCTACTACAGAAGCTGCTTGGTCCAGAAGTCTCAACATGCAGTGTTCAGTACTAAAAGTATCGTGGCCATCCAACATGTTGATCTATCGTCTAAATGGGACTACACTTTTCTCAAGAAGATTGTGGTTAAACGACAAGATGAACAGGACTATGCATTCTCCGAAGCTGACTTTGAGAATTTATCCCTCAACGACATCGAAGACATGTACCTTGCCAAAGTACAGGGTCGTATGAGACAATTCTCGACTGCAGTTCAACGAGAATTTATCAAGTCAGTTCTCATCTTCATTAGACGCATCGTGATCAAAGAACGTGTTGAAGATATCCAGATGGCTGTTGAATCCTATCAGACGCGTGTCAACCTCACTCCTCCAACGCTCACTCTTCCCGATCTCAACCAGCTATCTCAATATACATTCATCAGCAAACCTTTCGGCGTTGTTTACCATAGTGAACTTCAAAGAAACTGCTTAATGGCGTGTAGTGAGCTCCACAAATTCGGGGATCATACTTTGAAGCTGGTTAGGGATGGATTGGCGTACATGTTGAAGGATATACGCCTGAAAGTTGGGTCTCCTAAACGCTGGAATTCTCAGGAAAGGAGGGATGTGAGAAGGATCATCACCATGATTGATGAACGGTTGTTCAGAAGGGATCAGTTCAGAACGTTGGAAAGTTTTGTTGGTGGTCGACCCAGGATCAACATCACCGGCTATCAACGCCCTGTTCGTACTCCTGGGAACATCACTGCACTTCCTGGTACCCCTTGAATTGTTTCCTTCATATAATTTTGGATGTGTGATTATATATGTCTATGGCTTGTGCACACATAACAGTGTACAACCCGTAATTGTCAAGAAAGGACCCTGCGGTACGCCTCAGTGCCAAAATCCTTATAAAAGGAGCGAAAGCTTCTTATTTTTGAGTAAAACCTATCAAACCTTTCATTTTTCAAGGTTTACTCAAAAACACAAGTACTTCCCCATATGATTTTTCAAAACCTCAACCGTTTATATCACTAGTTGAGGGGGAGTATTTGAATTAAAACTTTGTTCACATATTGTTCATAGTGGTCATCTTCCCGCAACACTCGAAATGGTCATATTTATTGTCAACCGTTCAAAAATAACATTTTATATGCCATTTTTTAGGGGGAGAAAATTGTGTGATAAGAAATATGTTGTACAAAATGCAAATGAATCTGTGTACCTCAGACTTAACCAACGAATTGACGGTACTAAACTGTTAGTAACTCGAAAAGACTTGTCCTGGACGGGTAATAATTTCAAGCTAGTTCGCTAGTAATGTAAACGTGTCTCGCAAAGGACTTGTCCAAGTAGAAAGTACCATTCGAGAAACTCTTGATAGACATGAACTCTGACGGGTATGACAACCTTTCGAGGTTTGTCTACACCTTCAAGGTAGTTATTAGAGCTAGTTGTCACCTAAAAGCTGACAATGTAACTCTTTAACTATGCAACGTAACCGTGTCTCGCGGGGGATTGTCTATCTTTAGTGGATCAATTCAAAAAGTGCGCGCTCTTTCCTCACTGTGCATTTAACCATTAAAACTATTAAGCACATGTGGAGGGGGAGTATTTATGCAAAACATCATCTCTCACAGTGGTTCAAACATATTTTTCATTAACAAACCTTTTGAGAGATATTTTCACATACAGTGGTTTTAATGGCAAACATAGGTTAGTCATGGAGTTATAGGTGACTAAGGTTAGGAATAACCGTCCTATGATCCGCCAGAGCCGGAGGGATCTACCCAAGGACACTACCATTAGTTAGTGTTAGAAGTCCTTAGGAATGATTGTAAAAAAGGAGAAAATGAGAATCGGAGAAAGAAGGAGTTGAAGAATCAAAAAGAAATGTAAAGTAAAGGGTGAAAAGAAACAGCCCTCCAGATTATTCAACTTAGGGCATACACCAGGTTCAATTCATATGCTACTGGTTGTCACTTAGTGACACCGGTATTGTAGACTAAAAGTCGTCATGGACCCAGTGACGCATGCACTAAACCTTCTTAGCCACTCAAGTTTTTCTCAACAAAAGCTTGTTTCATTCTCACAGGGAACCCTATGCAAACTATTGGCTTTCTCTTAGAGATCGCTGGTATTGAAGAAGGAGACCCTCTTCCTAGTCTCCGCTCAGGAAAACCAAAACGCACTATTGAGTCTAGAGCCACGAGATTCATCAAAAGATCTCTTAGGAACACTTGACATTTAATCACTTGATGATCAACAAATAAGATCATCAGTGGTTCACATCGAGTCCTTCACAGATCTTAGCAATCTGTCGAGAACATTTATGAGAGGTTCACATCTGTGATCCTCAGTGATTGAATGGAAACTCCTGCCAGGGTCAACATCAAACAGCCCTGACAGCAGGTCACTTCGGTAACTCCCTGTGGATTACGCGGAGTGTGTCTCAAACGGTCTACAGTCGTGAGGTGATGCTTCGGTGTACCTCAGCGACTCATCTGAACTGTAGATGTACTTCGGTACATCGCGTTATCTCACTTGTGGGACTCCAGTTCAGGAACGGCCTTTGTAAGAATTAGGGTTGTGTCTTCACACTATGCTGTTGACACTCTCGAAGTTCAAACTTGTAAGTGCCGGAAACCGCTTATTACTAACCGTTTGAAATGTTTTCTTCTTATGGAAGCTCCGGAGCGGGATGATCGTGCTGATTCTTCTCATGCTCACGCCAACATCATCACTAATGGAAGTTCTATTTCAATGCAACACAACAGTCAGAATGATTCTTCATCAATCAAAGAATCTACAAAGTCAAAGACTTACAAAACTTCATCAGTATTGATTTCCAACGTCAAAGAGCGTGTGAGCATGTTGAAGAATGACGTGGAGACACTGGAGCAGCGAAGCAGACCTGAGGTAGACTGATGTAGACAACAACATACTATCACTTTCACCACAAAGAACAATGATCAAAGAACAAAGTTAAAGATGACGTCAAAGCATAACTGTTCAAAGATAACTATCTCTCTACACTGGGGAGATTGTTTGAATCAAGGCAATTCCTCTCACAAGAAAGAAGAATGTCAGAAGACGTCACTGCTACTATTACATCAACGCCTTCACCATTTACATTCATATATACTTGAGGGGGAGATTTTTGGAATCACTCCTAAACAGTATTTCAAGTATTTATATTTCATATGTAATAGGTAGCTTTATTATGGCCTTTATGTTTGTTTAAGGTCAAGCTTATGTAGAAGGCCCATAAGCTTAGGCCCAAGCCCACATAAGAAAGGATGGGAACTAGGAGTGTTGCCCTAGCTTCCCTCCTATAAATAATCTTGTAAACCCTCATTTGAGGGTTGGTTGTTCAAGTTTTCTTTTCACATACTCTCTACGCATAACCGGTCTTTCATATTAACGTGTGTGTGTGTGTGATACTTGTTCATCCGCCTTCATCTCTTTCTATATAACTTGTGTTTGTAAAACTAGTGACCTAACAGTACCAAAGGCCTAAATGAGGTTGGCCTTTGAGGTACTTAAAGATCTTCTTGACTGCATTGAGATGGGAAGTAAGTGGAGTGACTTGATGTCGAGAGCAGACACTCACAGCAAAGGTAATATCAGGCCTTGAAGCTGTTAGATACATTAATGAACCAATCATTGATCTGTATAAATGAACATTCACAGGTAGATCTGGATCATTGTTGGTTTTTGTTTTTGGAGCTTCATAAGGTGTTATGGCAGTCCCGACACCTTCCATACCAAATTTCTTCAAAATGTCTCTCACATATTTATCTTGACTGATAAATATCCCATCTTGTTTCTGCTGAACTTGGAGACCCAAAAAGAAAGTAAGCTCCCCCATAGCACTCATATGAAATTCTCCCTTCATCAGTTCCTCAAATTCCCTGCACCAAGCTTCTTTAGTGGATCCAAAAATGATGTCATCCACATATACTTGCACAAGTATGATGTCTGTCGAGTTCTTCTTCAGAAAAAGAGTCTTATCAATGGCACCTCTTCTGTAGCCATGCTTCAGCAGAAATGATGAAAGCCTAGCATACCATGCTCTTGGTGCCTGATGAAGTCCATAGAGAGCTTTAACCACCTTGTAAACATGATTATGATGATCTGGGTCTTCAAATCCTTTGGGTTAAGTGACATAAACCTCCTCTTCTATCTCACCATACAGAAAAGCACCTTTAACATCCATCTGATACAGCATGAAGCCCATATAAGAAGCATAGGCCAAGAAAATTCGAATAGCCTCTACTCTAGCAACAGGTGCAAACACTTCATCATAATCAATCCCTTCCTCTTGCCTGTAACCTTGAGCTACTAATCTTGCTTTGTTTTTAATAACCACACCCCTTGCATCTCTTTTGTTCTTCAGAATCCATTTAGTTCCAATAGCATATTTGCCATCAGGTAGTGGTACCAAAATCCAAACTTGTTGGTTTTGAAACTGTTGCATTTCATCTTGCATTGCCTCAATCCAACTTGAGTCTTCAAGAGCTTGAGTGACACTGGTTGGTTCTACTTGAGAAAGAAAACACGCAAATAGACAATTCTTGAAGTCTGTGTGATTGTCTCTTTGCTGATTTGATACATAAGAGAGAAAAGCAACCTGTCCAAATTTAGGACTGGAGATAGTCCTTCTAGTTCTAACAGGAGCTAGAATGTCACCAATAATATTGGATTGAGGGTGAGAGATGTTGATTCTTTTAGTAGCAGTGGGGTTGACTTCAATGGAAGGTTCAAGATTAGACACAGTTGGTACAAATGTTGTGTCATAGGAAGGCGAGGTGAAAATGCCAGATTTGGGTTGATGATTTCCAAGATCTGAAGGTCTTGGAAAGCGAGTATATGGTTCACCTGTGGACACTCTAGAAGGAATAGGAGTAGAAACAGTCGAGCTTTCAGCAGATTTGATGACGATGGGAGAGACTGCATCAGTGTCAGCAGAAACATGGTTTCCACTGACAACCTCATTTGCAAGCTCCCCATTCACCTTCTCAGCTTCAAGCTTAGCTGCAAACTCTTGAGTCTGAAGCCTAGCAAGGTCCTCAGCATAGTGTGATTCATCTTCACTCTCAGCAGAAGTATCTCTAGAAGAGTTACCTGCAATATTGTTAGGGAAGAAAGAAGGCACAAGTATAGGTTGTTCATCATCTTCAAATTCACTTCCAGAGTCAGCATCCAAGGTACCTGCATTGTTAGTGGGAGATTCTTGAGAGCCTGCACTTTGGTTAGCCATATGTCTAGTATAACCCAGATAATCAGTTAGGTAGTCAAGGTCAAAAGACCACACATGACCCTGTCCTTGAACATTGGGTTTATCTTCCAGGTATCTCAGGTTCAAAGTCTCCTCTATCTTCTTGGCAGATAAGTTGTACACTCTGTAAGCCTTGCTATGAGCTGAATAACCCACAATATAACCATCATCAGCTTTCTCATCAAACTTCCCCAACGGATCACTGGTGTTTAGAATGGTCACTTGACAACCAAAAGGTTTGAGGTAATGAATAACAGGAACCTTCCCAAAGAGAAGTTCATATGGTGTTTTGAGGTGAGGTCTAGTAATGGAGACCCTGTTTAGCACATAGCAAGCTGTGCCAACAGCTTCAGTCCAGAACATAGTGGGCAATTTAGAGTCTGCAAGCATTGATCTTGCAGCCTCTATCAAGGTCCTATTCTTTCTTTCAGCTACCCCATTTTGTTGCGGGGTTCTTGGATTGCTATAGTCCCTCTTTATCCCTTTAGACCTACAGAGTTCTATAATAATAGCATTCTTGAACTCTGTCCCATTATCACACCGAATTCCCTTAACCTTCTTGTTCAACTGATTTTCAACGAGGGTGATGAAGTCTTTCAGCACTGGAGATGTTTCATCTTTAGTCCTTAGAAAGAACACCCAACAAAATCTGCTATATCCATCAGTGATAACCAAACAGAAATACTTGTGATCAATGCTTCTGACTTGAGTTGGACCAAAAAGATCCATATGTAACAGCTGAAGAGGCTCAAAAATCATGTTCATAGCAGTAATAGCTTTGTAGGAGGCTCTGTGTTGCTTCCCTTTGTTGCATGCAACACAATTATGATCATTGGAGAAAACTTTGGAGGGTAGACCTTCAACAAGACCCATTTTAGAGAGTTTGTTTATGGTCTTGAAATTCACATGAGCCATTCTCCTATGCCATTTGGTAGACTCATCCAAGGATGCCTTAGCCACCAAACAAGTGAGGTCACCTTCAGGATGAACTTCATTGAGGTTGAATGTGTATAGATTGTGAGTACGAGGAACTCTTAGCAGAATTGAAGTATCTTCTGGAAGCTTGAACTCTTTAGAAAGCACAAGACATTCATCTTCAGAGAATAGTACCTTGTTCTTGGTGTCACAAATTTGTGAGACTGAGAACAAGTTGAAGTTCTGAAGTTCCCTAACATAGTACACATTCTCAAAGTTCAGTAGGGGTGTCTTGATGGTGCCTTTCCCAGTAATTCTACCATCACTTCCACCAAAAGTCACATTGCCTCCTTCTTCAATAGGAACAAAATTGTGCATCATATCTCTATTTCCAGACATGCTTCTTGAACAACCACTATCAACAATACCAATATCTTTATGCTTAAGAGGACGATCCTATAGAACAAAAATATATACAAAAGAATGTTAGTAATCAAAGGAGGCTCAAGTCATTGCTGACTTGAACCTGCCTTGTGGATCATAAGATTTAGGTCTAGCAGAAAAGAAAGATCCACCATTGTTCTTGGGTTTCCATTGAAATTTGGGTCCCTTATTATTCCAAGAACAACCTGCTGAGGACTTGACAGCAGTACTCCAACATCCTTTCCCATTATTCATAGAGTCAACATATGCAGGCCAATAACCATGTTTAAAGTATGGGCTAGTAGGTTGCACATCAGGTCTATCAGCTGATCTCCTCCAAAGAGAGTCAGTATAATTAGCTTGTGGGACATAAGGAGGAATATTCTTAACATTGGTCCACACTGGTCTAGGTTTCTGCTGAGTAGCACATACACCCAATCTTTGTTCATAGAAATCACAATCCTTAATTAAATGAATTTTACTTCCACAAACAAAACATGTCTTCCTTTTGGAAGATTTATTCAACAAAGAAGATGTTCTATTACATGTAGAAGTACTTAAACCAGAAACATTAAAGGAATTGTTTTTAACAGACTTATTATGCCAAGATTTAAAGGACAAGTCTTCAGAGGAAACAGGCTTGGAAGTTGATTCCTCAACAGCTACCCTAGAAGGCTTGTAGATAGATTTGGGTGCAGGCTTGGGTGTAGGCTCAGGTGAGGGCTTGGGAAGGTCTGACTTATCACTTGAATCACAGCTGGAAGTAGACCCTTGATCCGATGAATTGTCACTGTCAGAGAAAGAGACAAAGTCATAAGATGAAGCATCTGTGTCTGGTAAGTCTTTTGACTTTTTGCCATACAGATGGTGTGATCTATCAAAGTCAACAGTAATGGACAGGTCAGTGGGCATGAATTCACCTCTAATAGGTCCAGGGACAGCATGTAAATCACCTTCCTTTTTAAAATTTGCTAAGCCTGCAGGTGTAGATTTACGCCCATCTTGCCTAGCTTCCAATCCTACATACTTTTGAAAACCTAAACCTATTCCAGAGTTCACTGACTGACTACTATAGAGTTCTTTAGCTAGATTGCACCTGATATTAACCATTGTTTATGTCTAGCTATTTCCTCAGCTAGTTTCTCTTTAAGCTCTAGATTCTCAGCAATAGCATCAGCTTTTTCCTTTTCAGTGCATTTTAAGTTAATGTCTGCAATATCTAGATCAATTTGTAACCCCTTAATCTTTTCTTCATAAGCTATCTGATTCTTTTGAAACCATACCTTTTGTCTTTCTAACGTTTTTAGCGAAAGTTTATAAGCTTCATTATCAACATAGCATTCATTGTATTTAGGTTTCATAGTATCATAAGCTTCTTTAAGTTCATTGTATCTTTCACTACAACCAAATATACAGTTGTGTACCTGAGAAAGTCCCATCAAGGCAAATTGATCATGCCTATCTTCTGAAGTACATCTGGCCAGCAATCCAAGCTTTTCTATATCAGCAGCTTCCTCATTCACAGGTTCATGTGCAGCCCAGTTGACCTGTTCATCCAAAGTGACAAGAGCTGCTGAAGTTCTAGCTTCCTTCTGATTCTGCTGATAGGAATTGTAGTTAGCTCCTTCTCCACCCTTCCTATCTTTGCATTCCCTTGAGAAATGACCCATCTGGTGACAAGAGAAACACTTGACCTTTCTCCTGTCAAAACGAGCTGGATCCTTTCCCTTGAAGCCAAACTTTCTTCCTGACCTCTCCTCAAACCTCTTGATATCTACTGAAAGCATGGCCACCTGCCATTTCAGCTTCATCTCCTCCATCTCAAGTGGGTCCACCTGGTCAAAATCTTCATATACAAGATGCTGCTGAGTATCATAATCAGCAACAAATGAATGAAGAACATCCTCCAATATACTACCAGTTTTAGCTTGAGGATATGATGGAGTGGGACGATAAGATGATGATGGTAAGTAAGTTGTACTTGGAGCATGTATCATCATATTTAAGTGAGATGTCCCAACAAAGGCTGTATGACCAGAAGAGGATGCACGGTAGGAAGATCTGACATCAGGTTCAAGAGATTTGAGTTTGTTGTATAGCTCATCAAAAGTGAGCATGTCCAACCCACCTTTAGCCTTAAGAGCTATACTTACATGTAACCATGATGGAGGCAAAGATAGAAGGAACTTTGAATTGCAATCATCATTGTCAGGTTTCGCATTCAGCTGGTTTAGCTGACTCAAAATCTTGTGAAACCTGTCGTATCCCTTGTGGATACCTTCTTCTTCTGAGATGTTGAACTCTTGAAAGTGTTGTCTCAGCATGGACTTCCTCATTCTTCTGGATTCTTCATTACCACCGAACCTTGCTTTAAGAGCCATCCATATGTCCTTTGCATCATCCATGTGGTGAAAATCACCCAAGTGATCTTCAGGAATAGCTTGAAGAAGGATGGTTCTTACTTTGTGCTCTCTTTGCACAACTAGAATCTCTTCAGCAGTTTTGGGAGGAGCAATGGTAAACTTACCATCAAGATCTGGGATAGTCTTCTTCAGACTGTTTCCTTTCTTCACAATCTCCCAAAGATTCCAATCAATATTGGAGATCCAGTTCTGCATCTTCATTGTCCACAGATCATACTCTTCCTTTTTCAGATAAGGAAACTTACCATTACTGTTGGAAAGACTAAGTTGTTGCATACAGGTGGTGTTCTTGATGTTGTTGTTGGTGACTTCGGATTCATCATCAGTTCCAGGCATGGTGAATGTGTTTTTGGTTGTGTGAGGGTGAGGTAAAATATGGTTCTCAGTATCGTAGAGACTTTCCCGAGGCTCTGATACCACTTGTTGAACACAGACAGACCTTGACAGATCTTGAGCACTCGTGGATGGTTAGTGTTGCCTATGTAATAATAAGCAAACTAATAGAAAATCTCTACAACTCGTATTCTATAGCGGAATGTAAATACAAGCTGTTATAACTAAGAACACTTAGATCCTCTATGGATCTTTTATTAACTGAAACTCTATGTTTCAAATTGGTTCTATTACATACTATTAAGTTCCTTTTATAGACAAGGAACCCTAAACTATTACTACTCAATCGACTAAACATGCAAGCATGCATTTAATGACTAAACACTAAACAATATTGAGCAGTACAATAATACCCATGCTAACCTCGGGCAGTTCAAGAATAATGATGGGTTAGCATTTAAATAATAAAGCGCATGCTGATCCTAGTCAGCTTCCACCCTTCAGCAGAAACACGGCACTGCTTTTAATCTTCAGTAGAATCTCTTCTTCAGCAGATTCTGCTTCTACTTCAGCAGAATCCTTCGGCAGTATTGACAGCAGAAATCCTACTTCGCATAATTCCCAACAAGGCTGCATATCAAACAAATACAATCCATCAGACTGACTACCAGTCCCCAGAACATTCTCCCTTTTCAAATCCTGAATATAACAAGTATCTTCATCAAAACCAACAAACATTTTACTATCTCTAATCAGTTTATTAACAGACAACAAACTCACACAGTAACCAGGAACCACTAAAACATCATAAAGAGTCACATTATTAGTTAATTTTAAATTTTCAACATGACTTATAGTGGCAAGAGTACCATTGGGATGTCCAACAGTAATCTTAAGACTAGAAATATCCACAACATTAAACATACCAACAGTAGAAACAGTCAAGTGCTGATTAGCACCTGAATCTATGATCCATCCCAAAGATATAGTTTTAATAGTAAGACTAGAATTCCCAAAGAAATATTTAGAAAAATTAATATTAAACCAAACATTTCCATTAAAGAATGAAGCCCTACCTGCCATATTGGCATGTATGCTTCCTGAAGAACAATCATTGATCAAAGACAAGAGTTTCTTCATCTGCTCAGAAGTAAAACCAGAAGATGTATTTGCAGATGAAGTAGTAGATGATTTTTCAGACACTTTATCAATATTAGCACTATAGTTTTGTCTAAAACCATTTTGTTTAGATGGATTATTATTCTTAATAAATCCAGGTGGAAAACCAATGAGTTCATAGCATCTTTCAATAGTGTGTCCAATCTTACCACAGTTTTTACAATTCAAATTAGGATTAGGACCTCTATTAGCAGTATTAGTATTAGAATTGGTTCCTATAGTGTTATTACTGTTGTTATACATTCTTCTATTGTTATTAAATGACTTAGCAGCAAAAGAAGATGCATTCAGTTTAGATTCAGAAACACTAGAAGACTCAGGAATCCCTCTGTGGGACTCCTCCCTAGACACAACAGCATAAGCATCCTTAACCTCAGGTAAAGGATCTCTGGTTAATAAAGCAGTTCTAACAGGTTGATAGCAATCATCAAGACCCATAAGAAATTGCATCAATTTCATCAACTGCTGATGCAAAACTAACTCAGTACTAGCCTCACAAGCACATTTATGTTCACAAACACATTTAGGCAATTTAGTTAGAGAATCAAATTCTCTCCATAAAGAATTTAGCCTATGATAGTAATCAGCAACAGAACTACCACCTTGCTTAACAGAATTAATCTTTTGCAACAAATTATATATAACAGAACCATCAACTTTATCATATGTTTCTTTTAATTCTTGCCAAACAGAAGCAGCATTTTCAGAATAAACCAATCCTATATAAACATCATGAGATACAAAATTCATAATCCAAGTTAAGACAATGGCATTGCATCTATCCCATTGAGCAGACAAGACATTACTAGTAACAAATGATTCCTTAAGACAAGTACCATCAACAAAACTATACTTATTTCTAGCTTGCAAAGCCAATTTCATAGCACCAAACCAAATTCTATAATTTTTAGTTCCAAGCAATTTAAATGGAATAAGAGCAGTTCCACTATTATCATTAGTTTGAATATGAAGAGGATTGCCAGCATCAAGATTACTAATTAACACTTGAGTATTACTACCACTAGGTTCATCTTCAATAGCCATAATAACCAATTAACAAGAACAATCAGCAAGAATAAACAGAAATAACCACAGCAAACAATAACATCAAGACCAACAAACAATCAAGACTATTCAACACAATCAACTTCCAAGACTGCCCAAATCCTATCCTCCTTCGACTTAGACTCAACAAGAAACTAAAGAACAGAAATAACAAACTATATAAGCTATCACTCACACCCAAGAATAACAACAAATCAGCCAGAAGACTAGGAACAGCCAGAGCAGGTATTCGTACCAATCTAGGTTGGCAGATCAAGATGTTAACTGTTCCGTTTGCACCTTCTTAACCAAAATTGTGTTATCTTAAGAGAAAGAGAGTACTTACAGAGATATACCAGCGGAATGAAACACAAAAAACTCACTAGATTCACTTAGTCTAGTGAGATTGAATCAAGAACAGGCCCAATAACACAAGAAACCACCAGGGATGAAAACCTCCAAATTACCAAATTAGGGTTTCAAAAAACCCTAACCAAGAAACCCACAAAATCACCAGATCCAATCCCAAACAGAACAAATCGACCACGGCCGTTAAGAAAACAACCTCAATTAACCAATACAACCACCAATTGCAAGAATCCCCAAAAACAACTTCGAAACCCTAGAAACCCTAGAATCTCAAAACCACCAGATCAGAATCGTGCGCTCTGATACCATGTAAAAATGATCAAGAGCACACAACAAACTGCTTGTACACCCAGCCAACCACCCCACGGTGTATTTTATTATATGAATGTCAAGAAGATAAGTCCCCAACTAGGTGCTTACCAATACAAATACAAAGAAACAAGAACTGATCTCTTCTAGGAAGACACCAGTTATCTCACCACAATCAACACTCAATCACTCAGACTAATCAAGGATCAAATAAAGAGATTGATCCTTTATACAGAAACACAAACTGATATCAAAGACAAATGATCACAACTGTGTGAATAATGAAAGAGAGACTAAAAACAGAGATGATAAGTGGATTATGAAACCCTAGCTGATGAGAAGCTTATATACACAGCCATCTTTCACTTTAGCCCCTGAACTTCTCTTTTCTTCATTTAAGACTAAAACTTATTTAGACTTTGAAACTTGATAGATTTAGTCCTTCATATTATTCAACAGAGATCATCATCATTTCTGTTATTGAACAAGTCCACTGAGTGCAACCATTCTAAAGTATAAAGAATATGGATTGTGATTTGGGAAGGATTCTCTACAGTCATGACACATGCAAATTAATACATTATAATTAAGATAAGGTCTCTAAGTTTGCAAAAAATGTTCTTGCACTCCTAATTACAAGTCATATGTGTCATGCACTGCTGTGCTTATACGGCGTTTTGTAAATAGACGGGCATCGGCATCTTTTTCTTTTACTGATTATATATTCTAGGAAGATGATGTGAAATGCTCACAATATGGCAAAAAAATCAACACCTCTATTCCAAGACTACGTGAATCATGATTCACGACTACTCTTTTTCACAAGTCTAATCACATCATTGAAAAAAATTCTGATAGAAACATTTTTGTTACCGAAGAAAAAAAAATGATCTGTTGTTACCTAATAGCTTCGATCATCTTTTTTTTTTACCTAATAAACAAAAAGAAATACTTTATAATCAATAATTAACAAAATGTAATATTTAATTTGTAACTAACCTCCTTAAGATAATGTATTTATTTTATTCATAAATATTTGGATTTACCTAATAGCTTCGATCATCTCTTTTTTTGTTGTACCCAATAAACGAAAAGAAAGACTTTATAATCAATCATTAACAAAATGTAATATTTAATTTGTAACTAACCTTAAAATAATGTACTTATTTTATTCAATAATATTTGGATTTACCAAATAGCTTCGATCATATATATATATATTTTTTTGTACCTAATAAGCCAAAAGAAAGACTTTATAATCAATAATTAACAAAATGTAATATTTAATTTGTAACTAACCTTGAATTTTATGTACTTATTTTATAATTTTACTCATAAATATTTGGATTTACCTAATAGCTTCGATCATCCTTTTTTTTTTACCTAATAAACAAAAAGAAAGACTTTATAATCAATAATTAATAAAATGTAATATTTAATTTGTAACTAACCTTGAATTTTATGTACTTATTTTATTCATAAATATTTGGATTTACCTAATAGCTTCGATCATCCTTTTTTTGTTGTACCTAATAAACAAAAAGAAAGACTTTATAATCAATAATTAACAAAAGGTAATATTTAATTTGTAACTAACCTTGAATTTTATGTACTTATTGTAAATACTATTTATAATGTTTTGACAATTTTTATTTTTATTTTATATTAATATTAAATACTATGTCTTTAAAGGTAATTGCATATAATGATATAGTTATAAGTTTCTTGCACGCTCGAAGTTTACACAAAAATCAAATTTATTTTAACATTTTAGTTCAGTATATACACATATAAGAATTTGCCCATAAAAATTGTGATATAAGTATAACTAATACTTATGCACAAGTTTTTCATTATGCATTAATATCCATTAGAATTTGGTAAAATATTTGTAAAAAATTCTGTCAGATAACTCAAGATTTAATTTTATTTAGCTGACAAAGATGTTGATTTTGTTATTTAAATTTTACTACGGATATTATGTTGTACACATGATGCAAGTTTAATAGCACATAATGAGTGTTGATAAAGTTAAAGTATACTCCTTAAAGTTTTTTAAAAATGTTTTTCTAGATATCCTTATATAAATAAATAAAAATTACATTAGTCATTGTTATAAGTACAATCACGTATATTTATTTTTATATAAAAGTAAACCGTGCTTACAATTTAATAGTTATATTCTCGTTTTCAGTAATTTAGCCGTATCTATCTAATATAATAAACAAGAGTTTTGTTCCACCAAATAATGCAGCCATTGCAATTAATTGTCTGATGTGTCTTTGCAGAGATTGGTCCAAAAGAAAAGGAAGGTACAACACATATTTTTAATACTTTACACTTTCAAAAACACACACTTTGTCAAATCTTCTTCAATACGCTTTCAATCACAGCAATAAGTTACGGAGTACATCTTTGCAATTAATTTTCTCACATTCAAATCAACATCCTAAAATAAATTATGGTTCAATATTTAGGTTATTGATTCATATTGTTCAAACCCTTTCAATCAGTTCATCAAATAAAAATACGGTACAATTATTTTGTTATTAATGTTTCTTTCAAATTCATTTTAATGTGTATGATTGTTTATGAAAAAGTTGTAATTATTTGGGGCAATTACGAAATCATCTTACAAAAACCCTAAAAAAATTGGTTGGGGCAACTGGGCGAAATGCTTTTATGAATTGGAAGAAAACGTTTTTTGACTAATTGGTTATTTATTTTTCTTTTATTTTTTTGCAATTCATTCATCAAAATTAATATATGCTGTTTTGAAAAATATATGCTGTCCAGCAGAAAGTTCGGATTTGGGCAAAGATGATGACATTGATCATGATATTATGCGATATGAGCTACATATACTTATTCACGATGCATGTTTACTTTTTATGTTGTGAAATCAACCTTATAGAGGAACATGAATTGTATCTTTATTTATGTGTTCGCTTTCTTGTGTAGGAATTACTAGACCTTACTGAAAGTGTAGGACTATCAACACTAAATTGTTTTAGCCCACGAATCAATCATATCTTAAACCACTCCGGTCTCATATTCTTTTTCAGTTTTCTCTTTATAATGGTTTTTCAAATCCTAAATTGTTTTGTATAGGTGGCATGGCTGAAGTATGGGTTGTGCAAAGTACTAGAGGAATGAAGATCCACAATACTCAGGTAAATACTTTTTTCATGCTAATAAATTGCAATACTTAGGCTAAGGGAACATTATATCTGTTGGATCCATATTTGAGTATGAATATATGCTATGGGGAGTAGTTATTGAATCCTTTTTGTAGGTCTGTAAACACAAATTATACTTCTTACTGGAGCTTAGTACTTTACGTATCTATTATTGCTTATTAAAATACCTGCAAGAACTTATACAAGAAATATCTGCAAGAAAGATTAGTCTGTTATCTAGACCATTTAGGCATGGCTGGGTCTGGGGTAACGGAAACAAGGTTAATTCTCAACTACTTTAGACGCCTAATTCTTTGTAGGTTGCAACCCATAAACTTATCTTACCTAAGTATTTTGTAGTGGTTGATAGAATATTTCGCGTTATTTCGGATTTTGTTTAACTCTCTCTACATTGTCAAGATTGTGTAACTCTCTCTACGTCAGTGTGCAAGTGATTTCCATGCCGCCAAAACATTTTTGGGCACAGTTATCGTTCATGTCAGTTGTTTGATGTATTAATTCAAAGTTATTGTTAATGTACATGGGGATAATTTATATAAGGCATGTTAGCTCAAAGAATTGTACATGGAGATGTGCGGTACTTTCTCATCACCATCATTACCGCTGCTATTAATATGTTTCTTGACGATTTGCTATAATAGTTGATAAACGACACATTTATGCCAACTTACTCTTTAACTTCATAATTTTAGCCCTTTTGTATTCGTGGTATATGGTAGGTACCACATTGTCCAAAAATTTGGTAAACACATATATTAATAGCAAAATTTATATTAATGTGTCTAAAGCATATTAGTGAACCTAATATAATAGTTGGTAAACGTAACATTTATACCGACTTAACGGTACCACTGTACAACAAGAGGCAAAGGTTAAAGATTAATGGTAGTTGGTAACCCAAACCAATTTTTGGTTCGGGTCACCTGTTATTATCCTTGCACCTAACAAGAGGTGAAGGTTCATGTCATACAGGCTGGCCTATGTTTTGTTACTTACATTAGATTATCACTTTATTAAAATCAGGTCTATTACATAAGTTTATGCAAGTTTTTATTTTTTTAATTATATACAGGACTGTAAAATTTGTAATGAAACCTCTAACTATAGAGCATATTGTAAGGGACGCAACTGACGAAGTTGAATTCCATTCATTTAACATTGGCAGCCTACCTGCAACAGTTCATAGAGGATTTTAGATAATTTTGCTAATTATATTACGTATAGTTACCACTATCCCACTAAGCAGTTAACACTTTTTATGTTTCATGGTTAATTAGGAATGATAGTTTATACAACAGATGAGAAGGAACTTCTATGGAACCATCGTTTAAATGGCTTAGAAATCCTAATATTCATGTGGATGTCAGGGTGTTCGGGTTAAGCCCTACTCTTGAGGTATGTAAGTACATATTGATGTTTTTAAGTACACGAGCCCGCAAATAAATAGATACTCAAGCTAAAGTAAGTACTCATTTTCTAAAATGGGTCCAATTTAAAAACTTTTATTTATAAGATACATGTCAAAGAAAAGGGTAAAGTTTGCACAAAGATGTTCAAATAATTATTTTGCTATTATAAAAAATATTAACCTGCTTATGCAAAATATATTCTATATAATATTAGTTAACGCATTACTTTTTATTTACACCTTTAAGAAATGGACCAAAAATTTGGTGATGACTTGGCCAAACCCATTTGGACTTATATCTAGAAGTTGTATGTTTGTATTCATAAAAAATATATATATTGGAGTACATTGTGTCATGTTAGTTCAAGTAATATTTTTTAAGTGGTAAAAAGGCTTCAAAGGAGGTATCGATACATCATTAATTTTTTACGTTTAAAGAAACGTTATTCTGCTCCACTTGTGGTGTGTACTCACCTCAAGTGTATTGTTTGATAGCAAAGTGCAAAATTGATAAGCTATATGCTCTTTTATAAAATAATACTGTCAGTTTCACCTAATTAAATTTAATCAAGATTATGTTTTGGTTAATAACACCACTAAAGATTATGTTCAAGACTTCAAGTTACTTAGTTATATATTCGCTACATTTTCAAAAGCTAAACTCATAATTGTATTGTATTAATTGTCATCTCATCAGATGGAAATCTTGATTAGTAAGCCTTTTCTATCATGTCCCGTGTTGACGACTCAGTGAAACTCTCGCGGATGGTGTATGAGTGCTGCCTAATAAAGGAGTATATAATAGATATTTGAAGATATTTATCATTGCTGAGGTTCTTTTTATTTTATAAATAATTCAGTGAATATAAATTTGATAATGGTGTAGTGCTTATGATTTTGAATTTCAATCAGTCTCTTCTCAAAAAATAATAAGCTATTTACCAACTTTATTTACTATGTGTTTTGATCTCTGACTATTAGCTACATACATTCTTTGTAATCTTTATATTCTGTATTCAGTTGTCTTTGTAGGAACACCCACTGCCTCAATAATTGGTGCTATTGTAAAGCCAATCGTTGCATCAATCCGGAAAAGCAGTTTGAGGCTTTCAAAGGTTGCACCGTTTGAATAAGGACAACGCTTATTTCTTAATTGATTATATGCAGTTGAGTGATGCTTCCAAGATTATCTAATTCTTACTCATCTATGTATTTTGTCATATATTGTTATCACCAACACGAAAAAGTTACTTTATGTTTACTTATCTATGGTCTGTTGTGTAGTATATCACAAAAACAAGTATTCATATCCTTTGTTTGTAACGGTAGTGATAATCTCATTCCCATAGTGGGATACCAAATGCACCCTAAAGATGTATGGCGTGTAATGGAACCAGGGTCAACCCATAAACCGAGACTAGAAGCAATCATGACCAACCAATAGCAACTTTAAGGGTGCGTTTGGTATATGGGTTTACGAGGGTTTGGGTTGAAAGAGGTGCATAATCCTTTGTTTGGTTAGTGTGGACCGGTTTTAAAAATTGTCAGAAATCCTTTCTGTAAAGGTTTTGAGAAAACCTTACCTCACATGAGGGATTATAACTACAAAACAAATATATAGTGGGCCCTTGTTAGTACTTTATCCAACTCATATTTTTGGCCATCCGATTTGTTCGATTATTTGTTTTCTCACCATAGATTATAATGGTACTTTTATTTTTAAGTTTAAAATCACAATAGTTTTATCCTAATTCTTATTCCCTACTTTTATAACAAACAGTTTTTTTTATATTCTTTTACAAAATTCTAAACCAAATCCTAAACTAAATCCAAATCCAAATCCTAAACCAAATCCAAATCCAAAACCACAAACAAACCAAACGGGCCCTAAGTCTTTAACCAAACATATGTGGCTCTTGAAATTAGGAGAGTATATAACTTAACTATATAAACGACATGTTTTATACCATTTTCTAACTTTGCATATATTTTATCAACAACTTACTTTTACATTTTTTTATTTATTTATTATTATTATTATTTTTTATTTTTATTTTTGCTCTCCGCCGATACATGCACATTTTTTTCTTAATTGTTACAAACCAAATTGTTTATCATATTTTTGACATATTAATTACTATTCACTTGAAAAAGTAATGGAACCTATTTACATTTGTTGTTGTTTGTTAATTTATTCACACACCTAACTCCTTAATGAATAATTTCGTTAAAAATTCCCGTGATTTCACGGGTCTATAAGCTAGTTTAATATGTAAACTAGTGTCCACGTAGACATAAAATTAAAAATTGTGATCTTGTAGTGTATTTAAGGACAATGGATATATGAGTTGAAATTCATATAGAACTCATATTTGTCATAGAACCAATGAACCAATCATAGCCATCCATTTTTTATCCAAATTAATAAAAAATCATTTTTCACCTTTTTTTTTAAAACAACATATCGTGCAAACGGTAAATCTTCAAGCTACAAAAAATACACCATCGTGACGAGAATTAAATTATCTTCTACAGATATGCATTGTTATATACTTTCGACGAAGTTTTTTTTTTTTTAAATTTCGCCCAGAAAAATCACATGTGATTTTTAAAAATCACATGTGATTCGTAAAAATCAAATCACATGTGATTTTTCTGGACGAAATTTTTTTAAAAAAAAGTTCGTCGAAAGTATATAACAATGCATATCTATAGAAAGATAATTTAATCCTCGTCGAGATGGTATGATTTTTTTGGCGTAACGATTAACGGTTTGTGAGATATTTAATTTTTTTTTAAAAAAGTGAATATATTTTAATAAAAGAAATGAGTGGCTATGATTGGTTGATTGGTTATATGACAAATATGAGTTCTATATTAACTTTTCTTTTTCTCATAGATATATAGGTGAGTAAGTTTATGAACGTACCTGACGTTAATTACATCGTCAACTCTTCCAGTGAGCCAATGGTATCCATCCTTGTCTCTCAGATAAGATTAAATATCACATGAAGCAGCAAATTGAACATTAGAATGTAAAAAAAAGTTGAAAAAATTTATTACCTACTACAGCCATCACCACTAAAACAAAGGGAATATTGAACAATTATATTGATCTGATTCATCTATAACTAACACATTACAAAACATTAAATAGAAAAAACACAGACGAAACCTAACTATTAAACGGTCCTAAACAAGTGAGCCGGGCCTATAGGCCTTTATTATCTAACACCCTTTAGGTTCAAAGCAGCTGAAAGTCTATCCAATTTCAAAGACAGAACTGTTCATCGACCCTCACCAACGGCGGTCAAATCTGGTGTTGTTTGAGGATTCAATGCTTTGGCGAGTAGTGTATCAGGTAGAGGCACATAACTCACAAATCTTTTCTTTTTGTTCCTGTATGAATAATCCCCGATTTCAGGAATACTATCCCATTCCTCAGAAGACATAGTCACCAGTTTTCTTTTAAGACTGGTAAACCGCTCGGTAATCTTTGGGGTTGAGGCTCGATACTTCTCGATTTCATCTTTCAGCCTAGCCTCCCTCTTATCCTTCTTCCTCGAATCCATGTGCTTATGAATATCATCCCAAACAGCATCAGCTTCTTTATCTTCTTCATCATATTCGGCAGAAGCAAACAGCCCAACATAATTACCGTCAAACTCATCAAAATTCCGATCCTCGTCATATCCATTAACCTCTACATCTTCATCATCAGCACCACCCCGTCCGATAGTCGCAGCATGTGCAGGACCAATATCAGATCGAGTGGTGAAACCAGTAGCACCACGACCCAATCCTGCTACATAATTACCTGGACATGACCTCACAGTCTCTAAACCATTCTTCACAGCTGCTTGCATGATGATTACTTGTTGCATGATCGCAACATACGACTAATATTCTTTATGAATTATGGCAATCACGAGTTATTCTTTCTCATATTTAAAGAACGAATAGTTAAGTCGGTGTGTTTAATCCAATAAAGGGTAAGGCGCATGTTTCTTATTCTTAACATATAGTCGGTGTATTTACTACTTATAATACTCGTGCACGCACGGGGTTTTAATACTGAATATTGTGTATTTAAAGGTAATTGCATATAATTATATAGTTATAAGTTTCGTGCACGCACGAAGTTTACACACAAATCAAATTTATTTTAACATTTTAGTTCAGTATATACACATATAAGAATTTGCTCATGAAAATTGTGATATAAGTACAACTAATACTTATGCACGAGTTTTTGATTATGCATTAATATCCATTAGAATTTGGTAAAATATTTGTAAAAATTTATGTTAGGCAACTCAAGATTTAATTTTATTTACCTGACAAAGATGTTGATGTTGTTATTTAAATTTCACTACTAATATTACGTTGTACATATGATGCAAATTTAATAGCACATAATGAGCGTTGATAAAGTTAAAGTATATTCCTTAAAGTTTTTTAAAAATATTTTCTAGATATCCTTATATAAATAAATAAGAATTACATGAGTCATTGTTATAAGTACAATCGCGTATATTTATTCTTATATTAAAGTAACCCGTGCTTACATTTGATAATTATATTCCCGTTTTCAATAATTTAGCCGTATTTAAAATGTAAACTCGTGTCCACATAGGTTAAACTTTTAAAAATAAAATAAATGAGTCCTTATTGAACGTATATAGTAAAAAAAAAATGATACTTATAATCTTATGCAAATTTATATGTTGTTATTTTAAAACAACATATACATTGTATTTTTTAAGATATAAAATATAAAGAGTATAAAGTCTAAGGGGGCATTTGTTTATAATCTAAAGTTATTAAAAACATAAAGGCTTATAATAATACACTTAACTCTATATAATTTTTAAAAATTCAACCACTAAAGTTTTACTGTATTAATTACCTCCTCTTTTTTTTAAGTTTTTGTTTTCACAAATTTGACACCTATATTTTTTATGTGTTTTTTTATAAACCAAATTTCTCCACAAAATTTATTAAAGTTTGAGCAAAATCAATTTAATTTTGACTTTTATTAATCACATCACACGATTTTGCTTACGTGGCGAAATCGAGCTCTCCTATTGGCTCAATTATTTTTTCAATAAAAATGAATTGACAAAATCACTCCGAAATGATGTAATTCCTTTATTATATAAAAGATTTGGATTTACATTGCGGAAAAAAAAACTAACCTTGAATTTTATTTAAGTTCAGCGAGTCGCAATTTAATATTAAAATTTTCTTTTTATCTAAAGGATTTATCATAAAATTTTACTTAGAAGAGAAAACCATTGATGGTGACAAGATATCAGACTAACCACCGTCGGCAGGGTCATGCATGGGTCGACCGATTTAATAATCGGTCATCCTCATTGTGGGGAAAAACACACAATCGGTCGAAGCTCATATTTTTTTAGAGAAATCGGGCTTTATAACGACCGACTATTTATACACAATAAATTCAAAAAAAAACTATATATGTATGTATGTATATATGTATATATACCAACCACAAACACACTTCTAAACACACAATTTCAAACAACATTTTTATCAATACCTTCAAACACATTCTTTTAATTATGTCTTACGAGCTATTATTTGGTTTTTCGTCTTCCGACGATGATGAAGTTATGAGTGAGTTTTCAGAGTTTCCTTGGAACGCGTACCAAGCATCACAGCCAAAAGTTCGACGAAGGTACATACGTAGGGATCATGATGGTGCTCATAATCGTTTAATGGCAGCATACTTCTCCGAAAATCCGCAGTTCGACGAAAGAACATTCCGTCGGCAGTTCCGAATGAGCCTAGAACTATTCACACAAATTGTTCGAGAGGTAACCGATTATTCTCCTTATTTTAAACAAACTCTTGATGTTAGGGGCATACCTGGTATTAGCCCATTGGTCAAGTGTACTGCGACAATTAGTCAATTGGGGTACGTGGTCATTCCTGATTCTTTTGACGAGAATCTGCAGGTGGCTGCAACAACATCCCGTGAATGTCTCCGTCAGTTTTGCAAGGCTATTATGGAGTTATATGGTGCTGAGTTTTTTCGAAAGCCCACGTATTCTGACCTTGAAAGATTATATGCTCATCACGAGCATAAGCATGGGTTTCCTGGGATGATTGGAAGCATTGATTGTACAAGTTGGGAGTGGGAGAATTGCCCAAATGGTTTGAGAGGTCAATATGCTCGGGGTGATCACGGATCACATCCATTCATTTTATTGGAAGCGATCACCACCCATGATTTATGAATTTTTCATGCGCTTTTGGTGTCTCCGGTATGAATAACGACGTAAACGTTTTACATCGTTCCCCTGTTTTCAATGATATCAAATCTGGGTGAGCACCAGACCTTGAATTCGAGGTTAACATTGTACCTTATAAAAGGGGATATTATCTTACTGACGGGATATATCCACAATGGGCCGTTCTTATTAAGTCCGTTTCAAAACCACCAATTGCATCTACTTTCAATCTTAATAATTCATGTGAAGAGGTTGATGAATGTTGTAAAGAAAAAGTCAATGGCAAAGAAATGGAGTGCATTGAGTTGACTGCGCTTGAAGAGTTTTGTGAAGAAAAAGTTGAGGGTTTAGAAATGGAATTAAGTGACTTAGTTGAATCGAATGTCAAAGACTGTTTGGGGGTTATTGATAATGTTTCTAATTTAGATGATGAGACTAAAAAGAAGGATGACAAAATGGGTTTGAGTAGTTTGATTCCTGGTGGCACTGATTTTTTTGAGGGTGATAACAAATGTGAAATGAATGAAGGAAATATGAGGCCTTTGGTTGATGAACAAGAAATATGGGTTGTTAAAATTGACGAGAAGATCAAGGATGGAAAGGATATATAATCAAATAGTTCATGGGGAAGTTAGTGATAATAATGGTGTCGTGATTGTTGATAATCCAAGAGAAGAAAATGTTAACGACAAGTGTCTAGTGATCATTTATGAGCCACCCATTTTTAAAGAATGAGATACATTGTTTACAGCTTTGAAATTTGATAAGATGTTTGCTAGTTTTGACATCAAAATGGAATCGGTTGGAGGTATGGAGAATAGTGTTAACAAGAACGGGAACGAGGTTTTGGACATGAGTTGTCATGATTGAAAGGAAAAATGGTTTGCACACTGTGGGGAGAGAAGTATGATGGGCAAGATGGCAATGTGAAGTACACTGATAAATGGGCAGAACATTCAGAGGGTGACGGGTGGATGAGTAGAGTATTATGAGAGGGAATCGTTGTGTGTATGGTATAAGAATTGGAAGTGAAACGAATCATGTTCTTCTAAATAATATCAGGTTTTAAGTGATAAAAGAAACATTTTTGAAGTTGAAGATAGGAATGCTATAGTTTTCGTTCATGGTTCTGATGTTTATGACCAAATCAGTAGATGGCATGGCCATATGTAAATAAAAAAGATATAGACGTGGGAATTATCACATCTGGTAGGGGGTTACAATTAAAATGAGTGACTTAGTTGACTATTCCTTGTTGTATTTTAAAAATAGTAGTGCTAGACTCACAAAAAAACTTCCACAAAATGAGTTGGCATTGTTTGATTGGCTTAATTAAAAGAAGAGAGAGAAACTATAGCCAAATACAACAATCAAACAATGACAACTCATTTTGTGGATGTGTTTTGTAAAAGTTTATTGTAGGCCTAGTTTAAAAAATGTTACTGGGAAGGGATTTAGTGTACGTCATTTGAAGTTTGATTATTGGAAATGGCCTACAAGGAAGAAAATGGATGGCACACAATGCAAATTTAAGTTGAAAAAAAGGAAATTTGATATGTGGAAATGGACAAGGAGGAAAAAAAAGAAGAAAGTTGAAGTGTAGTAGTGAAGTGACTAACTGTGGCAAGATTGTTGTGATTGTTGTAGAACCACGAGTTGTTCGAGAAAGAAAAACGTTTTATAATCTTGTGGATTGTTGTTTTTTGGGGGTGTTTGGTTTTGCCAATTGCTGTTTTTGGGAGTGTTTGGTTTAAGAAAAAAAGTTTGTTGGATGAATGCTTTTGACGCTTTGTCTGTCAATAATTCCAGTTTTTCCTTTACTCTTATCTCCATCGCTTTCCTCGGAGGGGAGAACCATAATCGAAATATCGCTGCTGTAACATATCTAAAGAACTTCACAAGACGGAATATTATTGAAGGCGTGTTAGCTTCAAGAGCTAGCAAGGAGTTTAAAGATGTGTTTGGACGCACTATGCTTCAAGCAGAAGCTGCAATCTTGAAGATGTTGATAGAAGGGTATCGTCCAATTGTTGATGCTGAGTTCGTGAAGCAAAGATTGAGGCTTGAACTGGCACCTGAGCTTGCATTAGTAATTCAAGACAGACACCAGGCTAAAAAAGTGGGATTTCGGCATGGAAATGTAGGGTTTTACAATTTATAACAATTATATAAAACACATAAACATCATCAAAGCATGCATCGGAATTAAGAATAATACTTCTAAAGACTTAACCGAATTAAAAGTATATGCGTACCTTTTGTGAATTCAAGCAATACAACTAATCAAGAACCAAGAAAACCCTAAACCTAATAAATTAGGGTTTACTAATGTCGACCAAACCCTAGTCGACCCACCAAGAATTCCCAACACAAGTTAGTTTGACCTTCGTTCTCGTACATACGTATTACCAGCGAATCAATGCAAAAAGCTAGGTTCTTAAATCACAAATAACCAAAACACTTACGTTAACTTTGAAAAATCAACCCTTATGGATTAGGGGTTCTACGATCGGTTCAAGCTCAAGAGAGGGAGGAGAAGAGAAGTTATGGTTATTAGGATTCAGGATTAAGAATAATGAATACAAGAGGCCTTATATATATACTCTTCTAATCCTTGGTGTCCAAGTTAGGTTTGTACTTCCCCTAATACCCCTTACGACCGGTTATAGGATCCAAGAGGAATTCTAGAACCTTCCCTTCTTCTATTTTCATTTCTAGTACTTTAATTTGTTATTTAATGACCGTTAACCAAACTTCGTTAAATACTAACTCTCGTTAAGTTTTTTATTTATTTCGTGCACTAATACTTAAATAAATTAAAATTTTGCATATTAATTTTTTAACATTGATTCTCATACGTAATGTGTGCAATCCTGAAGTCTCGTGTTCGAATCCGATTATACGGATATTAAAATGTATCCATAAACCTTTTAGGAAAACCAATCACTTAGACTTGGGAGATGGTTTAAAGGTCTTAAAAAATGTCGACTCATATTCCATAGATGCTTGAGGACAAGTATCATTTCAAGCGGAGTGGATTGATACGAGTCAAAGTGACTGGGCACATGACTCGCACGGGCCAATCTCTAAAAAATTTTCCCACCTAAGTTTCAGCCTCCAAGTCACTATATAACCCACATTCCTAACAGAACTCTTTAGCTGTTGATTTGTAAACCAATTCCTTTCTCTTTGTAATTCTCTAAACACACAGTTGTGACAAATCATTCATTTGTAATTCAATCTCGAGTCCAATTCTTATCTTCTTGAATTCCTAGTTGTTTTACGGAACCAGATTTCATTTCTTAAGTGATTTCTAATTCGGTTCATATCGCATTACTCATAAGTGTAACAATGACATACGTAACTTCAGTATAATAACAGTGTATAAAGAGATTTAACATATTTTTGTTATGAGACTCATTAGTTCGACTATAGTGAGAGATATCTATTTTTTGTGAATCGGTCGTAAGTGAGGATAATTTTTTTGCGCGTTGCATGTTAATATAACGGATTTGAAGCTAGTGTCGTGTTATAAAACTCCAAAAGTTATAAATGACAACTAACAGATTTGAGCTATTCTTACACTTTGCCATGTGTTTATTCATCCTTTGTGCTGTTGGAGTTTAAGCATATTAACACGTTTAATATAAAAATATAAATCACAAGAACGTATTAGAGAATAAATAGGCCCGATTTTTGGGTTAAAGTCATCTAGGGTTTTACCATTATAAATAATGGTTAATAATAAAGTTATATCTACGGGGTTTTATAATGTCTAACATGGTATCAGAACGGGTCTGATCATCAGAACTAGGTGGCTAAGTTGAGCCGCCTCCCCTAAACCACCCATCAAACCCTCACTTCAATAAAACACCATCTTTTAAACCCTAAAATTCTTAACTTTTCGTTCCTCACAATCACACTGTAAAACCCTAAAATTTGGACTAACATTTTTCTTAATTGATTGAAATTAACCTAAGTATATTTAATGTTTAATTATTATATAAAACTATAGGTTATAAATTATTTTGTAACTTAAGCTAAGTTTCCTAATTTAACTATGTCTTGTACTACTTGAACCTTACCTAGATAAGCATATGACCCCCTCCATATCTTTTGAATCACACATTTTCTAGGAAGACCAAAAATCGAATTTGAACCCCTCCCATATCCCTTACACGTTAAGTTGAGGGATAAACACAAATTAAACCAATTGATATTAACCAAAAATACAAAGATATTGTCCTCTCTTTTGCCCTACTATTTTATACGGTTCCTTTTCTCTGCATTCACAAATATACGACTCTCTCCACCCTCCATACCGAAACCCTAAAATAGCCATAACTCTTTTTGTTTACCTCTCAAGAATCAAGAAGAAGGTCGAAGGTGTAAGCTTAGTTGATCGTAGTATTGATTCGTGGGTCTTTTCTATCCTCTCTTGGTCTTATTATTTTTTGCATAAGGTAACTCATCACCACCTTTTGTTTTTCAGCCCTTAGACACTTTCTTGATGCATGTAATCAGTAATAAAACACACTATATGAGCTATATAATCATGCTTTCGTATCACCTACTTGGCCACGTCAATTCTGAATATGAATACCATAAGTAAACGTCACATAAAATCATGAAACTTTATAACTTGTGTGTCGACTTTCACTTCTGTTTTGCTGTTAGAGTCTGATTTCTATACACACCTTTGATCTGGTTATTTGACCCTTATATGATGTCTAATTATAGGACTTTAAAACCTGTATGATTATGAGGGTTATTAGGTTTTTAATTGGGGATTATGGTTTGTTTCTGTCACAATAGTATGCTGAACAGATTTTTGGTCGTGTTGCAAGGGTCATAAGTTAATGCTACAAACGTGTTTTTGGGTGATTCTTGAGTCTAAAAATACGTTCAATCCATGTACTTTCTGGAAATATAAGGTTCATAGCAACTAGAGGTCGGGAAGGGTACTTTTTGAATTTTACAAGTTGGGTGATCAAAGCTGTTAAACTAAGTCTAGAAATCAGTTAATTTACTTCTGGAAATTTTGGGTATTTTTGTAAATTTTCTAAGCTGGTCTACCAGACCCATACTTTCAAGGTATAACAATAGGTCATTTTCTGTACAGGTCTTGAAAGATGAATTTTTAGACTATATTTATCCTTTGAAATAAAATCTGTAAAATTTTTTGAACTTACTTAACTGATATGGGAACCTATGGGAATTTTCTTAAATTTATTAGAGCTCATTTGATAGGTCTATAAATTCGTAAGAAACTGAGTCAGATTTACTTTCTAAACCTAAAAATCTGTTTTGGCACATTTAACCCTAATTAAGTTAACTAATGATGGAAACACATATAAAACTTATTCCTAATTAATTATCATTATTAACCGTAAGAACTTGAAATAATTATGAATTTGACATAATCTGTAAACTCTAAGTTGAGAACGTGATTAATAATAAGCAATAAATCCGTTATGACATTAAATGAGCTAATAAGTATTATATGAACCCTAAACCGTGTAGATTCGTTGAAGAAGACGTGACGTTGTTTCCTTGTGCTCACTTTTCCGTTTGTTTTCATTTCATTTGCTAAGGTACAGATATTCTGCCCTTTATCAGTAAGGGTTTCTCATGACTCTTTGATCTTTGACTTTGTTTCATTGGTTACGATATTCGTTTGATTATGCCATTTGATGTTTATTCAGTTCCTTCCATTTTCATATTATCTTGATGGACAACCATTGATTGTTACCCTATGTTTATTTATATTGTTGACCTAATCTATTGCCCAAGGTACTAACTAGCCATGGAGGTACCATGGCCATGTCATTGAGGCATCAATGGCATGATGCTATCTGTGGAGGTGTGTTTTTGTCGTTTAGCAAATCATCCCTTTGTGTAGATCGACTAACACAAACCACAAGAATCAAAGAATTGATTCCTCTACGTTTTCACATACAATTTTATTAAACGATTCAATTAGATTGCTAGTTATTGAATATTGATTGTGAAAACAAATCAATCACTTGTATTCAAGAACCAAGATCGAAAACCAAAGCCTACTTGAGGTGGTGTTCGACAGGTTTGAAGGGAGGGAGGAGAAAGAGAAGAGAGGTTTGCTTTTGATCTCAAGATTAGTAGTTTCTTACTTGTTTTAGAATTTTTGGTTAGGCGCAGAACTTGTTAAGCTTTTGATTTGGTGCAAATATTTTTGTGAAATTTTTTTATTTAAAAGTTTCTCTTTGTCATATTAGTATCATTGATTAGTTTGTGTTGTCCGTTATGGTCATGTAAACCATTTGAAAATTAAGATATCTTTGACAAATGCTCTGCTAACATTCGTTAATTTGAATGAATATTGCATGCAAATGGTTTATAATATTTAGTTAGCATTTCATGTTAGCTAAATGAATGTACACATCATCTAAAAATTAAAATGTCATCACTAGTATCATGATGACTTGACAAAAAAAACTAAAAAATACACAACAATAGAACATATATGAAACTTGGGTGGGTTTTCAATCACAAATTTTTTTTGAGTGACTTTAGTGGAACATTTATGAATTTTGTTATTATTTAGTGATTTTTTCCCTTATTATTATGAACCTTATTTACTTGTAAATTGTAATAGCTAGTTATAGTGGTGGACTTAGAGCAAGGGGTATGGGGTCGTTGTGGTTCGCCGTTTCCGACGTGGAGGGCTCGTCACTTTTCGTTTGCCCTCGCCACCACACCAAGCTGGGCCGCCGTTTGGATGTTCGCCACTGAAACGACGAGGAACAAGACAAATGATTTTCTGTTAATATGTTTATTTTGTGTTTGTGTTTGTGTTTTTAAGTGGGTGGGTGGGGCCCAAATGAAGAGGTTTGAGTTAGTTGTGATTGGGGGATATTTTTTAGTTAGTATGTTGGAGTGATGTGGCGGTGAGGTGGCACACGTGAGGCCCAAGTGAAGAGAATTGGGGAGCTCACCATACCCCTTGCTCTTAGGAACTCATATAAGCTAATTGTTACTTGTAATAGGCTAGTTCAAGTCCAATACAAACCAAACACACCAAGGCCCAAACTTGCCATCCTGGTAACCTTATAAACGCCCCTCACCCTCATTCATTTGAAGGTGTGAGTGCAAGTTTAGTGTGTGTAATATCATAGCATTTCACCATAGTGTCTCTCTCTCTCTCTCTCTCTCTCTCTCTCTCTCTCTCTCTCTCTCTCTTCTAAAACATACATTTGTGTGATTGATCACTAATGTAAGAGACCTTACACTCGTCACAGACATCATCATCGTATCATTGGTGTAACGCCCCGACCCGACAAGGGTAAAGGAATCACAAGTAATGGTGTCATATCAAAGCAAACATAAATATCCAAAAGAAATCTTAACATAAATGCGGAAATAATTCAAGTCAAAACGACTTCAATACATAGGTCCCAACGGAAAAATAACTCCAACAAAAATCTGAAATAATAAGTCTTAAATGGCATCATAAGATCAAAGCTAAATATCTCTAAGGTAAGTCCACTCATGCACTCATCCCAAAGCAAAACCCAGCTTCCAATGCTTAGATACCTGCCGCGGAAGAAAAGAAAATGCGGCTGAGCTTCAAAAGCCCAGTGAACAGATATGAAAGCAAAGCGAATACTAAACGATATCGAATATGAAATATAGTAAACGAAAGATAGCAAAATCATAATCATTTTCAAAGTATAAATCAGAATTTTCAAATAAAGTTTATAGTTAACTAACACGAGCCCAGAAACAAATATCAGATCATAATCATATTCTCATAAGGCAACATTTCTCGTAAGGCAACATTTGTAGGGGAGACCTACCAGAGTTATGAAGGACGTGCATGCACGCAGCATCAATCATCAGATAACATATAACAGATAACAGATAACAGATAACAGATCTAGGATGCATCCATACGCCCCTACCTACATATACAAAATATGCTCCACCATCAAGGGACGTGGCAGAACATCACTCTACTGCCCTAGAGTCATATCAGAGGTGCATCACTGATACGGACATGGAACCCCCATGACTAGTGAAATATTTGGCTCGGGTGTCAAACTATCTTAGGTCAAATCAGAATGTCATAACTGACACAGATCATATTTTATCAGAAGGTTATTCATGATTCCAAAATCAGAATTTTCATATCATATAGTTCAAAATCAGATGTTTCATAATTCAGAAATCAGAGTTCAGATAAGCAACAGCTCAAACAAACAGAATGGGGTTCATAGCAAAGGCTTAGGAAACCCTAATATAAAAGCTAACGAAAGGAAACGTTAAAAGGAACCTTTACTGAAAAGGTCAGAATATCTGTACCTTATTCCAAAGCAAATGATCGAAAAGCAGAAATACGGAAAGCAAAGGATTACTCCTTCTTCTCAGAACCTATACACATTAACGGTCGTCCATGTTATTTATGATTCCATAATCGTCGAAATGATCTTTTAATATTTGGTGTTTATACTTAGTGTATTCAGTGATCTTCATACTTTAGGGTTTTATGATTAAATGAGACTTAAGTGTTTTATAATTAATATCGTAGATTAGGGTTCATTACGTCATTTATTAAAGTTTAGGGTTAAATGTGAAAATAGTTTAAACGTCATAACTCACACATGAAATAACGAATTAACACTCTTAGCTTCAAACCCTAATCGACTCTCATTATGTTCTAGAGTTTTCTCCTTCTTTTAATATCACATTAATATGCATTTACTTTTCATGTTACGTCTTTTAATGACTCGCTACTTAACCTAACACCTTCATGTCTTAACCATACGTTACTTATATACATGTTATACGTCAACTTTTATTCCCATGCACGTTTATGATTTTATGTGACACACAAGTTACTTATTACTCGGATTAATTACACATCTACACACACATGCACAATAGTTTAGACTAGATATGACCACGTACTATATTTACATATCCACAAACTCACTTGACTTATAAAACGCACGCATATGAGACATGGTTCACAAACCATTTATGGTTCGGCTTACATTATTCGGTTCACACTTCAAACTAGGGTTTAGGTTTACATGATCTTTACTCGTTTTATACATGTTCAAAACTTTTATATGGTTCGGTTTACATGTATAGGGTTCGGCTAATAGGTTTTACGCAAACTCTAGCTCACCTACGTACTTTACATATTCAAGTTGTCATGTTTTTATCTTAGCCGAAACATATACATGGTTCGGTTCTTATATACATATGGTTCGGTCCTATGGCTCAACATATATCTATGATCCGATTTAATAATACGTATTACATAACATGTTCTTTAATAATTATGAGGTTCAAGTCATTACGGTTTGTCTTTGTTTGGTTTCAGATGGCTCGGCCACAAAAGAAAATACAAAACTCGACTAAACAAAACATATCACAACATATTAACGTAAGGTGTAACGAAAGAAGACGAATAAACATTGTTATACCTTAGCTTTGTTGAAGCAAAAGTCTCGACACCACAAGACTAGGGTTCGGCCGAATGAGAAGAAAAGAAAAGAGAGAGGCAACAAAACTAGGGTTTCAATTTCAAGATAAGTGATTGTATTTATAGGTGGTATCATTTTTAGTTTAGGGCTTTGAGGAGGGGGGTTTGGGTTTCGGCTTGGTCCAACCGAGCACACAAAACCCACGGCCCAAATGGCCTTCTTGGCTCTCGGCTCCCTTGATCCAAACGAGACAAAATACTCGGCCAAAGTGGTTCACCGTTAACGAAAACGAGGCCCAACATATTAGCGAAACGTTTAAATCTTTCGTCGTACCAAAATCGATCACGTACACACATTCATTTAGTTTTACTTGTTCGTAAGTTAGGTTTTAATTTCGTTAAATGATTATAAACGTATTTTACGTATTTTATAATTTTTGATTTCGAGGGTATTTTAGTCTTTATCTATGTTTTAGATTTTCAGGTTTTACAATTCTTCCCCTCTAAAAGAAGAATTTTCGTCCTTGAAAATTGAATGAAACGAAACGAAAACGAAATGAGAACATACCAAACTATTCAAAGAAATGAGGATAACTAGCTCGCATCGACTCTTCGGTTTTCAAGTAGCCTCACGCTCCGGGTGATTTTTCCAAAGAATCTTAACGAACGGAATGACTTTGTTTCTCATGACTCTTTCTTGTCTTTCTAAAATAGCTTCCGGTTCTTCAGATAAAGACATATCGGATTGAATTTGATCAAACGGATAAGAAGCAACGTGTAACGGATGATAATTGTATCCCCTTAGAAGAGATACATGGAAAACATCATGAACATGCGATAACTGAGGCGGAAGTTCTAATCGATATGAAACTTCTCCTATACGCTCCAAAATTTCAAACGGACCGATGAATCGAGGACTGAGCTTGCCCTTGATTTCAAAACGTTTCACACCTCTAAACGGCGAGACTTTCAAAAATACACGATCTCCAACCCGAAATTCTAAATCATGACGATGCTTGTCGGCATAACTTTTCTGACGAGACCTAGCCTCCTTCAACTTTTCTCTAGCAACAGCTACTTTCTCATTAGTGATCTCAATCATTTTCGGACCTTCAATTAAGCGTTCACCTACTTCATCCCAACAAGTAGGTGCTCTACATTTCCTTCCTTAAAGAAGTTCAAACGGTGCTGCCTTAATGCTAGCATGCCAACTGTTGTTGTATGCAAACTCTACTAGACACAAATATTCATCCCAGCTGCCAGTCCATTCTAAAGCACAAGCCCTTTGCATGTCCTCTAAGGTTTGAATAGTCCTCTCTGACTGACCATCTGTTTGAGGATGAAATGCCGTACTAAAATTAAGTCGAGTACCCCAAGCTTTTTGCAAACCTTTCCAGAAACGAGAACTAAAACGCGGATCTCTATCGGACACAATAGATGCCGGAGTACCATGAAGTCTAACTATCTCTTGCTGAAAAATCTCCGCCAATCTACCAATACCATAATCCTTTCTGATTGGTAAGAAATGAGCAGATTTGGTTAGTAGATCAACAACTACCCAAATCGCATCATGCTTCTTCCGAGTAAGAGGTAGTCCAGTCACAAAATCCATAGATATCTTATCCCACTTCCATGTCGGAATATCCAATGGTTGCAACAGTCCACTAGCCCTTTGATGTTCAATCTTAACCTACTGACAAATCATACACTTCGACACAAACGTCGCCACATCTTGCTTCATGCCATTCCACCAGAAGTACTGTTTCAAATCCCTATACATCTTGGTAGAACCAGGATGGATAGTGAAAGGAGAACTATGAGCTTCAGTCATAACTTTCTCACGAAGTACCTGATCATTGGGAACACAAAGCCTATCTTCATACCATACAATACCGTCATTATCAACCTTAAACTCCGTCTGCTTACCTTCTTCAACATTTTGCGCCACGGCCCACAGCTCGCCGTCATCTTTCTGAGCTTCCTTAATTTGCAGTATAAGGTTCGACTCCACCTTCATACTAGCCCAGTATCCATCAAAACCTCGTACACACAACTCAACATCCAAACGCTCTAAGTCACGAAGAATCTTAGGTTCAATCTCAATACTTGCAAGAATACCTGATTTCCGGCTAAGTGCGTCAGCAACTACATTAGCCTTGCCTGGATGGTACTGAATGTTGGTGTCATAATCCTTAAGAAGTTCTAACCATCTTCTTTGTCTCATGTTAAGTTCTTTCTGAGTGAAAATATACTTGAGACTCTTATGGTTAGTGAAAATATCACACGTCTCTCCATACAAGTAATGTCTCCAGATCTTCAACGCGAACACCACAGCAGCTAACTCAAGGTCATGAGTTGGGTAATTCTCCTTATACGGTTTCAGTTGTCTTAAAGCATAAGCTATTACTTTTCCATGTTGCATCAAAACACAGCCTAATCCTTTCTTAGATGCATCACTATAAATTTGAAATCCTCCAGAACCAGATGGAAGAGTCAAAATAGGAGCGGACACCAATCTCCGTTTCAACTCCTCAAAACTCTTTTCTCGTTCATCCGTCCTTACGAACTTTTCTCCTTTTCTCATCAGTTGGGTTAGGGGCAAAGCTAATCGAGAGAAACCTTCTACAAAACGTCGGTAGTAACCAGCAAGTCCTAGAAAACTCCTAACCTCAGTCACTATCGTAGGTCTTGGCCACTTAGTGATAGCCTCAACCTTAGACGGATCCATGGTGATACCATCTGCAGATACAATATGACCAAGGAACGCGACTTGTCTTAACCAAAATTCACACTTCGAAAATTTGGCGTACAACTTCTTCTTCCTCAAAATCTCCAAAACTATCCGGAGATGTTGTTCATGCTCTTCTTCAGACTTGGAGTAAACTAAAATGTCGTCGATGAAAACAATAACAAACTTGTCGAGGAACTCATGGAAAACACGATTCATTAGGTCCATAAATACCGCAGGCGCATTTGTCAAACCAAAAGGCATAACGAGAAATTCATAATGACCATATCTGGTACGAAACGCGGTCTTAGGAACATCTTGCTCCCTCACACGTAGCTGATGATAACCAGATCTCAGATCAATCTTAGAAAAGAACTTAGCTCCTTGCAGTTGATCAAACAAATCATCTATACGCGGAAGAGGATAACAGTTTCGAATAGTAATACGGTTGAGTTCAGGGTAGTCGATACATAGACGCATACTTCCATCCTTCTTCTTCACAAACAAAACAGGTGCACCCCATGGAGAAACACTGGGTCGAATGAAACCATTTTCTATCATCTCTTGCAGCTGCTCCTTCAACTCCTTCAGTTCTACAGGTGCCATACGATATGGAGCTTTCGAAATCGGTTCAGCACCAGGAATTAACTCAATGCTAAACTCAACTTCTCTAGCTGGGGGAAGACCAGGAAGTTCATCGGGAAAAACGTCGGTGAATTCACAAACAACAGAAAGGTTTTCAATGTCAGGACTCTCCAAAGATGTGTCCTTAACAGATGCCAGAAAACCTTGGCACCCATGAGCAATCATAGTCCGTGCCTTCATAGCAGAAATAAACTTAACAGATTTGAGAGGTTGAGAACCATAATAAACAAATTCAGGATGTTTTATGTCTCCAAAGATCACAGTTCTAGCATAGCAGTCAATGGAAGCTCTATGATAAGCCAACCAATCCATGCCTAGAATGATATCAAAGTCGACCATATCGAGAGGATACAGATTTGCAGAGCGAATACGATCATCAAAACGAAGAGGACACTTAACGTATTTATGATCAATGATCATGTGGTTTTTCATAGGCGTAGATATCGATAAGTGATTCGTTAGCGGTTTGGGCTTCATATTAAGTTTCTTAGCAAATGTGACAGATATAATGGAGTGTGTGGCACCGGTGTCAAATAAAGCGAAGACAGAAAAATAATCAATGAAAAGAGTGCCCGTAATGGTACCTGAAGTGCGCTCCGCCTGATTTCGAGTAGTAGCATAAACACGTCCAGTAGTAGGTGGCGGCTTGATGTAGTTTCCAGGAATCACCGGGTTCCTCTTAGGGCAATCCTTGATCTTGTGAGTAGTGGAACCACAAGAGAAACATCCACCAGTGGCCTTAAAACACGGTCCCTGATGAGCCTTTCCACAAGTAGTACAGATAGGTGGGGGAGGCAAAACTTCAGCTGTCCTTTGCTGACCAGAAGATCCTGAAGCACGACCCTGATTTGATCCTCGAGCCGACTGATCCTTGTTGTAACGCTGGTTATTGTTACCTTGATTCTGACGATCATTTCCATTCTTACCAGCAGCTCTGCTATCCTGACTCCTCGCCTCAGGGCGCCTAGAGTCCACATTCCTTCCTGACTGACCCCGCTGATCATAACTCCTATCCACTTGACCCCTCGAATCATAACTCCTACCAGAATTTCCCTTATAATCATTACTTTGAGTCCTACCTTGAATCCGATCACCATCGCGATTACGCTTGTTGGAACCCGAACCCTCATGAAAGATCTCAATGTTACGAGCTGCGTCATTGCAGGCCGACACATCCTCATACTCAGTGTTAAGCAGTCGGTCCAACACCCACTTCTTCAATCCCCACTTGAAGTGCTTAGCTTGGCTCCTACCATCTCCAGCATTCGTTCCCACAAAACTTACCAGCCTCATAAACCTACCCATGTACTCATTGGAGTTCTCATGATCAAACTGGTAGATTCTTTGATAATCCCTCTCATACCTTTGCTGTTCAGCATCAGGGAAGTAACGGTTATAGAAGATAGTCCGAAACTCAGTCCAAGTACAAGTAACAGCAAAAGCATCTCCTCCTCGTGCCTGTTTGAGTGCCTTCCACCAATTCAAAGCATCACCCTCCAATTTAAATGCAGCCAAACGGGTCTTAAATTCATCTCCACAACCCAGTACTTCAAACAGCTTCTCAATATGGGTGATCTAGTCCTCGGCCTCAGTGGGAGTAGCAGCAGTGCTAAAAGAAGGAGGCTTGAGGTTACCGAAACGCTCGAGCCAAGTATGAATGCCGATGGGTTGAGTACCTCCACCACTTCCCGAAGGACCAGTCTGATTCCGAATGTTGTTGATCACATGTGTCATCACCTCAGGTGTAGTAAGACCAGGGAAAAGAGTGTTGAGCGCATTGGCAACCGCAGCATCCAAGCCAGGAATATCATCGTCTCCATCAGCGCTACCGTTAGTACGAGTTCGAACCATCTGAACGATATTCAAACGATCAGCAAAATGAACAAAGGTGAGATACGAAATGGAAGTTCGCAGAAGGAAACCTAAAGTCTACCCAATCCTCACAGGTCAAAGCCTAAGCTCTAAGGGTCTCAAAACCTAGGGTTCTTATGTCACAGGTCCTGACTACAAGTCGTAAACCTGGGCTCTGATACCATAAATTGTAACGCCCCGATCCGACAAGGGTAAAGGAATCACAAGTAATGGTGTCATATCAAAGCAAACATAAATATCCAAAAGAAATCTTAACATAAATGCGGAAATAATTCAAGTCAAAACGACTTCAATACATAGGTCCCAACGAAAAAATAACTCCAACAAAAATCTGAAATAATAAGTCTTAAATGGCATCATAAGATCAAAGCTAAATATCTCTAAGGTAAGTCCACTCATGCACTCATCCCAAAGCAAAACCCAGCTTCCAATGCTTAGATACCTGCCGCGGAAGAAAAAAAAATGCGGCTGAGCTTCAAAAGCCCAGTGAACAGATATGAAAGCAAAGCGAATACTAAACGATATCGAATATGAAATATAGTAAACGAAAGATAGCAAAATCATAATCATTTTCAAAGTATAAATCAGAATTTTCAAATAAAGTTTATAGTTAACTACCACGAGCCCAGAAACAAATATCAGATCATAATCATATTCTCATAAGGCAACATTTCTCGTAAGGCAACATTTATATGGGAGACCTACCAGAGTTATGAAGGACGTGCATGCACGCAACATCAATCATCAGATAACATATAACAGATAACAGATAACAAATATAGGATGCATTCATACGCCCCTACCTACATATACAAAATATGCTCCACCATCAAGGGACGTGGCAGAACATCACTCTACTGCCTTAGAGTCATATCAGAGGTGCATCACCGATACGGACATGGAACCCCGATGACTAGTGAAATATTTGGCTCGGGTGTCAAACTATCTTAGGTCAAATCAGAATGTCATAACTGACACAGATCATATTTTATCAGAAGGTTATTCATATTTCCAAAATCAGAATTTTCATATCATATAGTTCAAAATCAGATGTTTCATAATTCAGAAATCAGAGTTCAGATAAGCAACAGCTCAAACAAAACGGAATGGGGTTCATAGCAAAGGCTTAGGAAACCCTAATATAAAAGCTAACGAAAGAAAACGTTAAAAGGAACCTTTACTGAAAAGGTAAGAATATCTGTACCTTATTCCAAAGCAAATGATCGAAAAGCAGAAATACGGAAAGCAAATGATTAATCCTTCTTCTCAGAACCTATACACATTAACGGTCGTCCATGTTATTTATGATTCCATAATCGTCGAAATGATCTTTTAATATTTGGTGTTTATACTTAGTGTATTCAGTGATCTTCATACTTTAGGGTTTTATGATTAAATGAGACTTAAGTGTTTTATAATTAATATCGTAGATTAGGGTTCATTACGTCATTTATTAAAGTTTAGGGTTAAATGTGAAAATAGTTTAAATGTCATAACTCACACATGAAATAACGAATTAACACTCTTAGCTTCAAACCCTAATCGACTCTCATTATGTTCTAGGGTTTTCTCCTTCTTTTAATATCACATTAATATGCATTTACTTTTCATGTTACGTCTTTTAATGACTCGCTACTTAACCTAACACCTTCATGTCTTAACCATACGTTACTTATATACATGTTATACGTCAACTTTTATTCCCATGCACGTTTATGATTTTATGTGACACACAAGTTACTTATTACTCGGATTAATTACACATCTACACACACATGCACAATAGTTTAGACTAGATACGACCACGTACTACGTTTACATATCCACAAACTCACTTGACTTATAAAACGCACGCATATGAGACACGGTTCACAAACCATTTATGGTTCGGCTTACATTATTCGGTTCACACTTTAAACTAGGGTTTAGGTTTACATGATCTTTACTCGTTTTATACATGTTCAAAACTTTTATATGGTTCGGTTTACATGTATAGGGTTCGGCTAATAGGTTTTACGCAAACTCTAGCTCACCTACGTACTTTACATATTCAAGTTGTCATGTTTTTATCTTTGCCGAAACATATACATGGTTCGGTTCTTATATACATATGGTTCGGTGCTATGGCTCAACATATATCTATGATCCGATTTAATAATACGTATTACATAACATGTTCTTTAATAATTATGAGGTTCAAGTCATTACGGTTTGTCTTTGTTTGGTTTCACACGGCTCGGCCACAAAAGAAAATACAAAACTCGACAACAAAACATATCACAACATATTAACGTAAGGTGTAACGAAAGAAGACGAATAAACATTGTTATACCTTAGCTTTGTTAAAGCAAAAGTCTCGACACCACAAGACTAGGGTTCGGCCGAATGAGAAGAAAAGAAAAGAGAGAGGCAACAAAACTAGGGTTTCAATTTCAAGATAAGTGATTGTATTTATAGGTGGTATTATTTTTAGTTTAGGGCTTTGAGGAGGGGGGTTTGGGTTTCGGCTTGGTCCAACCGAGCACACAAAACCCACGGCCCAAATGGCCTTCTTGGCTCTCGGCTCCCTTGATCCAAACGAGACAAAATACTTGGCCCATGTGGTTCACCGTTAACGAAAACGAGGCCCAACATATTAGCGAAACGTTTAAATCTTTCGTCGTACCAAAATCGATCACGTACACACATTCATTTAGTTTTACTTGTTCGTAAGTTAGGTTTTAATTTCGTTAAATGATTATAAACGTATTTTACGTATTTTATAATTTTTGATTTCGAGAGTATTTTAGTCTTTATCTATGTTTTAGATTTTCAGGTTTTACAATTGGTGATAATCAGTGATAAACGTGAGCTAAAGAAATATGTGTTGGCTGTACCCGCCAACGGCTACCTCATGATTGTGAATCTATCATGCAAACAATCATGTAATACCCAATTTCTTTAGATCAAGTTTGTCACCCGATGATATGATGCCATGCTAAAAATGTTACTATGTATTTCACTAGAACAACATCAGGTTATTCATTGTTTCATAACCAAATCTCGGTGATTCTGTTTTTCTATGCAATAGAACAACTTCAGATTATTCATGGTTCATACATGTTAATACCAAAAAAATTGAATAAACAGAATGATGATTTTATCCTGGTCTCCAAAGTATTTCGCCATGCTTAAATCACTTTACGCATAGCCGTAGTCGGTCATTGATCTCTTGTGTTACTTTGCTAAAATAACAAAAACCAGATATATAGGCAAATAGCACAAAGAAACAGCAGATAATATTCAAAACAGAAAATAACAATCCGAAACCCAGGTAAATCAAATAGGGATTGTAATGTCGAATCATAAAGTAAATAAAATAAAAAAATAAAACTACAAAGCCCAAAATCAAGTCATTCTTTTACCGTCTTACTAATTAATTTATAACCAACCAACCACAAACTAACAACCTTCCAACTCCACAACAACCTTTGCTTTCAGAGCTTCGGGAGACTCCAACAACTGAAGAACCTCAATCTGATCCATCTCCAGTCACCTTTGCTATAGCTTCAGGCTCTAGCTGTTCCCCTGGAGGGCCGGGATTCTCTCCCAGCATCTACAATTTGAATCACAAGAATTAGTACCCAAAGTGAGATTGTAAATGAGTTAGAAGTAAGTTAGATGAACGGTCCTTGTCATTTTCTCAAACTAATATATATTGACTCAAATACCATATAAGGTTGGCATATCATGTTATACAACACACGTGTAGCCTATCTTGTCAAATTATACACTCGACATGTGAATCGATACGGAGCCTAAAATATGAGATGCTGGATATTAGAGCATCATCCACAAACAAAAACATACATTTTTAGGGGAAACTTACATGTTAAGCTGTCAACTATTGAGTTTGAATGACCTATATGAGAGAAAGACCAGGCATAAGACTTGGGAGTAGTTTGTTCTCAAACTTTCGTGAATGGTGCCATGTAATCTCACATGAGTGGTCACACGGCACGTGTTTATGAGGTGCAAGAAAAAAAAAATCATCTAAAATGTTGTCGTTATTTATCATGTTGTATGATTAAGAGGGTGAGGATCCTCTCCTATTACTTGAGTCAAGTTGTAGATTGTGAGCCATTGGATTTGATCTAATGGCTCAAATCAAAATAAGTTCTTTCGATTTGAGCCATTTGATCAAATTCAATGGCTCACAATTACCCAACTTGACTCAAGTTGTGTACTTCAACTTGAGAGGAGCTTCTTCCATTGATTAATTCATGGTAGTTTTCATCCATGCATATGACCAAAAAAAAAAAAAAAAAAATCAGACACTAAAACTTACTTGAAATTCCAATGCTTCCTCAAGTTTATCGATTATGGTGTCCATTGTAGGGCGGTCCTTTGAATTGAGACTAATGCACGCATATGCAACATATTTAAATGTATGGAAAGAACGGCGTTCCATTTTATCTTTGATAGAAGGATCAACCAACATGTCCAGTCCATCATCAAAGTAGCGTCTTACCAGATTTATTAAAAATTGTTCTTCCTCACCTGCTTCAATTGCCTTTTTACGATAAGCCAACAACCCAGTCAACATCTCAAATAGTACCACGCCTAAGGAGTACACATCCGTCTCTTTTTGGAGTATACCGCTTTCATGGTAGAGGGGATCCATGTAAAACTGGGTACCTGCTGCTTTTGTATAGAGCTTGCTTTGTGGCTTATCTGTGGGACTTGATTTTGACAAACCAAAATCGCAAATTTTGGCTTCCAAGTTATCGTCCAACAAAATATTTCCACTCTTGACGTCTCTGTGTATAACTCTATTGTTCTCCCCAAGACCCCAGTGGAGGTAGTCGAGTCCCTGTGCTGCTCCTATGCAAATCCTGAGGCGCTCTACCCATGTTAGGCTACGCCGCTTATTCATTTGGACGTCTTCAAGATAACCATCCAGGCTACCGTTACTAGCATACTCGTTAACAATAATCATCTTATCGCCTTCATCGCAGTAACCAATGAAGTTAATGATATTGTGATGGTGGAATCTGAACATCAAGTTAAGCTCGTTCTTAAACTGTTTGTTTCCTTGGCATTTAATGGCAAGTGGACAGTTTTGCCGGATTTCAGAGGATTGTCCCTTGTAGACCAGACCAAATCCACCCTCTCCAATATTTTCACTGAAGTCTCTTGTTGCCTTCCTGATTTCCTCCAATGGAATTTTAAAACCTTCCAGTTTTTTTTCTTGGTGGCTTAACTGGCTTCGTGCGGCGATGGTCGTCGAAGCATCTCCCTGCTCCTGTGATTATAAAAAGCAACAGCTTTATTGCTCAAAGGTGCCATAAATGTTATTTTGCCCTTTTTTTAATTAGCAATTGATAAAAGAACAGAGAAATTGCAATTCAATTTAGGACGAAGGGGGCATTTATCTAATGTTCGACCTAAAAGGAGACATCATATATAATGAAAAATCATATCATGGTAAAATATGTGTGATTTTTCTTTCCAATCAACTAAGTGAGAAGACTTACTTGAATGCGCAATGCTTCCTCAAGCCTCTTAATGATCCTGTTAAATGAAGGACGGTCCTTCAAATTTAAACTGATGCATTTATATGCAATTTCTTTAAATATAAGGAAAGAATGAGTGTCAATTTGATCTTTTATAAGCGGGTCAATTAACTTGACAAGTCCATCAACATATGAGTACCGTCGAACCAGTTTCATTAAAACTTGTGGTTTATCATCTTCTTCAATGGCCCTTTCATAATACACCAGCATCCCACTCAACATTTCAAATAGCACCAATCCCAATGAGTATACATCTATTTCTGAATTGATGATGCCACTTTCTTCGTAAATGGGATCTATGTAATTGTATCTGTGGTTGCCAACAGGAATACCATGGACCTGTACCTTATTTCTGTCGACTACTATTGAGAAATCTGAACCACGAATGAGGGGTTCCATATTGTCATCTAAGAATATATTGTCGCTCTTGACATTTCTGTGCACTAGTATTTTGTTCTCCCCGTGACTCGCCTGAAGGTGCTCGAGTCCTTTTGCTGCTCCTATGCAAATCTTCAGGCGTTGTACCCATATTAGGCGACGCCTCCAATTCTCGTCTCTCAGATGACTCTCAAGGGTACCATTAGCTGCATAATTGTAGATTGTAATCATCTCACCGCCTTTGTCACAGTAACCGATTAATTGGATGATATTTTTATGGCGTAAACTGGACATCATCTGAAGTTCCTTTCGGAAATCTTCCTCTCGTCTATACTTCGGATCATGTCGTTTGAAGGCAGCTGTGCGGTTTTCCCAGCCTCCAGAGAGTTGTCCTTTGTAGACACTGCTATATCCGATCATATTTTCATAGCTGAAGTTTCTGGTGGCCAAACGAATCTTCTCCAGTGGAATTAGAAGATTTTCTAGGTTCTGATGTAGGTGGCTTCTTATGGCTGCGTGGTTCTGACAATAGAAAGACAACAAAATGTAAAATACGGGAAAAATGTAAAATCCTCCTACTTAATTGGCCTAATAATTACTCCGTATAATCTTCCAACTTATACATTTATGTGACACTTTTAATAGTGATGAGGCATTTAATTTAGGATATATCCAATCACTTTTTCAAGTGTTTCAATCAAATGAGTAAAAAGATAAATATAGGATATATCAATGCTTTTATACAAGGTCTAAAAATATTGAACTATTGGCCGGTTTTTATTTTCTAATTAAAAATGCTACGAGACAACCTAAATTCGTTTATTTATTTATTTATTTTATTTATTTTTTTTTTTGTCTTTTTTTTTCATTCACATTTTTTTTTTTAATTTCACGTTTTTTTTATTCACGTTTTTATTCAATTCGCATTTTTTTAATTCATTTTTCTAATTCGCGTTTTTCTCCTTTACTTTCATACGTTTTCATCTGTTTTCGTTCGTTTTTATACGTTTTCGCCCGTTTTCATACGTTTTCGCCCGTTTTCGTTTGTTTTCACACGTTTTTGTCCGTTTTCATACGTTTTCGTCCGTTTTTACACGTTTTCATCCGTTTTCGTTCGTTTTCACATGTTTTCGTCCATTTTCATACGTGTTTTTACGCTTTCATACGTTTTCGTCCGTTTTCTTACGTTTACATCCGTTTTCATACGTTTCTGACTATCCCAAGTGATATTCTGTGATATTCAGAATATCGCTTGTGATTTTCTGAATAACTTTATGATCTTCTGAATATCACTTTGTGATATTGTGAATATCACTTTGTGATATTCAAAATATCACCCACTTGTGATTTTCTAAATATCACTTGTGATTTTCGGAATATCACTTTGTGATATTATGAATATCACTTGTGATTTCCATGTTACAAATATCACTTCTGAATATCACTTTGTGATATTATGAAAACGTCTGAAAATGGCCGAAAACATTTAAAAACGGACAAAAACGTAAGAAAACAGACGAATATGTATGGAAACGGACGAAAACGTATGAAAGTGTAAAAACACGTATGAAAACGGACGAAAACATATGAAAACGAACGAAAATGGACGAAAATGTATGAATAATGGACGAACATGTAAGAAAACGGACGAAAACGTATGAAAACGGGACGAAAACAGATGAAAATGGACGAAAACAGATGAAAACGTATGAAAACGGATGAAAACAGACGAAAACATATGAAAGCGAAGAAATACCGCAAATTAAAAAAAAAACATGAATTTAAAAAGAAAAAAGACAAAAAAAAATATGAATAAAAAAGAAAGATAAAAAGACAAGAAAAAAAAAAACATAGACTAAGAGAAACTTTTACATAATTATTTATTTTTATGTGTTACAAGTGAATGTCTAAAATATAAATGTTACTTGTATTGGATAAAATAAATCTAAATTCCTCTTTTTTTAACATTTTAATAGTACTAGTTATCCGATTAATATTTTGCATAAATTTTTGTTGGACAAATGATTTGACTTTGTTTTAACTAAGTATGATGTTGAGGTTGATGAAGTTAAAAAGTGATATTAATATTAAGTTTAAAACATTCTTTTTCGGATATCTTTATTTAAACATTATAAAGGAATTACACGAGTCGTTATTATACATACAATTTTATGTATTTATTTTCATATCACGGTAACATGTGCTTTCTATATTTATATTCTTGTTAATTATAAATGTAGACGTATTTAATTTTTAAACTTGTGTTGCACGAGTTAAACTTATAAAAGTGAGTAACATGAGTCATTTTTATATGTACAATATCGTGTATTCATTTGCATATGACAATAACTAATAATTATATTTCAATTACATTTGTTTAGTTAGAACTTGCAAGTTATATTATTTATATAGTCGATTATTTCTAAAACCGTTATAATAATTTGTGAAATATATATTTGAATAGGTAAAGGAACGTGCACGTACGGTTTTAAAGCTGAATCACATTTAATCTAATATACGCGAGGATGATTATTTAGCCGTATGTAAGTTTTAACCCGTTTACGCACAACGACACGGGTTATTGAACACGGATAGTAAAAAAGTATGTTTCCGGATATCCTTACTTCAACTTATAAAGAAGAATATCATGATTTGTCCGTATATGTAGAATCTCGTGTATTCATTTACAATCACAATAACCCGTTCTTTCATTTTGATATTTATAATCAACTGCGTATGCGTTAATTTAATTTATAATGATAAAATAAATAACAACAAAATATATGTTTTAAAAACATGTTACACATATGTTTTTAAAACAAATATATTACTCCCCAAATTATGCTACCATTTTAGCAATGTTGGATTATTTGAGTATATGCATAATATATCAATGGTGAATTGTGGATCTTTCAAAATAATAATAATAATAATAATAATAATAATAATAATAATAATAATAATAATAATAATAATAATAATAATTTAGCTTTGTTGTAGCTAGGGGAGTGAGGGCCCAGATAGTGTCTCGGCTTCCCACTAATTTTTTGTAAATTCTATGAATTTTTAATAAAAAAACGTTTCATAATAATAATAATAATAATAATAATAATAATAATAATAATAATAATAATAATAATAAAAATAATCCGTTTAAAAATAATAATAATAATAATAATAATAATAATAATAAGCATAGACACATACTTCTTGCTAATATATCTTTAACCTATGCTACCATCGTTCCAAAATAACTATTCACAAAAAATCACACAGTTTAAGAAAAACATAATAATAATAATGATAATTAACTTTTTTCGTAATTTTTATAAAATGATAGTTTTACTTTTACGCAATTAAATAAGTTCAAGTAAAAATAAAATGTGAACTAAATTAAACTACTCTATCTCTACTACTTATAATATAAAGAGTGTATGTCATTTCTTGAAACTTGAATTTTAATACTTTACTTAATTTCGTTTGCCTAAATTACCCTTGACAATTTTCATAAACTTGACAATTTAAATTATGTTTTTTCTTGATCAATTTTAATCTTGACAACTTTTTAAAAACACAATATTAATGTTAAAATATACACGCTTTGTATTTAAAAAAATATACGTTTTGCATCAAGAGTCAAACTAAAATCACGATTTCACAAGTATATAATTATTCGCCGCTATACATTGTCGCTTTACGCGAATAGTCGTCTAATTTATTTTAAATGGTAGACATTTTCTATGAGAGTACTTAAAAAAGAAGATGTACAAATAATTTGGAAGGAAGAGATAATAGAAGTATCAATAATAAGTAAAGTAACTCCTTCTGATAGTTTGAATCACTTACATGAATATCCAATGCTTCTGTTATCCTCTTGACGATCCTATCCATCGAAGGGCGATCGTTTAAGTTGTAACTAAGGCATCTATAAGCGGTTTCTTTAAAAGTATCGAGAGAACGTCGATCAGTTTGATCTCTTATCTGGCGATCAATCAACGTGTCTAGTCTGTCAATATTATAGTAGCGTCTAACCGAATTTATCAGCCGTAGTGGCTCATCAGCTCCAATCTTCATTTTATTACGAGCGAGAGTCCCAGTCAATAACTCAAACATCACCACCCCAAACGAATACACATCTACTTCTTTATTGAGGATGTCGCTTTCACTGTATATGGGATCGATGTAATACTGGGTGCCATTATAATTAGCACTTTCGTAGTTGTGTTGCTGATTTCTTCGGCCGGCTTCTCTTGAAAAATTGAACCTAAAGATTTTAGCTTCCAGATTCTCATCTAACAATATTGCACCGCTGTTGATGTTTTTGTGTATTACGACACCGTCCTCAAGACCCACGTGAAGATGATTAATTGCTTTTGCTGCCCCTAGGCAAATCTTCAAGCGTTGTGGCCATGTCAGTGAAAGCAACTTATTGGGGTCCTTGAGATGATCACCAAGGGTTCCGTTGATAGCATATTTATAAACTATGATCTTCTCATCCCCTTCATCACAGTAACCAATGAAAGAGAGAATGTTTTCATGGTGAAATCTGGGGATTGCTTGATCTAGCTCCTCGAAGAAGCGTATATATCCTAGGCCAGGACCATTATCATAATCAAAATGTTTTACTGCAGCTCTGTAGTTTTGTAAGCGTTCAGTGAATTGTCCCTTGTAGACTTTATAAAATTTATCTTCTTCGATCAAAGTTTCTTTGCTGAAGTCTTTTGTGGCCAAGCGGATCTCCTCTAATGGAATTAGAAAATCTTCAAGACGTAAACCAGAAGAAGACATTAGGTTCATTCGAATTTTTTCAAGACGTAAACCCGAAGAAGACATTCGTTTTTGGTACTGATATATATGTATTGTAATGGTTTTTTGAGTTTTAGTAGAGCTGAGTTTGTTTAGAGATGATATGATCCACTCTTAAGTCTCTACTTATATTGCGAGTCGGTCATTAAAAAAAAGCTATTCATTGGATCAAGTCCGGTGTCTTATTATTAAATCACTTTTTAATTTTGTACCACTAGTCAAAAATTAATTGATCCAATATTTGCGCCATATATATGCCAACTTCACATGTTCTCGTTTATTAATCTTTGTACCATTTAGGAATATACAGTATAAATAAAGCACAAAGATTAATAAAAGTGGGAACACTATAACTCTGAACCACTCAAATGTAATATTCCTTCATTATATTTTTTTTTTCTTACCAAAATAGGAAAGTGGACAATTAATTTTAGACATCCATAAAAGGAAATATGGACAATAAATATGAGACGGAGGGAGTATAAATAAAGGAGTAAACTACACCGTTAGTCCTTGTGGTTTGCGTTGACCGAAAAATTTCGTCCCTTGACCGAAAAAAATGCACCATTCGTCCCTAAATGCGAAACGTTATGCATCGTTGGTCCTTCACTTTAACGGGCGACACTAACCTACGTTATCTTGCCACATGTGATACCCACGTGAGGGTATTTCGGTCTTTTTACCACTTTCTTCTTCTTTAATATATCACCATCTTCTTCTTCTTTTTTGAACATAACCATCTTCTTCAAACCATCAAAACTCACATCTTCCCACCACCTTCATCAAACTCACAAAGCCTAGTTATCGTATTCATTAAATTGTTTTTTTCACCACAATGTCAAAAAAAAAACCCATCAAAAACATACAACAACTGACTCATCATAAATGTTTATGTCATTACTGTGGTATGATCTTATTCTCATAAAATGCAAACAACTCGCTAAAAAAATACAATAACTAACTTATCAAAAACTATGACCAAGATAACTCATCACAAACTACAACAACTCATGTGGCTTAGTTCTCATAAATCACCTAAGTCAAACAATCAACAACAAAACAGTTACAAAACCTACAATTCCCCCACACCTCCCAGATCTGCCGCCATCCAGATCCGTCGCCAGAACCACCACCCAGATCCGCCGCCACTCAAATCCATCAAATAGACATGACTAGAACATTTAAACAAAAGTTTTAATGCTTATAATACATAAATTCATACAGTTTATTGTGATTGGAAGGGCTTAAGTCTAAAATTAAATAAAAACACGAAAAGAACTATTGAATGGTCGGGGAAAAAATCACAGATTAGATATGGGCTTAGGATGTTTTGAAGTACTATTATAATAGTTTGAATTTAATAATAGTTTGTAGGTATGTATGGATTAATAATGTTTACAGTTTATGGTTTTGTGAAAATGACGTGTGAGTGTTTATGAAAAATGAGATGTGTATTGATTGATGTTATAGATGTTCATTTAGTGTTTTTGGGGTTTAAGAAGGTGGACAAAGGTGGTGTATGGTGATGGTGATGGTGATGGTGAAAAAGAAGATGAAGCATATAGTTTGATTAGTGGTGGTGGGGCTCACTATCAATATTAAATGGTGTTAAGCTGGTAATGGTGAGTTACAGTGATAAAGTGACCACTTTAACCTAATCTGCATATTAAAAGGACGGAAATACCCTCAGGTGTTGTGGCATAACGAAGGTTAGTGACGTCCGTTAAAATGAAGGACCAACGATACATAACGTTTCACATTTAGGGACGGATGGTGCATTATTTTCGATCAAATGACGAAACTTGTCGGTCAACGCAAACCACAAGAACGAATGGTGTAGTTTACTCTAAATAAAGGTTTTGTTAAACACAACTCAATGAGTTATGTATAACCATTCTATAAATATATAATTAACATTTAATGAATACTCAATTAACTCTAAATATACCATAATTAACATCATTTACCTCTTTTATAATGATTAAAACTATATAATTATGGACTTTATGAGTTCTTTAGTTGTCATTTTCTTAAATTTGAAATGATTACACATAACTCATAGGGTTGTGTTTAACAAAACCCTATAAATAAATAATCTGTTAATGTGTCTCAAAACATACTTTGTTAAAGACAAGATCCGAGGTTAGGGAGTTAGGTGTAGTTCGCATCCAATAAATGTTATTGTGTTGCCATTTTAGCACACACCCAATAACACCGTAATAGACTGTTATTGGCACATGTTGGCACACTATCAAAAATACCCACTCACTCATCAAGAAAAAGAACAAGAAAAAGAAAAAATCAAATGGGGAGAGGTGCAGTTTGACAAGTCATTGTGATGCCATTGGGAATTTGGGATATTGCACTGTGCTCTGTAATGAGTATTCTATTTGAAAATTCTAACTATTCATGAGTTGACGAGTTTGGTTATATCTGAATTTGGCTTTCAAGCAAAACAATGAGGTAACAGCTCGTGACCAACGACATAATCACGAAATAAAATGATCTGAAGCAAAAAAAAATTTATGCTATAGTATAATAGGAAACGATTAGAAATAATATGTGATTTAAGTTGAAATAACTAGGTTTCACATGAATTCATTTTACCTTTTTATCTACTAGTAGATCAACTAGGCTATTACTAGGAACACAAGTCCATCTGACCGAATGCATTTACGAAAATTTATTATCTTTTACAAAAGTTAGCATTACAAATCAAAATTTTACCTAGGTTTGGTGACACCGCAAGACCCCTTAGCTCCATCACCGCTCGTGACTTCACATTTTCTTATAGTTTTATTATTATTATTATTATTATTATTATTATTATTATTATTATTATTATTACACTACAAGAAAAAGTGTGTTTAGTGACGAAAATTTAGTGACCAGTTTTATTTTGGTCACTATTTAAGGTAATCTATATGCCAAAATTGAAGATTCTCAATAATACTAGGGTAATTTATGTAACTTCGTTGTTAATTGGATACATTATACCCTCGTTTGGAACTCCATCATAACACCAACACAACTCAATCACCGAGACACCACCGTTACTCCACTGCAACACCACCGCGACTCCACCGCAACACCACTGCACTCCACCGCGAGTCCATCGTAGCAACTCGCCGGTATTCAAGCCTTTAATTGATTATTAGGTCAATTTTTCTTTAATCAGATGCTTTAGTCATGAGTTTAATTGATAAATATGTTATAATTTGTTTTTTAGGTTTTTGATTTGCTTTGTGTGACGTGTTATTAGTTGAATTATGTAACATTGATTGAGCAGTGATATCTATGTCCATGATATAAATCGATTTATGCATATGAAATGTGATATAAGTAGTGATAGATTGTACGTTTGGCGTTGAGAAGCAAAAGTTGATTTAACAGTATTGTTCCATTGGGTTGAGACGTCTAGTAATAGCGATATTTGGTAGGAGCGATATTTTGTTCATTTGATAGGAGCAATATTTTTGCTTGAGAGTGGAACATTGGGTTGAGACGCGTGACAACCCGGTAATTTGAAATTTAATTATATATGCTGTCATGAATAATCTGGAATAACCCAAAACTAAAAACTCGGTTTGAGCTTTGTGAGGCCTTATTTGAAATATTATTCGTATTGTTGATTAGATTTCGTGGATTACTATGACAATTGATTGGTTAATGGTATGATTGATTTTATGTTTATTTTAGGCATCAGTCGGCACTAGAAAAACTTTATAATACTCGAAACAATAAATTTTGACGTATTTATGATCATTTTTAACAGAAAAATATATCTAAAACATGGCGCAACTTAAAAAATAATTCGGTCACATCTAAAATATTTTACGAGCCTTTAATCGTGTTTCGGAGAAGTTTGAACAAATTACGCATATGGTCCTTGTGGTTACTAAACCGGCGCCCCCTTAGCTAAAAGAAATTACACGAAAGGTCTCTTATGAGAAATAAAACCCTAGCAACCTTCATTTCATACTCATTCGATCAAACCCTAAAAACAAAACACACCTTCTCTTCCACTCTCTTTGTTAGCCGTCGCCGGCCACCCTAACACTACCATCACCGCCACTCGCCAAGCTACACCACCACCACCAAAATGTTTACCACAACTCCCGTGTCACATCCCACCATCACATGCGCCAAAAACCTCACCTCTGCCACCTCGTTTACACCCATGCGCCACCCTCCTTTATACATTCTTGTAATGTACGAGTAGATCGAGCAAAAGAAGGTAGGAAAATGCAAACCACGTTCGTTGGTGACTCGGTGTGAGTCAACTCGTGACTCACAAAGTCACTTTTTTGTCATTCTTGGTACGGGTTAAGGTTCAAAACAAATGGAAACAATATTTTTAATAATAAAAACGTAAACATAGTTTGGTATCGTGTCTTGTGTGTCGATTTTATAGTTGTTATTGTTATTATTATTGCTTTTGGGTTTATGGTTATGAATGGTTTCGGATATGGATCGATTCATGTTATTGTTGTTGTCGTTGAGGGTAAGTCGAGACCAAGGGGACCGGTTGGTTTGGTCGTGTGGAGCCGAGGGCTAGCCAAGAACCGTTTGAGTCGTTTAGTTTTGTTGTTGGGGAGCCGAGAGTAGACCGAGACGTCGGTGTTGGTTTTGATTGATGTTGGTTGATGTTGTTTGAGAAACTTTTGTTTGTGTGGAAGTGGGAATTTGTTGGACATGAAATGGAGTTGGATTTGATTTCGGTTTTTAGTTGCCGAGCCTTAGGTTTAGGGTCGGTAACCGTTATGATGGCGGATTTGGACTTGATATATATATATATATATAGAATCCGGATCGATTGAGAAGGTTTTTATTTTGAGAAGATTGAGAAGGTTTTCTAAAACGATAGATTTTTAACTTTGATTCATTTTTTCAAGTGTAAAACTCATTTTAATGTGATTAAAACTCAAAATGTGTAAAAAAAAATTTGAATCAATGTTGAAAATCTCTCGATTTTGCGATATATGTAGATTACTGAATCATCTGTGCAAATTTAATGAATCATCATCATAACCCGATTTTAACAATGATTTGTGAATCAAATTTGTGATTTATAGATTCGATTCACCATAAAATGATGTTTACTTGTGAATCAAATAAAAAACATGAATCAATTTGCTCAAACAAAGATTTCTCAATCTTCTCAAAATAAAAACCTTTTCAATGGAACCGGAGCCTATATATATATATATATATATATATATATATATATATATATATATATATATATATATATATATATATATATATATATATATATATATATATATATTAGGGTAAATGTCATAAAATAACAACCTACTTTCTTCAATTTGCCGAGTTGAAACACTTACTTTTTTACTACCTTACTTCACCAACGTACTTTCAAATTTTGATATGACTTCAGCCATATGACTAAAATAAACTTGTATCGTTAGTCTTTTATACTAATGGCCGTTAGCAAATAACGTAAAATTTGGTTTTCTAACATTTTAATTCATTTTTGCCCGTTTTCGTCCATTTTTGCACGATTTCGTCGGTTTTTACATGTTTTCATCCGTTTTTGCATATTTTCGCCCATTTTTACATGTTTTCGTCTGTTTTTTACACGTTTTCGTCCGTTTTGCACGTTTTCGATCATTTTAGCATGTTTTCGTCCATTTTTACACGTTTTAGTTCGTATTTGTACATTTTCGTCCATTTTTAAACATTTTCGTTTTGTTTTTAAACGTTTTTATCTGTTTTTACACGCATAAAACCCGTTTTTACACGTTTTCTTCCATTTTTATACGTGCAAAATTGGTGCAAAAATGGACAAAAACGTGCTAAAACGGACGAAAAGGAACGAACGTAAACGTGTAAAAACAGATGAAAACGTGCAAAACAGATGAAAAGGTGCAAAAACGGATGAAAACGTGCAAAAAACGGAAGAAAACGTGCAAAACAAACAAAAACGTGTAAACATGGACGAGAACGGGTAAAAACGGTTTTTATAGGTGCAAAAACATGTAAAAATGTATGAAAACGTGCAAACACGGACGAAAACGTGTAAAAACGGACGAGAACATGCAAAAAAGAACGAAACATGTAAAAACAGACGAAAAAGTGCAAAAACGGGTGAAATGTGTGAAAACAGATGAAAACATGCAACGACGGACTAAAATGTGTAAAAACATACGAAAAAGTGTAAGAAGCAGTTTTTATACGTGTAAAAACGGACGAAACTTGCAAAAAGTGTAAAAACCAAAGAAAACGTAAGAAAAACAAGTTTTAAGTTATTTGCTAACGGCCGTTAATATAAAGGACAAACGCTACAAGTTTATTTTAGTCATATGGGTGAATTCGGATCAAAATTTGAAAGTACGTTGGTGAAGTAAGGTGATAAAAAAGTAAGTGTTTCAACTCAGCAAATTTGAGAAAGCAGGTTGTTATTTTATGACGTTTCTAGTCTCGGTTGACCGTGACTTTGTGCAACGTCAGTGTCACTGTGACTTTCTAGTCTCGGTTCACCCCGACAATGCCGTAACATGGACATTAGAATATACTGGACATCATGACTTGCTATTTGACCCGAGAATTACAAAAGTCGGACACGTGACTCGAAATGAATGATAACTCAAAATCTATTGTTTGGAAATAATTATACATATATATAACTAGACATGGAAATGAGTAATAAGAGTTTATACGGTAAACATTAATTAACCAAACCATTGTTATTTAATATTTAATGAAAACCAATAATTATTAAGAAGGGGAAAAGTTTTTGAAATATAAAGTTTATTAAGCGCGAGTTATTAAATGTTTCGAGGGCACGCAAAGCGAGAAATATTTCTCAAAGTAGTCTTATTACTTTTATTGGATTAATGTCAAGTTGACAATTTCAACAGGTATTCGACCATTCGTTCTATGCACTTATAAAGTCTTAAGGTTTTAATCTTTGGTATAGTTTAGTCGTAGAGATTGATTGGGATATTGCAAAAACTTGGTGGATTGTTATATGAAATGGTGTTCTGAGTCGTTTGTAGTGGTCTTTTGTTTGGCGTAAGTTCACTTGAGTCTCGTTGAGTCGACACCACACACGATGATACCAAACGCTTATAACTAATTTGAGAAGGAGATATTTTTGGAAATAAAAACGGAACATACTTTGGAATAGCTTGGAAAAGTAATACATTCTTGGATATACGTTAAGATAAATTTTTTATTATTAGGTTGTGCCGAGTCCATAGTTGCCATCACTTGTTAGTTGCTATTCCGCTTTGCTTCTATTAGTTATTTGTGCATTGCTTGATCAAGGTGAGTTTCATAGCCCCACTTTTTAGCTATGCTTTATTAAACTTGAGGTAAGAAAACATGCAAACTATTTTCTTGGACCTACCACTACTTTTTTATTTACTTATGTGTTGACTAGTGAAGGTTCGATATGCGGTAGATGTTGGCTTAGACTAGGATAGCAATTCTTTGCTATATCGTTGGTGCCTAGCTAAGAATAGATATTTACTTCCGACCTAGACCAGGAGAGCAATGTATTATGCCTTGCTATATTGTCGGCGTCAGGCTAGAGTCGCTTAGGGCCCTACTGAGATCTCACTCTCGTTTCGTTATTAGAAGGATTATTGTTGGAATGTTGTTGCAATTTTTGATATATATCTGCCTTAGTCCCACATAGCAAATAAACTCTATCAGGTCCACTACTGAATTTATGATTAAACCTATGAACTCGCTAGCGTTAACTGACTCTTTTAGCATGTTTTCTCAGGTAACAAAGATGATGTTTTGGACTGCTTGTTTCTTGGAGGCTTGGCAAAAAGGCATGGTTGAAGGATCAACTAAAACTCTGATAATATTTTCGGACCTAACTTATGCTTTCTTTTGGGCCTTACTTTCCGTAATTTAAATAAATGTAACCTTATAACTAAATATTGGATTGGTTTTATGTAATGGATTATGCTATCTTGTTTTCCTAGTCTTGTGTTGTGTGCCAATCCTGTAGCACCCCGAAAGCTTAATTAAGTCTTCCATTGTACCAAATTTTAGGGGTGTTACAGATTGGTATCAAAGCCAAGTTTATAGAGAACTAGGTACTTATTATAAACCTAAACTATAACCACTTTTCATAAAAATTGATCCTTGACCGACGCATGCCAGCCTGCCAAGCCGAAGCCTCTTGAATTGAGTTTGGAATATTATGATATTGCGATATGATTATTGAGTTTGGAATATTATGAGATTGCGATATGATTATTGAGTTTGGAACATTATGAGATTGGAAAATTTGGAAGATTAGGAAAGGAATGATGCGATATTTGACTTGAGGATATGTTTAGACTTATGCAGTATTTGATATCAGAGCACATCTAGAATCATGCGTTAATTGTTCTTATGATATAAATTTGGAATTATGCGGTATCTAAATGAGATCATGTTGATTGATGCGATATATGGTATTACTGATTTGGAAGATTTATGCTATGTTGGAGTTACGGGGTCGGTTTAACCTTAATAGACCAAACCGACATAGTTATCGGACTTATTGAGTTGACGAATCCAATAGGACCCAATAAGTGTGTCATTAGCGTATGACACACTAATGCAGGTTTTCTGACCAGGTTTTAATATTTATAATGTCTTGTTTACCTATGGTCCACCTTATGCACTCACGGGCAGTGTACCCGATCGTGTGTAGTGTAGTAATCGATAAAACCGAGGTCGTCCCAAGAGCTATGTGAGCGGATCTATATTAAGTCTAGGTGTAACTGGTTTTAATTGTTGAAATGATTATTTACTAGAAAACAAGAAATAAATGCAAACAAATAAGATAGAGTTGTGATCAATAGGGTTAAAGTGTGCTAACCTAGTTACTCATCCTATCATGTTATGTTCACGTCTTACTACTTCTAATTGATTCAAGTGGGGTTTAAAGTCGCTAGGACAGCATTTGGTCAGTTCGTCCTAACCTATCAGTAAAGGCTTCCACTGGAGAACAAGCTACTACCCTTGAAAGTCCAGTTGTTTTTAGTCCCCTAAGCCAAGTCATTAAGCACATCTACATGCAAGATTCATAACAGTGAGTGCTCGGGCGCTAGCATCTTAGACACTCATCCCTAACTTCTTAAGTTCGTCCAAATGGCAGGTGATCATTTGGTCAGTTCGAACAAGCCGGAAGGGTCGTCAGTTGGTCAATTTTTACCCTCCCCAACTCAACCTAACTACTTAGGGTCAGTTGGTTAATTCTCCTAAGCAACTAGATACTACATTCAAAACTACCGAAGCTAGGGTAGCTACCAATGAACTATGCATGCATACACTAGAAACAATTATACGAAAGCATGTAAACGTAAACAAAACAATTAAGGAATCAAAACTAGGCTAGCACCAAAGGTGCTTAGCCGATCATATTAAAAGAAACCAAAGAGTCAATGTTTGACATAATGAAATACATGAATCGAAAGTAAAAGCTAAAATAATTGCTAAAGCTTGTCGTTAGGGAGTGATTTCTCCCTTGGAGATGGCTCTGTATGCTCTTCAAGATCTGCCTTTGGACCCCTCTTGACGTTCTCTATTTTTTGGTGTGGAGTGAATGATGTGAAATGCATAAATTAGGGCTTGTATTTACAGGCACGATCCTAGTTATGGCGTAACTTAAGTTGAGAGTTACGCCTTAACCTCAATAATTCCATAATAATGCTCTCGATAAGCTGGTTACGGCGTAACACATGGAATGGTTATGCCGTATCTTCAATACAGGTCATATTTGGTAAGGTTACGCCGTAATCATTGGAAGGAGTTACGGCATATCTGATGGCGGCGTGGAACATTCTTTGACCTAATTGGTTATGGTGTAATCTTTAGTTAGGAGTTACGCCGTAATTGAATGCTGAGTTGGCCTTTTGAGTCACGCGCTAGCTATGGCGTAATGTGAGAGATGGAGTTATGCCATAATTGCTTCACAGTAGGCATAATCTCATAAATATCTATGAAAATCTCCAAATCCGTGTCTCATTTGCTCCAATGCTCGTAATTTACCTGAAAGTGAGGTATAAACCACCATTGTCACAGACTGTGTCTCCTCCCTATCTAGTCCTCACTCACTCATACCATTTTCGACGGCATATCTACATGTTTCTATTATGTTCATGACATTCTCCTTATACACACGCACCATTTAACTCCGAGATAAGACACCCGTCTTATGCTTCTGAAATGCTTATCCTATCGCCATTTAGAACTCTGCCTCGGGGAATCAGTATATTGGAACATGTACTTGATATGTGCCACTTCGCAATTATATTCCAAAAGGACACGATCGACTATGTATTTTACTTACTCTGACTCGAGAAGCTCTCAGTTAGAAGGTCTAGTTCCCTACTCATCTACCGTTATCATCCGTCACTATCACATGCAATGATTATCGATACTTTATGTTCAAATTGTTTGGAATCTTGTATCCAATCTAGGTGCCTTGGCATATCCAAATCCATGGATTGTGGGATCCAGATGAAACTCATTATTTATGTGGGAATCGTATTCTTGTCCTGATGATTAATATCCATTCGAACATCCCATTTTCAGTGCTTACTTTCTTTTGTGATTGCCTAACACATGTATTTCCTCCCGCAGTAGAGTGATCAATTCTGGATGAAACGCAACTAAGACTACCTGGACACCTGATGAGTGTGTAAATAGTCATCATTTTTGGTCAAATCTGAACTGCAAAACGTTTAAAAATGCTCAGAAATGCATCAAAATACTGAAAATATCTCAAAATTGCATTTTATATGTTTCAGATGCAAAATGTTTAAAATCAGATAAAAAATGAGCTAAGTTTGCATAATTGGCAGTTTCAGTCCCCTAAGTTTCAAAAATTGTCAGAAATAGTCCCTGAGCACTTATTTCAAAAGAAAAATCACCAAAGGTCCTTTTAAAATCATAAGTTGTCAAAATTAGTCCTTTGGTGAAAAATGTCAAAAGTTTTGAGAAATTACAAGTTTAGTCCTTTGAGTTTCAAAAATGACAAGTTTGGTCCCTGGAATATTGGAGACTGTCAAGTTTGGCCCTTGGATTATAATTTCAGAATGTGCATGATTGGTCCCTGGAAAATCAGAAATGGCAGCTTTGGTCCCTTGTACTTTCAGAAATTGCAAAACAAGTCCTTGTATTAATAACCTAAGCCAAAACCCATTTGGACCCCTGCCATATACACCTTGTGACCCCCTGCCAAACCCACCTATGAACCAGTCCAATATCACCTTTGACCCCTTTGCCTATTATTAATACCCAGTCAAACCCATGGTCAAACCACTCACGGGTTTCCTTTTCCCTCCCTCTCCATCATCACACCTATGCCTGCAACTCTTCCAACACCAACTCCATCATCATCACACCCACCCTTATCACTCCAAACACCCCAAGCCAAGATGCATTAAATGCTTCCTTCCCTGTCCAAGCTATCAGAACCAACTGGCAAAAATGTTTTCCCGCCAAAAGCCATCAACGGCTAAAAAGGGCTTCAAATAATCCAATGGCTGAGATTATTAGTGGGAATTGATCAGAAGACAAGTGGAAGACATTTAGTTGTATAAATAGAAGAAAGAGAAGCAAGGAAAGGGCAGTAGTTAGTTTTTAATTTCCTTGTATGTCATTTTTTATAAAATTATCTCAATTAGTGTTTTAAACTGTAATCTTAAGCTTTATTGTATCAAAACTAAGCCACTTAGTCATTGTAATTCATTTCAAGTCTTAATTCAAAGTTTCATTTAAGTTTCAAGTTTTATGTTCACTGTTGCAAATTTTAGTTTCAAGCTCTTGTATTCAAGCTTCTAATAGCTTATTTTTAAGTTTAAATAAGCTTATTGAAGCTACTTATAGCTTTTGGTAAGCTTACAATTAAGTTTCAAGCAACTTTGGTGTATGGTCAACAAAAGTCAAACGGAGAAGAATTATTGGTCAACCAGTAATGGAAATGGTTTGGGGTGTTGCAGAGCTTGGATTGGGTTGGATTTGAGTAGTTTAGCATAGTTTGGGTTCTGTATAAGCTACATTATTGCTGGACAAGTTGTGAGTTCCAAATTCCTTTGCACTTTATTTTGTTTTTAATCTGCATAACCTGTTGTGTTTGAACCTGTGGTCATTAATAAGCTTAAACCTATTTATTTAGCTGTAATTAGATCATAGTGTTGCAGTTTAATTGCTAGTATAAGCTAGTAAGAAATCAAGTGAGTTTAAATTGCAAATTAGTTAGTTAAGTGTTGTTTGGATTTTATAGCAAACCTAAGTTAGAGACTTGTTCTATGGTTAAAATCTGTTGCTTTAGTCCTATTTAGTTGTAATATAGTCACTTTGGTCATTCAAGTGCACCTTAGAACCATAAAAGTCAAAATCTTTCTTAAACTGTTCTAACTGCATACCTGTTGGAATTTTTGAAAATCAAAGGCTTGATTTGTGTTAAGAAATCATTAGAGTAGCTTGATTAAGTTTCACTTTACCTTAAAACATCATAATCAGCTCATGGTTTAAGCTCAAATCTCAAATAAGTCAAGTTTTCAATTCTGTCCAAAAGTCAAAATTTCATAAAAACCCGTTTTTGAATAAACTTTGTAATTTCATTGTGATCTTACCACTAGGATTTAGGATATAAGCTTTTGGGATATTAAAGTTTAGCTGCTCATCTTAATTAGAAAAATATTAGTTTATCTCTACTTAGCTTATTAACTGCTTATTCATTAGCTTCTTTTAAGCCCTTTTTCACAAAACTCCCGTTTTGCTTATTCCTTTTCTTGTTGTTGTTGCTTATTCTAAGTTCCCATAACTTGTTTATAGCTTATTCAACCTTTGGTTCAGTAGTGGCAGCTTTTTATTAGCTTATGCAAGCTTAATAGCTCATTTTGACCCGTTTCCACAGCTTCCACTTTTGCATTTTTAATTTCCTCAATTTTAGTCCTTATTAGCTGAAATTATGGATTTAGACACTTTGGTTGGTAGTGGTTTTCATGGTGATTTTAGTTTATTTTTGTGATTTTTATAAGCTGGCTTAACAAGGGCTTAAAGTTAGTACATAAGGGCTGTTTGGCACTAGTGCTTAAATAGACCCATATCATTGTAGATTGTTGTTCAGAGGTTTAGGATAGTTGGAATATGTTGGTTTTAAGTAATTTTAGCAAACTCTAGCTTCTGTGATAATTTGGTGCTCATTTGGTACTTATAGCTTATTTTTAGTGCTTATTTATAAGCACTTTTCACTACAGAACCTAATTATTGAACACCTGCACCAATTTTATTATTTTTCCTTTATTTAGAATAATATTTTATAATATTCTGGAAGTTTTCATATTTTTCACTGTTCATTTGCTATTTTTCTGCATTTAATTTCAGTTTTTAGCAATTTTAATTAGCTTTTTATTCAAATAAATTAGAAAAACTTCAAAACAATAAGTTTTCATTTTTCCTAGGTTAAGATAAATATAAAAAGTTAAAAAAATATTTTTCCAGATTTTTCTTAGTTAAAATTGTATTTTTAAGCAATTTAAGTAGTTTTAAATAGTTTTTAATTTCTAGAAAATACAAAAATAATCAGAAAAATATAAAATTAGTTTTGAAAATTCTCTTTAGTTATTTTAGATTTTTCCAAGTCATAATTTTATTTTTCTAGCTTTATTTCATATTTTCTTGTATTTTATGCTATTATTAAATAAGTAAAAATAGTTTTTAATTAATAATAATTAGATAAATAGTTTTAAAAATAATTTTCTTTTTCTAAAAATTTTCTCTTATCATTAGGTTTGTAAAATGTCATTTTTATATTTTTAGGATTGATATTGCTTCAGTTTCACATTTTCTTTTGTACGTCACGTAGTTTTTAATTTAAGTTTTATAAAAGAAAAATCAAAAACATCATTTTGCAAATAGTGATAGCGTTTATTTAATATATTTTATCTTTTTAATTTTCTTTAATTTGCATTTAAGCCCCTGTAATTTATAAACTTTTCCTTTAAGTATAATTGTTCTTAATCAATCAATCTCTTTTCCGTTCAAATTCTCTCGATCACTATTCGTTTGGTGATTCATCGCACAGCTCGCTGGGACATAACGACCTGGGGAAACCCTATACTCTCCTGATCTTCATTGCATTTGTGTCTGAACTGTTTTAAGTTTCTTACGGTTAGCCATTCACAAGTGGCTAGCTTGTGTGAGAAAACTTGACGGTTTAGCACGAATCAAATTTTTGGCGCCGCTGCCGGGGAGCTGTGCTAATTATCTTACGCTTAGCAGATTAGTGATTTGAATATTCACTCCTTGTTCATACCATCCATCTATATATATCTATATTTTCTTATAAAAATCAAAAACCCAAAAAAAATCTTAAAATATATAAAACACAAAAATATTTTTCTTTTGTTTCTACATATATATAAAATCAAAAAACCCAAAAAAAAATTTCTTTCTTATTTTTACAAAATGTTTATCCAAAAATTCAAAAATATCCATCTTTACCCTCTCACATCTTTGATTCTTCATCCCTACCTCTCTGAAAACATTTGATTCTTTCTATGTCTCATCCTCACCCTCTTGGTTGTCAATGGTGTGGTGGTCCTTATAATGGTGGCAATTGCCCCAGTTGTAGCATGGTCGAATCAGGAAACGGGTCTGTCTATAACCAGGATCCCTATTCCTGCCATAACACAACTGATTTATTCCATCAGCTACCACACTGTGAGACTCAGCAGTTTTACTGTTATGAGTACTGTGGTGGTTCACACTCCAGTTCTGATTGTCAATCGGGAAACACGCTTGTCTATGAGCAGGTTCCTGATAACAATTATGACTACCACACATATAACTCACAGCCACATCAGTTTTACTATTATGAGTATTGTGGAGGTCCACACTGTAGCTCTGATTGTCAAACAAGGAATCCATTTCCTTGTAACAATTACGACTCTTCGTATCATAACCAACCTCTACAGTACCAAATGAATCAGGCACCACCTCAGCCTGACCCACTTCCTCAAAATCTTCTCCTTGATCTTTTGGATTTAGTGAAAGATTTGAAGGAATGTAAACATTCCCAAGATAATCCAAATCAAAAATCCATGGAAGAATTGTTAGCTGAAGAGCAGGCTGCTAAAATAAATTCCCAAATTGCGTTTGAAAAATCTATTAGGGAATCAATTGCAAAAGAAAAAGCAGCCAGATATAGCTCTCAATTTCGTTTTATTCCTGATGACAGTGATGATGAGGATACACTTGATATCCTTCAATTCTATAAAGATTCATCAAGATTATCAGCTGATATCCCAACAGTTGAGATTCATTCTCAAACAACTGTTATCACACCCGAGGTTCACACTCACTCTCTGAGCATGGGGGACGAGCATCTTGACACTGTTCCTGAAAAGGAATCGGACGAATTCATAAAGTCTAGTGTTGAGAACCTTGTCCCAATCCCAAGAGAGTCACAGGGAATTCTCGAGCATTTGTGTGATATCCCTACCCCTCTTGTCTTCCCGAAAGATCATGTTGAGATGTTCTCCGATTCTGATGATGATGATTCGTTATCTTGTGGAGACATCGTTTATGTGGAAGATTTACCTTCTGAGCTTGTTAGCTTAGAAGAAGAAAATGATAAAGTTACTGACACTGAAATCAAAGATGAAGCACTTCGTGCAACATTATTGAATGTTAATCTTCTCATTTCTAAAATCGAGGCTTTCAAAGAGAAACCAATTTCATCTCCTATCCCCATTAAGGGTAGTGACAATCTTTTCGATGATTCTATTCCGGAAATGAAAACCTTCTGTTTTGATAATATGGGAGAGAAGATTAGTGGCAGTACCACTTTTCATTCTCATAATTCTCTCCCCAATTATGAATCATTTACATTGGAGGAGTTCACCAGTGAACCCACTCATATCAATTCTGAATATGATTCATTCACCTTCAAGGAGTTCTCAGATGAACTCACTCATATCATATCTCCGCCGGATTATGATAATTTCTACTTTGATCTAGACACACCCATAATATGTCTTGATCAAGCGAGCTTAACTGATGAGATTCATGAAACTATGAATTCTCCTATTGAGGATGAAGAGTTAGTCATGATTTTTATCATGATTTTCTTTCTTTTCTTCATATATTCTGTCACTTCTCCTGTTCTTCACTCCTTCGGGAATGAAGACATTATCTTTGATCCCGGCATTTCCATGTACCATTATCTTGAGCCGGGAATATATCTCATCGGTGTGGAACTTTCACGTGCTTCAAATGTTTGTCCAAACATCTTGAATGAAAGTCCGATGGAGATTGTCTCTTCCACTTACTTCCCCATGAACAAATTAATTCGGGGTCGAGTCAAGCTAGCGACTCGTTAATCAAAAACAGTAGTTAAACATGGGTTTTCACCCGTGTGTACCACCCTAGTGTGGGGGAGTTGCCCCTCGCTGTTGTATATAAGTTTTCTAAAAAAAAAAAAAAAAAAAAAAAAAAAAAAAAAAAATCTTTCAAATAATGGCCGTAGTATTTCCCTTTTACGTTCTATGTTTCGGCATAACCGCCGGTACTTTGAATATTGAGGGCAATATTAATATTCATTTCTAGTGTGGGGGGGAATTCTCGCGAATTTTATCATGTAATTATACCACCCAATTCCCCTATTTTTGGCCAAAAAATTTTTTTTTTGGAGTAAGTGTCTTGCACTTACTCAGATTACGGTTATCAGTCCGCCATGTCTAATAAACAAAAGGATTGGCTAATCCAGGAGCAAACGGCTCTTGTAAAGATATCTCAAATCCGTTGACGGCTTGCAATTTGCCCAAAATTGTATGGTATTTAGCTCACCATATCTTTAATTAGTGAAGAGTTGGCTAGCCCGCAAGTTTATGGCTTGTGGTAAAGGCAGTGGAAAAACCATAATTGGTAATCGACTCACCAAAGATAATATTGATAATTTATCTAAGAGTTGGCTAGTCCAGAAGCAAACGGCTTCTGGTAAAGACAAATCAAATCCGTTGGAAGCTGGTGGTTTGCTCAAAATCACATGGTTATCAGTGTACCATGGTTCTTACTTGAACTGAAACATTTGGCTACTCCAGAAGTAATGGCTTTTGGTAAAGAGATTCAAAACCATTAAGTTTTTTCTCAAAAGATTGCTAGGGACTAGCAATAGTTTAGTATGGGGGATTGATGAGTGTGTAAATAGTCATCATTTTTGGTCAAATCTGAACTGCAAAACGTTTAAAAATGCTCAGAAATGCATCAAAATACTGAAAATATCTCAAAATTGCATTTTATATGTTTCAGATGCAAAATGTTTAAAATCAGATGAAAAATGAGCTAAGTTTGCATAATTGGCAGTTTCAGTCCCCTAAGTTTCAAAAATTGTCAGAAATAATCCCTGAGCACTTATTTCAAAAGAAAAATCACCAAAGGTCCTTTTAAAATCATAAGTTGTCAAAATTAGTCCTTTGGTGAAAAATGTCAAAAGTTTTGAGAAATTACAAGTTTAGTCCTTTGAGTTTCAAAAATGATAAGTTTGGTCCCTGGAATATTGGAGACTGTCAAGTTTGGCCCTTGGATTATAATTTCAGAATGTGCATGATTGGTCCCTGGAAAATCAGAAATGGCAGCTTTGGTCCCTTGTACTTTCAGAAATTGCAAAACAAGTCCTTGTATTAATAACCTAAGCCAAAACCCATTTGGACCCCTGCCATATACACCTTGTGACCCCCTGCCAAACCCACCTATGAACCAGCCCAATATCACCTTTGACCCCTTTGCCTATTATTAATACCCAGTCAAACCCATGGTCAAACCACTCACGGGTTTCCTTTTCCCTCCCTCTCCATCATCACACCTATGCCTGCAACTCTTCCAACACCAACTCCATCATCATCACACCCACCCTTATCACTCCAAACACCCCAAGCCAAGATGCATTAAATGCTTCCTTCCCTGTCCAAGCTATCAGAACCAACTGGCAAAAATGTTTTCCCGCCAAAAGCCATCAACGGCTAAAAAGGGCTTCAAATAATCCAATGGCTGAGATTATTAGTGGGAATTGATCAGAAGACAAGTGGAAGACATTTAGTTGTATAAATAGAAGAAAGAGAAGCAAGGAAAGGGCAGTAGTTAGTTTTTAATTTCCTTGTATGTCGTTTTTTATAAAATTATCTCAATTAGTGTTTTAAACTGTAATCTTAAGCTTTATTGTATAAAAACTAAGCCACTTAGTCATTGTAATTCATTTCATGTCTTAATTCAAAGTTTCATTTAAGTTTCAAGTTTTATGTTCACTGTTGCAAATTTTAGTATTCAAGCTTCTAATAGCTTATTTTTAAGTTTAAATAAGCTTATTGAAGCTACTTATAGCTTTTGGTAAGCTTACAATTAAGTTTCAAGCAACTTTGGTGTATGGTCAACAAAAGTCAAACGGAGAAGAATTATTGGTCAAGCAGTAATGGAAATGGTTTGGGGTGTTGCAGAGCTTGGATTGGGTTGGATTTGAGTAGTTTAGCATAGTTTGGGTTCTGTATAAGCTACATTATTGTTGGACAAGTTGTGAGTTCCAAATTCCTTTGCACTTTATTTTGTTTTTAATCTGCATAACCTGTTGTGTTTGAACCTGTGGTCATTAATAAGCTTAAACCTGTTTATTTAGCTTTAATTAGATCATAGTGTTGCAGTTTAATTGCTAGTATAAGCTAGTAAGAAATCAAGTGAGTTTAAATTGCAAATCAGTTAGTTAAGTGTTGTTTGGATTTTATAGCAAACCTGAGTTAGAGACTTGTTCTGTGGTTAAAATCTGTTGCTTTAGTCCTATTTAGTTGTAATATAGTCACTTTGGTCATTCAAGTGCACCTTAGAACCATAAAAGTCAAAATCTTTCTTTAACTGTTCTAACTGCATACCTGTTGGAATTTTTAAAAATCAAAGGCTTGATTTGTGTTAAGAAATCATTAGAGTAGCTTGATTAAGTTTCACTTTACCTTAAAACATCATAATCAGCTCATGGTTTAAGCTCAAATCTCAAATAAGTCAAGTTTTCAATTCTGTCCAAAAGTCAAAATTTCATAAAAACCCGTTTTTGAATAAACTTTGTATTTTCATTGTGATCTTACCACTAGGATTTAGGATATAAGCTTTTGGGATATTAAAGTTTAGCTGCTCATCTTAACTAGAAAAATATTAGTTTATCTCTACTTAGCTTATTAACTGCTTATTCATTAGCTTCTTTTAAGCCCTTTTTCACAAAACTTCCGTTTTGCTTATTCCTTTTCTTGTTGTTGTTGCTTATTCTAAGTTCCCACAACTTGTTTATAGCTTATTCAACCTTTGGTTCAGTAGTGGTAGCTTTTTATTAGCTTATGCAAGCTTAATAGCTCATTTTGACCCGTTTCCATAGCTTTCACTTTTGCATTTTTAATTTCCTCAATTTTAGTCCTTATTAGCTGAAATTATGGATTTAGACACTTTGGTTGGTAGTGGTTTTCATGGTGATTTTAGTTTATTTTTGTGATTTTTATAAGCTGGCTTAACAAGGGCTTAAAGTTAGTACATGAGGGCTGTTTGGCACTAGTGCTTAAATAGACCCATATCATTGTAGATTGTTGTTCAGAGGTTTAGGATAGTTGGAATATATTGGTTTTAAGTAATTTTAGCATACTCTAGCTTCTGTGATAATTTGGTGCTCATTTGGTACTTATAGCTTATTTTTAGTGCTTATTTATAAGCACTTTTCACTACAGAACCTAATTATTGAACACCTGCACCAATTTTATTATTTTTCCTATATTTAGAATAATATTTTATAATATTCTGGAAGTTTTCATATTTTTCACTGTTCATTTGCTATTTTTCTGCATTTAATTTCAGTTTTTAGCATTTTTAATTAGCTTTTTATTCAAATAAATTTGAAAAACTTCAAAAAAATAAGTTTTCATTTTTCCTAGGTTAAGATAAATATAAAAAGTTAAAAAAATATTTTTCCAGATTTTTCTTAGTTGAAATTGTATTTTTAAGCAATTTAAGTAGTTTTAAATAGTTTTTAATTCCTAGAAAATACAAAAATAATCAGAAAAATATAAAATTAGTTTTGAAAATTCTCTTTAGTTATTTTAGATTTTTCCAAGTCATAATTTTATTTTTCTAGCTTTATTTCTTATTTTCTTGTATTTTAGGCTATTATTAAATAAGTAAAAATAGTTTTTAATTAATAATAATTAGATAAATAGTTTTAAAAATAATTTTCTTTTTCTAAAAATTTTCTCTTATCATTAGGTTTGTAAAATGTCATTTTTATATTTTTAGGATTGATATTGCTTCAGTTTCACATTTTCTTTTGTACGTCACGTAGTTTTTAATTTAAGTTTTATAAAAGAAAAATCAAAAACATCATTTTGCAAATAGTGATAGCGTTTATTTAATATATTTTATCTTTTTAATTTTCTTTAATTTGCATTTAAGCCCCTGTAATTTATAAACTTTTCCTTTAAGTATAATTGTTCTTAATCAATCAATCTCTTTTCCGTTCAAATTCTCTCGATCACTATTCGTTTGGTGATTCATCGCACAGCTCGCTGGGACATAACGACCTGGGGAAACCCTATACTCTCCTGATCTTCATTGCATTTGTGTCTGAACTGTTTTAAGTTTCTTACGGTTAGCCATTCACAAGTGGCTAGCTTGTGTGAGAAAACTTGACGGTTTAGCACGAATCAACACCCGTTGTTGGTACTCACGCAAGCCCTTGGTTACCACCTGCAGTTACCATCAATCCCCAAGGACGACTCCTGATTAACCCCATTCAGGTTATCAACTACCAAATCTCGCAATAGCTAATCAAAATTTGACGGAGCAAGTGGCCCGACAAGTGGCCGAACTGCTAGCTAAGACGACTCACCCGAACCCCACTGCTCAAAATTCCAGACTAGGTGAAAACAAAAGTAGGAATTATGCCTTTCAATAGTTTAGCAAACTGTCAACCAAATTTAATGGTGTTGGGGGAGCCATTATCTTGACTCAATGGTTGAAAGAAGTGGAGGCTACTTTTACAATGTGCCATTGTGAGCGAGAGAAAACATGGTGGATTTTGCTTCCTTTATGTTGCGAGGTGAAGCCTAGATGCAGTGGTGTGTCCACCTCAAGACTGTCGGGACTAACATGGCCTATGCAATGACGTGGGAAGAATTTAAAGAGATGTTCTTTAAGGAGTATGACCTTAATGGCAAAGGCAAGGAATGGGAAGTCGAGTTCTGGAATCACAAGATGAGAGGCACTGACCTGCAGACCTACACTCATCACTTTCTGGAGTTAGTCCAGTTGTGCCCTGAAATGGTAAAAAGTGAGGCTTGTATGATCACGCGTTACATTAGGGGACTACCTCACCCAATCAGAGACGATGTAAGCTCGGCTGAGAAAACAAGCCTCCATGACACCATAAATTGGTCAAGGGCTCGCATGGACCCATCAATTAGACATGTTTTCGCTGAGATAGTGAAAAACAAGAGGAAATGGAAATGTAGGACCTTGTTTTTATCAACCTTATCACGATACACAAGCTTAACACACGAATAACAAATAAAGATGAAGCAAGAAAGGTGGTGACTTGAAGTGTATAATACGTATGAAAAAGAGAGAAAGATAAAAGAAAGAACTTGTTATATCATAAATAAAACACACACTTACACACTCAAGCACACACCTCAAATGACACATTTGAGGTGTATTTATAGTGAAATACAATATGCCCTAAAGGCTTGGCCATGGGCCTCGTTTTGGGCTTGGATTGGATTGGATTACATGAACTTATAAAAGGCTAGTTTAACTTAACTAATAACCTATTATCTTAGTCCAATCCACGAGCCCATTGACTATTCTAGTACAATATCTAACACACGTTACAAAGTTCCTAAACGTGAATGACCATCACTTTTTATTAATTACTATTAAGGCTAACAATCTCCCCCTAAGGGGCGGTCATTCAAAAGATGCTCCACTTGATTAGGTCTCTAGTCTTCTTGATCTTGAACTTTCTGTGTTGACATAGAATAGTCTTGGTTCTTTGTTCCTTCATGCTTTGTGATCAGTTAACGGTGTTGTCTGCCGTTTGTCAACTTCTTTGGGATAGGTGTCTCCACTTCTTTCTCCACCATGCTCACACTTCTTTTGACTTTGAATTTACAATGTAGTGAAGTTCTCTAGTCTTTAAACTTTGTAGATTCTTTGATAATGACGAAGAATCATCTTTGACTTTGTGTTGCCTTTGATTTTGGTGAGAACTTTCATGTGTTGTGATGTTGGTATGAGCATGGTGCGGTCTTTCCACCAAGGAACAATCATCAGTACCTGCATGAATATGTTAGTTGAAAAATACCAATCGATCATTGTGGACTTTTCTTAAATAATTGACCACTACGATTGTTTTACTGATGAATGTATTGATTCCATTCACCTTGGTCGGGCGAATCAGCCGTCCGAATCTCGTTGAGGGACAGTTGGCATTACAGTAAATGTTCAAGTAATGACCCACATCTTCAGGATTCGATTCGTGAAAGGAATCTCCTTAGCGGGATTTCCAGCACATATAAGTTCGAATGTCGAGGGTGTTAACAGCATAGTGTGAAAACACATCTCTAATTCTTACAAAGGTTGTTCCCGATCTAGAGGCCCTCAAGAACGCTAACAAGATATACCAAATTATATCTACAATTCAGGCGAGTCTCTAAGATACACCAAAGCATCACCTCATGACTGTAGACCGTTTGAGACACACTAAGCGTAACCCCTAAACAATTACCGAAGCGACATACTGTCAGGGTTTCTTGATGTTGACCCTGGCAGGAATTTCCATTCAATCACTGAGGATCACATTTATAAATCCTCTCATAAATGTTATGGAAGATTGCTAAGATCTGCGTAGGACTATAGAATATATCACTTGTGTTCTTATTGTTGAACAATAAATGATGAAATATTTAGTGTTCCTAAGAGATCTTTTAATGAATCTCATGGCTCTAGACTCGATTAGTGCATTTTGGTTTTTCTAAGCGGAGACTAGGGAGAGGGTCTCCTTCTTCAATACCAACAATCTCTAAGAGAAAGTCGCTAGATTATGTAGGGTTCCTAGTGAGAATGAAACAAATCCTTTTAAGAGGAATTGAGTAGCTAGAAGGTTTAGTGCAGTGCGTCACTGGGTCCATGACGTCTTTGTCTTCAATACCAGTGTCATCTTAGTGACAACCAGTATCATATGAATTGAACCCGGTTTCTGCCCTAAGTTGAATTATGAAGGGCTATTTCTTTTCACCCTTTCATTACTTTTCTTTTTAATTCTCCAACCTCTTCTTTCTCCTTTCTCACATTACTCCTTTTTTAAATCATACATAAGGACTTCTAATACTAACTATGGGTATTGTCCTTGGGTAGATCCCTCTAGTTCTGGTAGATCATAGGACGAATTTTCCTATCCTTAGTCATCTTATAACTCCATGACTATCCTGTGTTGCCATAAAACCATTTTTCTTGAAAATCTATCAAAGTGTTTATGATTATAAAGCATATTTTGTTAACACCTTGATAGTTTTGAATTTTCAGAAATTCTACCCCTTAACATGTGATTATACTGTTTTAACTTAAATCTGCACAGTGAGGGTAGAGTTCGCACTTTTTGAATTGATCGGCTCTTGATAGATAATTCCCCATGAGACACGGTTACGTTGCTTAGTTAAAGAGTTCCATTGTCAGTTTTTAGGTGACAACTAGCTCTAATAACTAACTTGAAGTTGTAAACTCTCCTTGAAAAGAAGGTTAGACCCATGAAAGTGCATGTCTATTACGAGTTTCTCGAAATGGTACATTTACTGACTTTGATTTCTCGTCAATTCAATGGTTTCAACTGAGTCGAGCTATTTTGAGATTCAAACAACGATCATTAAAACATTTTTGATCACATTTTAATCACGTCTTCTCCCCCTCAAAAATAGCATATTCGTGATATTTTTTATATCAATGGAATAAACAACACTTTTTAGAATCTTTTGGGGAGACAAACGGATTTGATTTTAGCATGAAATTGGAACATTTTGGTTTTATACTCCACCTTTAAGAAAGCATAATCAATAAAGGGTTTGGAGGGAGTTATCTTGAGCACAGAATATTTTGAAAGATTTTGAAAAATCTTTTTCTTTGAAAAATCTTGAAAGGTGCTCAAAATGATGATGATTTCTCACCAGTTTTAAAATGTAGTGCCCTCAAGCGTACACTAGATTTTTCTTTAGAAAGCATGAGTTTTGATTTGAAATAATCAAAAGTCATCATTTTAAGTCCTGTTTTCGTACTGAAGTATACGAAAGCCATCTTTGAAGAAATTTTGAGAAACGATATGTTTTAGAGAACGTGTTGAATGACATTTCTAGAAACGTACAGAATATCGATTATACGAGAGACATGTCATGAGAAGAGTATTTTTGGATTTTTGATTTTATATTGTTTTTTTATTTTTTGAAAGTTTTTTATTTTAATATTTTTCTTTTTGTTGGTTTTTTAAATTTTGTATTTTGTTTTTCAAAAATATTTACAGCGAAGCTTTTTGGAAAAATCATTTTCAAGAAGATTCGAGAAGACGTTCTAACTCCTCAGGGGTTAGGCTTCGCATTCCAAGTCGTCGAACTAAATCATCAAACCTTTCTTTTGGAAGGGCTTTAGTAAATAGATCGGCGAGTTGGTAATCTGTCTTCACAAAAAATAATTCAACAGTACATTCTTCTACGTGCTCTTTGATGAAGTGGTATCAAACTCGGATATGCTTGGTTTTTGAGTGATGAACAGGATTGCACGATATGGCTATAGCACTTTTCGAATCACAATACATAGGTATTTTCTCGAAAGTAAAGCCATAATCTGTGAGTTGTGTTCTCATCCATAGAACTTGAGCACAATACGCGGATAGGAACACATACTCGGCTTCAGCGGTTGAAAGTGCAGTACAATCTTGTTTCTTTGAAGACCAACTTACTAACTTTTCACCCAAAAATTGTGCTCCTCCTGATGTACTTTTTGCTGTAACTTGATCACCTGCGTGATCCGCATCTGAAAAGGCTATTAGATTAAATCCGGATTCCTTTGGATACCAAAGTCCCATGTGAATGGATGTCTTCAGGTTCAGAAAGATCCGTTTAACCTCTTTGAGGTGAAGTTCGGTAGGCTTTGCCAGAAACCGTACGAATAAGCAAACAACAAAGTGAATATTGGGTCAACAAAGTGAATATTGCTCTGATATTTCTTCAGATCGATGGGTTTCTCAAATAAATCGGCTCCAATTTTTGGTGAAGTTACCATTGGTGTACCAACCGAATCACAATTATCCATACCATGATTTTTCAAAATCTCAGTTGTATATTTAGATTGATTAATGAAAATTCCATGAGGGGATTGATGTATTTGTAAACCAAGAAAAATTTTAGTTCCCCCGTGATGTTTTTGTGAGCTGCAAAGGCTAAGAAAATCCTGACTGGTTCTAGTCTTGCTACCGGTGCGAATGACTCTTCAAAATCTATTCCTTCTTCCTGTATGTATCCTTTGGCCACAAGACGAGCTTAGTTGCGAATTACAATCATTTCTTAATCTTTATTGTTCTTCCATAACCATTTAAGATCAATGACTCCAATGTCAATTAGTCTTGGAACCAGATCCCAAGAGTCATGTAGACGGTATTGGAGAAGTTCCTCATGCATCACTTCTATCCAAGCGTTTTCTGCCATTGCCTCCCGAATGTTCTTTGGTTCTTTATTGCTAATTAAGCAAAGGTAAATGCACAAGTCGTACTCTGTGGCAAGTTGGCTTCTTGTCTGAATTGGCCTTGAAGGTTCACCAATAACTTGTTTAATTGGATGGTCTTTTGTCCACTTCAGATTAGAAGGATACAGTGGGTTTAGCGTATGCAAGTTAGATGGTTCTAGTAAGCTTGAAGATAATTCAACTGATTCCGTAACAAACAGGTTTTCGAATACGTCTTCATCGAACGTTGCATCATTTTGGTTTTGAGTTGGTTCTACTTGAAACGATATGTTTTGGTTTTGCTCATCAACTGTTGTGTTGGGTTTATTGATTTGATGATACAAAACAATAAAGAATGAAACATCAAGGACTTAAAGTGACAAGAAGAAAATCTACAAAAAGATGAAAGGACTTGATTACAAAAGAAGATTTATTATTTAGTCCTTCGTAGAGATTTGTAAACCCTAATCCTCTAGTATATAAAGAGGACATGGGATGTAGGTTTTAATTAATTAAGTCTTCCATAATGTAGTCGACTAAAGGTGTGTGCGTGTCCTAGGCGTGTAGTTCATTGTAAACGCCTAGGTAAGTAGTTTAGTTATATACCTAAGATCAAAGAAGTCTTTGATCCTTGTTAAAGTTTAGATAACACGTTATTAATATAATTGGAGGTGATGGTGAATGAAACCTTGTGTCAATAACATTGATTTGTTTTAATTCCGCTGCATATCATGTTCTTTATCTATGTTATTGTTTAACCTTAAGGCTCAAAATGATCTCAAGGATTTTAACAAACTCTATAATTGGTATCAGAGCTCGGGGAGCTCGTTACCTAGGGATTCACAAGGTTTCTTGGAGAAAAAGGAAGAAAAAATCGAGTTTATGCAAAATTCGTAAGGTTTCTGTAGCACAGTTTTCTAACGACGATATCTCACTCGTTAATCGTTGGATCGTGATGAAATTTTTGGTGGAGCTTCTCTATATACCCATCTAACTCTTCACCGGAGGGATCGTCGATTTGGGCTTCTATGTGAAAGTTATTCAGTGTCGAATATGGCTGCAAAAGAAGGTTTTCAAGGTCGGATTTTTAGGGTTTTTATTCATGTATTTAAGGTTTTCTCTATGCTATACAATAAAGTTTCTCAAAAATTCTAAACTAATCTGATTTTGCATGATAGTTACTAAATACTATAATATTGTTCAATATCATGCACATGAATTTGGTGTCTGTGATTGGTTAACCCATATTAATGGGTCGGTGGCAATTCTCAAACCAACTGTATTACTTGGATGATGATATCAATTTTTTTTGCATAGTTTCATCATATTTTATTTGATATCGTGGGTCTTCTTATACAAAGGAAGACTTTGGAATTAAAATTGTCTACTGGTCGACATAAGGGTTCAACAGCTATTTTGTTTGCTATGCTGCGTTCTTAATAAGCTACTGCTCTTTGAATCTGCTGCTACGTAGTTGCTATCTACTGCTACAAGTGTTATTGGCTACGCTACTGCTACTTCTCTCATTACCTATTGCTGGTCATCACGCTGCTTGGACATGTTATTACTGTTGCGTTTGTTTTCAGTTTGTATTGTTTCGAGCTCAACGGTGACTACTGCTACTCGTTAGCTCGTTACCACTGCTCCACGATATGGTTTCCACTGCTAGCATTAAGTCGTTACCACTGCTAGTGGTATTGGTTACCACTGCTAGTACTCGGATCCACTGCTAGTTATGCAAGTTACCACTGCTTGTGTTCGTTGTTTCCACTGCTAGCATTGATCAAGGTTTATAAACTGTTCATTCATGCTACTCTTGTTACTGTTGCCATGGGTGTTGCAAGTTGCTACTACTTCATGAGCTAGTGTTACTACAATTCCTACTGTTACGTTTCGAGGCGAGAATTTAAGCTGCTGTTTAAACGTGGGTTAATTTTTGTACTGCTGGCTTTCGACTTTGTACTGGTACATGAATAAGGCGTTTGAAACTTTATTTGCATGATATGACTGTTGGAAAATGCTCAAGTCATAATAAATAATTATACGGCTAGACATATATGAACCTATGGGGTCACACACTTATACACTGAGGTACCACTTAATATAACGTGTCTATTGTATTTACGTTATATTATACCTACGTAACTTGGAATAAATAAAAGGATGAGAATACAAGAGATAAATACTTAAATGTATTTGTTAGTCATACAAATAAATACATTTTAGATACATTAGTTGATCATACTTGTAAAGGTTTTTTGGTCCAATGAAATGCCACCATTTTTTGGTCCAATGAGCTACCTCCAACACTATGGCCACTAACAAAAGTTTATGCTTCTTGTCTCCTCTTTCTTCTTGATATCGTTCGGCACTTACAACCAGAAAAGTGTGTGAAAGTTTTCTTTATTCCAAAAATGGTTTTTGCTCTCTAGATTATTGCAAAACCAATATAGTTACATAGTGGTAAAAGACTAGCATCTATTGGTATACAAGAAAGTGTAGTGTGTTTCTACATAGAGGTGATCAACCTTATTGATTACTTGGGTTTCTAGTATAGCTCGGGGTGTGTAGAATATCTCCATTCGATCCTACCGAATCACGCTACAAAGGTATACATTTATTTGTTATTCCTACGATTTATTATATGACTCATGGATCCGTATGGGTGATTTGTTTCCGCTGACATTTATATTTATTTATATGCTATTTATCTATAAAATCTCCTTTAATGACATGGTTTTGGGTTTATTGATAGTATGGACAAGATGTTTTTGTAGCAGATAGAGTATACAAGACACTCTTTCTCTTTTGTATTCTTTTGATCGAGTGGTAGATCATTTAATATCTCATGCACACGTTAGGGACCATTAATTGAGTAGCATGGTTCCTGACTTACTATTATAATATGCATAGTATGATATAACTGTTCCATATGGGATATTAAGAGAGAATGGAATACATGCACAAATTGGTCGGTGGTTATATTTTACCTCTATAGTCAGTGCTTGGTGTGGTATATCAATTGGCTAGTGGGAAGAGAAGGTAATACATTAATTCGTATGAGTTGCATGATCATGTGCATGGCATCACGATATTATAATATTGTCATGCTTGATTCTAAACAAGATTAATGAAGTGCTTGGTGAGTACATGAATATTATGTGAAAAAAAAATGTGGTTCGAGATATGTAACTGTTTGACAAGGCTATTTGGTTTATACTGTCCGATTAATACTTAATGTTGTTTGTTTGATTCAATATCGGACAAGGAATGGTTTTTAGTGTATGGTAGAATATGGATTTGAACAACATACACAGAAGGTTATTGGTTCACACACAGAGGAGTTTGGAATTTGTTCTTAAAATTTTAAAAAGCTCGTTTTTGGATTTATTGAATAATTGATTACGAAAAAGGTTGAATATCATTAATTTGATGTTGTAGTTGAGTTTCACAGGTTTATGTTCTTATCATATCTCAAAGTGGGGCTCACTTTGTAGATAACTTGTTCGTGCATCAATGATTGTGACGAAGAATTGACGTAACACTTAAAAGAGTGACGTTATTGTGCTCAGTGATTATTGTCAAGAGATTGTGGTCTCCCTATACATTGGTTGGTATACGTTCAGAGTCACGTGGATAAACAAGACATAAGATACAAGTTTGGATTATTCTACTTCTTCATCAAATTTGTTATATTTGGTTTTCTTCACATGTGATCATTACAAGGAGCTTACAGATTTGAAGAATCATTTGATGTTCATGCACCTCAAGGGGAAGTTTTTTATTCTTACTACTATTGATTAGTATTACTACTGATGGTTTAGATTTCTACTGTTTCAAGTTCATTTTTAGTTGTAAAAAACTTCATGGAGGGTAATTTGAAACATTGGAAGGATGAATTGGATGTGTGGTATTGGTTCGTGATGGTCAAGATCAAGTTTCCATATGTTCTTTATTTGTTGATAACAAAAAGGGGAAGAGATGTTGGAGTGGCGTGGCCTGGATTTAGGGGAAGACAAAGGAAGACTAGAATGTTTCATTCATGGTGAGATTTAATTGTCTCAACTTCTGCTACTTCTTCTAGGGAAGTTCGTACAAGAACCGTGTTTGTTTTGTCATAATCAAATAGGGGAAGATTGTTGGGTTTATTGATTTGATGATACAAAACAATAAAGAATGAAACATCAAGGACTTAAAGTGACAAGAAGGAAATCTACAAAAAGATGGAAGGACTTGATTGCAAAAGAAGATTTATTATTTAGTCCTTCGTAGAGATTTGTAAACCCTAATCCTCTAGTATATAAAGAGGAAATGGGATGTAGGTTTTAATTAATTAAGTCTTCCATAATGTAGTCGACTAAAGGTGTGTGCGTGTCCTAGGCGTATAGTCTTGTAAACGCCAAGGTAAGTAGTTTAGTTAACCCCCAGTTCTTTTGTTATACACCCTGAATGCCCTTGAGCTATCTGAGTATTCAATGATGATTCCAATCTCACCTTTAGCCTTCAGTTTACCTAGATCTTCTCTATCGTTCGTCGGATAGCACAAATTGCCAAACATGTAAAGGTAAGAGATGTCAGGTTTTCTGTTGTTCACAAGTTCATATGGGGTTTTATTGAATCTTGGATGGATTAGGGATTGGTTTTGAGTGAAAGAAGCAGTGGCAACAGCATCAGCCCATAGAAATAGCGGTGCACTAGAATAAATTAGCATTGTATGAGCAGCTTTCACAAGAGTTCGATTTCTTCTTTCAACTACCCCATTTTGCTGTGGAGTTCTAACAACTGATGTCTGATGTGTGATTCCGACATCTTCAAAATAAGTTCTTAACTCCTGATTTGTAAATTTTGTGCCGTTGTCTGTTCTTACTACCCTTAGTGGAGCTTGTAGAAGTACTTGGATAGGCTTCAGAAAGGTGGTGATGATGCTTGGTGCTTCATATTTTGACCTAAGAAACTTAACCCATGTATATCTTGAATAGTCATTGACGATAACAAGAATATACTTTTTCCCTTTAATGCTTTCAACTCTCATTGGGCCACATAAGTCCATGTGCAACATATGCAACTTTGCTTCCGAACTCGGTACGGATTTTGGTTTATATGATGCTTTTTTGTTTTTTCCTTGTTCGCATGATGGACATAGGTGATGCTTGGTGAATTTGAACTTTGGAAGTCCGTTGACGATGTTGTCTTTGGCAAGTTTGATGATGGTGTCGAAATTGAGATGAGATAGCCTTTTATGCCACAACCAGGACTTTTTTCCAGATGCTCGTGTCATAAGACATATTGGTGGTGAATAGGTCATTTGGTTTATGTTGATAGCATAAAATTTTTCGTCACGATTCCCAGTTAAGAGATCAATGCCATCCAAGTTTCTAACGAAGCATGAATTTCTCCTAAATGCAACCTCTAAATCTGCATCACAGAACTGCCCGACTGAAAACAAATTATGTCCCAACCCTTCGACATAATAAACCCGAGTGATCAAAAAAATTCCAAATGGAAGATCACCATAACCCATGATAGCTGCTACATGATCATTTCCAAAGCGTACGGTTCCCATGAATTTCCAGACGAAATTGATCAGCAGCTTCAGATTCCTGATCGTGTGCTTGGAGCAACCCTAGTCAACGATCCAAAGACATATTTCGATAACTTGCCAAGTACAAAAGAAGATGTTTTTGGAAACCGTTTTTATTTTGGTACCTTTAGGTTAGAGGTAAAATCCAAATCACACTCATAGAAGGTTTCTACTGGGTATACTGGTTTAGCATTCATTAGACCATTCTTGATTGTAAACAGTCTAGCCGTAGGTTTCCAAATACCATTCCTAAAGGAAAAACTATGCTTCTTATCTATAGTGTAAGACCTAAATCTTGCAACTAGACTTCCTATTGGTTTAGCATAAGTTCTTTTTGGAACGTTCTTCTGAACAGGCTTAACAGTCTCATTCTTAGAAACACAATCATCATAAACATTAATTAAAGAATTCTTGCAAGTTACACAAACAGATTCAACACATTCATTAAACATAGCAAGTTTCATAGGTTCATTACATTCAGATGAAATGTCTTTCTTATTACAAGGCGGTAAATTCCTAGGTGTTCTTGTACTTTCTTCTCTTTATTCAGGCTACTACTCTTAAAGGCAGGCGAGACTCTATTGTTCCTTGTATTTCTCCTAGGCTTTAGTCTGCTGCTCCTAGAGGTGCTTTCTAATCCTATAGAAGGTAAGGCCCACGCTTCAGGATTCACATTTTATCAAGAGAAGTGGTTTCAGCTTTCCTAGACTCTTTACAATTCTTGTTTAAACTTATGTCCTTTTTTCCATATGGTTTAGATGTGGAGGCAGGCGCATTAGTGGTGCTCATCTTAACAAGGCCAGGTGCTAAAACTTTTGGTTTCTCGATAACTTTTCATTTTCAACAGTTAATTCTTTTTGCTTTGGCAAGGCAGGTGGAGTGACTGGTTTTGGTAAATCTTTTTTCTCATTGACTTTTGGAGATGGTTGAGAAATAGACATGTTTGGTTTGAAAACCAGTTTTGGAACATTTTCCTTCTCCTCATTCAATGGTTTTGCAATCTTAGTATCCACAGCCTTTCCTTTTTGACATTCCAGCTGAGCTCTCAAAAGATCATTTTTCTCTTTCATGTCCTTGTAGGCACGCTCATACGACAGTTTGTCATACTTGCATTCCTCAGTTTTTCGATCAAGTTGTTTAAAATATGACACACTTTCTTTTTCAAGTTTTTCAAGAGCTTTTTTATATTTTGAAACAATTGCGGAGGTCTCAGACTGGAGTCTTTCATGATCTTCAACAGAATATGTTTGTAAGACAATGGACATGATATCAGTAGTTATAACATTTTCGAAGAGAGAATCATTTAAATTTTCCAAAACTTTGATGTATTCAAAACATTCATTAGCTTTCTTTACCAGGGATTTATGGTCCTTGACAAAGTCACCTGTTTCTTTTAAAAATGCTTGTTCAAAATGAATTACCCTCGCACTTACGTGATTTAGCGGACTGGCAATTTCAGATTCAAAAACCTTTTTCATTTCATCGTGAAAAGTTGAAAACCAGTTGTTAGTGCTGATGTTGATTTTGGATTTAACAAGCTCTTGAAATTGTCCCATTTTAGTTTTAATTTCATCTAAAATGCTTCTAGCATCACTTGTGTTAAAAGGATTGTTGGAAGACATTTGTTCCATGTTTGAAAATGTTTGGAGACAACTACTGGTTTTGAAACTGGTTTTGACTATTTGTTTGAAACACTGGGTGTGATGGAAAACTTTGACTTTTCTTTTTAAGGAACAAAATTAATTCCAGAAAATTTGTTAAGCTTGTTGTAATCGATTGGTTTCATTTCTGGGTTCTTTTGTTTCATTTTTGATCTACTCTCAACAATTAGTTCTAACATTTCATGATAATCATGAACTTGTACGGGTTCATGCTTATCTAACAAAGCTTTTCCATTATACAAAACATTCTTTTCTTTCTAAGCTTTCTTAAGTGCCCAAGGACGTTTGTTACCAAGAGCCATTTATTGAGTTGTATGAAAATATGGATTTGTTTGATTTGTTAGAATATTCGTTGTTTAAGTTGAATGACCCGTTGTAACAAGAAAATTTTCTCATTTGTTGATTTTTTTATTTTTATTAAGAATTTCATCAAGAAGAGAATCTTCTCGTTTTAAAAAATCAGCTATCAACTTTTTCTTTTCTTTTTCAAGATCAGAATAAGTTACTTTTTGTTTAGAAAGTTGGTTTTTAAGATCAGAAATTTCCTCGTTTAAAGATTTTATTTTCAAGCTCAAATTAACATCAAGTGTGTCATACTTGATTTGCAATTGTTTTTCTCTTAAAACGAAATTTCCATAACCAATTTCTAATTCTGACTCTTTGTTTTCGTGAAATTCAAAAGCTTTTGCATTCTCCTTGTACCTCTTAAGCTCAGTGGTCAATTTATCATTCGCGGCCTTAACATCGCGATTGACCTTTTTCACTTTCTCAATTTCAATGTCACAGTTATTAATCAATGATTCAAATAAGACACGTGTTTCCTCATCAGTCTTAGTATTTTGTGCCACACATCCTCCACTAGGATCCATATCTGGAGTTTCAGAGTTATTATTGCTATTACTCAGATCGTCCATGCATGTATCATAAGTAGGTGTTGGTGTCACAGAATGCTATTTGTCATGAGTAAACACATCAAATATGATATTGTTATAGCATGGATCAATGATTGGTACCTCAGAGACTGCGTTGGCGTCATAAACAGGAGGTGTGTCAGAATCAGTGTCGTACTTAGCCTCCTAAAGATTTGCCATGAAGATGCAATTCGCATTGATGTCCTCTCGGTCTTCTATTTCATCCATATTAGCTATAAAGTCATGTTCTTTAGCACTCAACTGCATCCTATTCAAACTCAGCTGTGCAATTTGCCTGTTGCGAGTGTTTGATGATATCCTTTGGTTGTTGTTAGTTGGTGTGGAATTGCGTCCTTTGAATACTTTAGTCAAATAAGAAAATGCATTTGACAAAGCCTCTGTTTGTTCAGCTTCAAGGTCGGTGATTCCTGGTTCTTGGTATTGTGGATACTGTTGTTTAATGACTTGTTGTGCTGGTGGATAGAATTGTTGTTGAGGGATGACAACTTGTGGTTGTGGAATGTATTGCTGCAAGTTTTTGTTAGTGGAAGATGAAGGTTGTTGATGTGTGTTCACTGGAGTTTGTGTCTTTGCAATTAGTGCCAAGGGATCATGATTCTTTGCCAATCTTTCTTGCCTTACTTCGTTGGCTTCAGCTTGGTTTTGTTTCAGAAAATCGTAGAGTTGATCAAAGTTCACTTGATGTAAGTCCTTTGTTTGGTTGACAATAGTGACATAGCGTCCCCATTCTTCTTGGAGATTGTTGATGAATTTGATTTTGCTAACGATAGTTATGGGTGTCAACTTATTTCTGATTAACTCATTCATCAAAGTGCAAAACCTTCCATAGTAGGATTCGATGGATTCTCCTGGAGTTGATGTAAACTTCTCCCATTCAGTTAGCAGCTTGTTCTCAATGTCTTGTTTACCAATTTCTGTTTCATAACATAGCCGTCTAACACGTTCCCACATATCGTAAGCAGTTTCACAGCCATCTATAGCAGCAAAGATTTCTCTTGGAAAACCTAGTTGGACGATGTGTATTGCCATGTCATCTGCTTTGATCTGTTGCTTATCCTCTTCATTGTATTCTGATTCATTTTGATCACGAAAATATGGTGGAACGGGAGGTGTTGCATCAGGATTTCTAAGGTCTTGGACTTTTCGTGGCTTAAATGGTCCTTTCGTAATGGATTGAATCATTAGTTTTCCATTAGGTTTGGTTTTGATGTAGCGGAGCATACGACTTGTCCATTGAAGATATCCACCTTTTTCTAGCCTAGGAGGACGGTTTTTGTGGAGTTACAACACCGGCTGCATGAATGTCTTGTTGAGTTGCCATTGATGAAGGTATTTATGATAAAGTTGATGTAGGATCGATTCAACGATAAAGGAGTTGTGTATGATGAAGATTAAGCTCGGTTGTTGTAGTGAATATTTGGTCTGAAAACTTAAAAACCTTAATAACTTCTATTTGGAGCGTTTTTAGGCCTCGAAGGTTGACCCATTAGTTCATTTGGCATGTCATTCTCCTCGTTCTCATGGTTGTTTTGATGGGTAGAACGCTGAAAACGTAGTTACGGTTCAAAAGTTATGGCCGATTGAAGTTTTGCTGAAAATCTTACTCGTAAACTTGTTCTTAGGCGTAAGATTTGGGTGCTTAGGCGTAAACTTTGTCTTTACTCGTAAGATTTGAATCTTATGCGTAAAAAATGTCCTTACGCGTAACAATTAACTCTTATGCGTAAACAATATCCTTAAGCGTAAGATTTTACTCTTATGCGTAACAAATATCTTTACTCATAAGATTTAACTCTTATTCGTAAACCACAGTCTTACTCATAAGATTGAAGTCTTATGCGTAAAAAACTTGCTTACGCGTAAGAAAGAAACGTATCTTTCTAACTGGTCCAAGCTAGCGAGATTTCACAAATCAAAGTATTCCACAAACTTATCCAAGTGAGGGAAGTACTGAATAATCGTTGTTGCACGAAGAATCTTCTCCAAATGCTTAAGCGTAAACTTTTATGCGTAAACTTCACTTCTTACGCGTAAAGCTTAGGCGTAAAAAGAGGGTTTTGACTTTTCTTAAGCGTAAAAAGAGGGTTTTGACCTTTTTTACTCGTAACTTTACGCGTAAACTGCCCATAAAGTTGCAAATTACGATTTTTCACCCAAAAACACGATTCCAAAAGATTTATTTTGCACAAACTTCTTCTAAAAAACTTAAAGATCAATAAAAACTACAACTTTAGCTTAACAAACACGTAGAAATCAGAACTTTAAGCCAAAAGCTCACGTTTTATGTAAAAAAAACAAGACTTTTAAGGAAAGTTTTAACAAAAAACGCAACACAAACACTCCTAAACCATTGTTAGGCGATTGATACCAATTGTAGGACCTTGTTTTTATCAACCTTGTCACAATACACCAGCTTAACACACGAATAACAAATAAAGACGAAGCAAGAAAGGTGGTGACTTGAAGTGTATAATACGTATGAACAAGATAGAAAGATGAAAGAAAGAATTTGTTATATCATAAATAAAACACACACTTACACACTCAAGCACACACCTCAAATGACACATTTGAGGTGTATTTATAGTGAAATACAATATGCCCTAAAGGCTTGGCCATGGGCCTCGTTTTGGGCTTAGATTGGATTGGATTACATGAACTTATAAAAGGCTAGCTTAACTTAACTAATAACCTATTAGCTTAGTCCAATCCACAAGCCCATTGACTATTCTAGTACAATGTCTAACACAGTTACAAAGTTCCTAAATGTGAATGACCATCACTTTCTATTAATTACTATTAAGGCTAGCAGGAAAAACCACACGAAGGGTGGAAGTACTCCAAACAAACGACAAGAGGTCGCTAAGATGAAGGTTATCGGGGAAAAGGAGAAGAAGAACTACAAGGGAAACAAACCACGATGCAATGGCTGCGGACATCATCGCTACGGAGAGTGTACTGTGGTGTACGGCAAATGCGCAAAGGTAGGACACCTAGCCAAGTATTGTGGATCCACCCAGAGAACTTCTCGAGACGGGTTGGAAGGCCAACGTCACCTGCTTCGATTGTGGAATTAAAGGACACCTCGGAAGTGAATGTAAGGGATAGTGGGATCAGGGAACTAGTGGAATGGAGCTAACAAAGGAAAAAAAGGCTAGAGAGAGCCACGAAGAATAAGGCGTGACGTCATGGACACTATTTTGGGATGTAAGCTTATTTAACTTTAGGATATCCAAGACCCTTTTATCTTCCATGCTACCTTTCTCATGATCGTTTCTTTTCCATCGCCATCAGTGTATATTGCCCTATTTCTTTTCTCAACGATTGTATGTATCCCTATCGCTGATAGTCGCCAGCATCACCGTCTCAAATGCTGTTCGTAAACCCACAAGAGTTCATCACCCACCTTAGTAACTAAATCTTTCATTACATCATCAGACCAAATTTATACAGAGACTGGCCCCCTATGTATAATTCAGGTACGGATCATGTTATGCCAGAAAAGGTTACTCAAACCTCCATCGAGAACTAAATTTCTCCATCCATGACTGAGAGATGACTACCAAATCAACCCTACCTTTCTTCCGTTCCATGAGTACAGTCTTATAGTTTAATCCGAAAAGATATGTTACGCCGCCTACTCTCAAAGAATGACTTCTCCGCACAACGTTTCACGCTACTCTACCTAATCCGATATCCCAGAATCCTTGTCAACGATTAGACGAAACCCTGAGTTGGATAATTTCATGATGGTTCGTAACCTCGTACGCGGTTAAAAGGCATGGTTGCTTGTAGCAATCATTTTAACCCATACGATGACATATTCAGGTCCATAATCCAAGTCATATCCTTCGTGATAAATGCTATGAAATGATACCGAATCCATTGATCGATTGCTAGTAGCAATCAACATCATTCTATGTGATTCTACCCTCCGCATTAGCAAGCAAGAATACCGTTAAGACTAGTCGACTGTTGTAACACCCCGACCCCGACAAGGGTAGAAGTGTCACATTCTGGTGTCATATCAGAACATACAAATAAAATTTTACAAGCGGAAGCCTTAAGGACAATGTACCAAGTCATATAAACAAATGACTTACAAGGGAAATTACAAAATCCAAAATGTCTAAAATAAAATGAAATCTCAAAACAATAGCCCGACAAAATAAACCAAATAATAAGGTAACTAAGGTTGGTCCACTCAGATAATCCAACTCTCAGCCCATCAAAGCCCATCTTCAAACCGAAAACCTGTCGCAGGAAAAGAAATGCGGCTGAGCTTAAAAAGCCCAGTGAACAGATATAACAAAAGGAAAGCTAAATAAAATCAGATAAGCAATAAAATAAGGAAACTGATAACAAGGTCGTAACGAACGGAGAACTATGAGTCCATGAGGATCCTGCAGAACACAATTATACAGATATCCAGAAAGAACATATAACAGAGGAAAACAAAGCAAGCAAAGCATCGATGACATGAATATAAGCACATACAAACTAGACATACAAGTACTGAAACATAACAAGCATAACATATGTCGTATCCACACAACATATATATGGCATACAATCAATTCAGGAAATCAGAAGACATACAAGTCAAACAGAAATCTAAAGGCAAGCGGAAGCAGTTAATTAGTAAGTGAGCATGGCAATCACATAGGTAAAAAACCCTTAGCTGAAAACATGACTGGTATCATAACAGCGAAAGTACAAACAGCAGTCAAAACATGGCAGTCACACGTAACAAGTAGGAATACAGTATGAACATTATAATTGAATGAATTAGGGACATAGCAGGGTAATTAAGCAAGTTAACAATCCAGACGTCATAAGTTGAACCATTTACCCAATCAAGCCGTAGCATAGACAGAAATGTAAACATGACAGGTCAACAACAAGCAGATAAGGATACCACGGATAGTCATAGTCCACAAGATTTATCGAACGAGGTACACAAGATAAACAGATAAAAAATCGATTGCACAGAAGCATGGTTACCAGACAAATCAAAAGGATCACATAACAGTAAGATAACATTTCATCAGATGACAACAGGTAAATCATATGACCACATATTAATCATATCATAGTAGGGTAATCAGTAGCCACCTAAAACATGAATAGCATCATCAAATTCAATAAACATATAATAACCTGGTAAGTGAATGGAACGATAGTCTGAAGTAACGGAATGAGAGTGTGACAGATCAAAGCAATGGAATAAATATATCTTGGTAGTAGAGTGAGTCATATAAGGGTACTGAGTAATGAACAATTAACACAAAATATGGTGCGTTAGGGAATAAAGAAGGTACAATATTGGTATATCAAAAGTGTAAGGGTTGTCAGAAATCTACCACGAGCCCGGAACATATCATATCATAAGTAACCATTATATTCGAAGGGGTAACCTCGGAATACCATATATAATAGGAGGGGAGACCTCAGTAACCAATGGAGTAGCTAGCTCCCAGACTGTGAAGACGCGTATTGCACACGACATCATTCACCATATAAATCATATCATATCATATCATATCAAAACATATCTAGGATGCATCCATACGCCCCCGCGAAAGCATAGTGGCCAATCATATAACTGAGCTCATAATCATATAACAGAAAGGGGACGGTGTGTAACATCACTCGTACACACTGGAGTCATGCCATTGGTGCATCAATGACATGGTCATTGTACCTCCATGACTATGAAAACATATTTGGCTCGGGTATCAAACTGAATGGTCAAAGCATAATCATATCATAAGGGTTCATATCAAATGTTCAGAAATCAAAAGTTCATATCAGAGGTTCAGAAATCAAAAGTTCATATCAGAGTTCCATAACATAGGTTCATAATCATAAGGTTCATAGTCAGAAGATTCAAAATCATAAGGTTCACAATCATAAGGTTCATAATCATAAGGTTCATAATCAGAAGATTCAAAATCATAAGGTTCACAATCATAAGGTTCATAATCAGAAGTGTAAGGGTTGTCAGAAATCTACCACGAGCCCGGAACATATCATATCATAAGTAACCATTATATTCGAAGGGGTAACCTCGGAATACCATATATAATAGGAGGGGAGACCTCAGTAACCAATGGAGTAGCTAGCTCCCAGACTGTGAAGACGCGTATTGCACACGACATCATTCACCATATAAATCATATCATATCATATAAGGATTATGTCGGAATCATATCAAAATGATCATAGCATAAGGAAATCATAGCAAAGGAGTATCATAAGTAAAGTAAAGTCAATGATCGAAAAGTCATGAGAAATCTCTACTGAAAAGGGATAGAATATATGTACCTCATTCGAAGCAAGCAAAATAGAAACGTAAGGTCATACGATGAATCAATCCCGCCGTCTGGAACCTATGAATTAGATAACGCTTATTAAGATCAGATTACACATTTTAAACGGCTTTCCATTTTTTGCAAGTTTCCACTTTTAGAATCTTTCCATTTTAGGCAGGTTAATAAATTAGGATTACAATTGATAATAATAGACTTAAAGGCTTAATATGATTAATTTAATATTTTAAGGTTAAATATGACAACTTATAATGGTTTAGGGTGAAAAGTGTCTAATATCAAAGTTTAGGGTTAATTATGTAAATTGTATCATTATATGCTATATTTCTTAATCTTGCCAAGATTCATGAAATTTAAATAACATACGCATGCAACATTCATCCTCGTCTATTTTAGACCAAACTCAACATCGACGCGACCCGATACGTACCCTTTTTTGAGAGTTATTTAGACCGTGACATGCCTTAATCCCACTTAAAACCATACGACATGATCAACACAACTCGAGACCCTTTCCATAATTATTTTCGACACCAATTTATCCATGCATATTCATATGTGTTTCATCCCATTTAAGCTTGACAACCTCAAGGAAATGTGCATGTCAAGGGTTTAGAACAGATTCAATACAAGTTATTTATGTGACAAGGGTAAGACCCATACCATGATTTTATGTGACAAACCATTTATTCATTTGACAAGTTCTTAACGTAAGCATGTAGTCGAAAAGGAAAGGTCCAAAACAAAAGCATATGGGTCGACACATGCATGTCGAAAGGATTCAAAACAATAATATGTATATAGGTCGACACTTAAAGTGAGCCGGGGTTTACACACGTAATTCATTACAACATAGATGAAACGTGATTAAGGTCGAATGAATGGGAGTCGAAACAGATTCAAAAAGGGTTTCATATGGGTCGAATACCAACTCTTCTATTTGTCAATTTATGTAATTTCATTCATGATTTATGCGACAATGTTATTATTCACGCAAGGTTTTAGCAAATTCTGTTTTAACTAATACTAAATGTTAAGATAAAACATTGTAATGGATAAATAGAAATGCCCAAATGAATAAACAGTTCACGTTTTTAGAATCATTGATAAGCATGGTGGAATGACAGAGCCACATGTGAATTCTGATTGTGAGCTTGTGACCTCATGACAACAGAAAACAAGAGGAAGATTGAAACAAGAATTAAAATTTTTACCCTTGTTGCGCGAACGTGTAGGAGAAGAACAAGAACCAAAAGAACACAAGACCCATGACATCCACCCTTTGGCCTAGCTTCTTCGAATGCAACCCACTACCAGAGTTTCCTTCGAACCAAGTTCCACGACTAGCCACCCTTATCACAGCCTTTTCAAAACACCCTACGAATCACCCTTTTCTTGCCTTGTATCGAACTAGCTTCATAGCCCGCCCGGATGGGCGGGCTAGCTTCATGAGTTTACCAGTTAATAGTAAAAGAGCATGTAAAGAATACCATATGATTACAAAATGAAGAAAACTAAAATGTGTGAATTGCTTCATCAGTTTGCATACATGTTAACAAATCGGGAATTCCACAACAAAGTGGATATACAACTTAACCCTTATAAATGGCCCTTCGGTATATTGGAATTGCTTCATCATTTGTTGGCTTGAATTGATATTAAGAATAGTCAAATCACCATCATCAATTCTTGCACCAAAGTTTGCCATGTTTCAATACTTTCAAAACCAAAAAAAATATATATATAAAAATAAAAGAAAAATAATAAATTAGCATAACAATCGAGATACATGAGGACGTTACCAGGCTTACCTAAATGGCTTAAGATAAATTGGAAACCGTAAAGCGCCTAATGTGTGCTTAACAAATATGTCATCACCCTTTCGCTTAAACATAAGGTGCTTTTTATGTTGAATTGCACACACAATACCACGAGTAACCATGTCAGGGTACAAAAGACAATATCACGTAACCGAGTCAAGCAATAGAATATTTATATAGATGGATACAAAATAGACCATCTATAGATACAAATTACAGCAACCAAGGATGTGCATTTGTGTGATTTGTCTAAAGATATTGCAGCATGTGTTTTTTTCCTAGTTAATATCTGTTAATCAACAAAAAGTTTTTATACCTATCATACTATTTATTAATTTGCCAAGTGTACCTGTATGACTTTTTTTTTTTCTTTACCATTTTTTTGTTCAATTTACCAATTTGTGTTGATAATGTTTTAATACAAATTGATAGAGTTGTATTTTATTTGAATTCCAAGTATTCAGCTTCCTCATTGATTTATGCATCTTTCTGTTCATTTTAGCAAGGTTAGATTTTATAGGAAAAATTCAAACCAATTCTGACCCTGACCCGTTAGAGTTTCGAACCAAATCGACCAATAATATTTTTTTTTACATGATTGCTTTTATGTTGTTAACTACTTCATCACAACTAATTCATGAATAGTCCATTAACTACCAATCACAAAAATTGGTTTCGGCCTTAAAGTTTGACAGAAATTTGGTTATAAGTTTCTTTGTTAGCATTCAACCCATGTGCCTAGAAGGATGCCAAGTAACACCAAAACACCACTTTTGTGTATATATTTCTATTTCGGGCAGTAAACAAATCTTTAAATAAAAGCTCTAGTGCACACTAAAGGAGACCAAATGACAGTATGACACACTTGAATATACAGTATAACAGAAACCAACTAAGATAAAGTTGAATATGAAGGTACCTTGTGAGTTGTAATGCCTTATCTTTTGTTTGTAAATTTTTCTACTTTGGCTGCTACATGTGAAGATAAAATGGCATCCATATCCTTTTTGTGGATAAAAACTGCAAAAGAGCATTAAGTAGCAAAATAAAAAATATCAAATATGAGAATCAAAGCTAAGAAAATCCCAAAAATCCATATAGGAAACTGCATATGTGTCTTAAAATAGCAAAGCAATTGTAGGAAAAATAAAATAATGCACCAAAGAAGTTAACTAACGTTTATTAAGAATACTTTACTCATGTAATTTTTGTATCAGGCTATAAGAGTTGCACCTCTCGTAGTACAAACATAGTAGGCTTATTCACTTATTTTCAAAGATAGCACCATCTTGCCACTGCTATACACATGTAGAAGTCGTATATTAATGAATAAAGCTCTTCCACTGACAAGTTGATTGTAGAAAATGATTAACTATCAGACTGAAGTGGAGACTGAAGTGGACTTTATCGGTTCCAGCCATATTTTGTTCAAAATCAATTTATTGAATCTAATTACCTGGTGGAACTTTTTATCGCCTGAGCTTCATCGAGGACCATATACTGCCATTTCCCACATCTGAAATACTTCTTATCCGACACAAGGAGTTGGTAGCTGGTAATGAGAATGTGAAACCAGCATCCCTGTTAAGTAAAAATTTAGTGAAATGCTCTTGTGACTTACATCATGGCTTGAACTAAAGACTCACACTTTAATATAAAGCTATACAAGAATTTTGCAGTTCTGTGCACATTATGGATACTGATAAAAATGAGGGTTATTCAATTGTTTAGAGTAAAAAGTATTGATATACATATGGATAAGAACCATGTTGATAGATAAGTACCTACGATAAAGTTGCTGTCTGATCTTAAATACCACTGCAATGCATAATAGTAAATGTTAATAACTACATAGTAGGGAATAGAGAGAGTCAAGTAGAGCACTTTCTTTAGCCAAATGAGCCAAGAATGACATTTGATATTCAAATAACTACATTCGAAAACAATAGCAAGTTTCAAAACAAAAATAATAAATAAATCATTAAGGACTTCTATCAATTCGTGGATTATCATAAAAGTACAATCAAATAATCAAACACATATTATTGGACAATCAATAACAAATTGGTTATTTTATAAATGTATGAATAATTATGAAGACACTCAAATAGCATAAAATGAGACCCTACAATACATACCTTTCTGATCGAAATTGTAGGATTGGACAATCACAAACCGTCATTGTTAACGGCTAAAAAGAACCCTAAACCTAACTAATTCAATTTACCTTGCCAAATAGTGATAAGAGGTTGCGTTTTAAAATATGAACCCCATAAGTAAAAACTGAATTTGTTAGCTAGGAGGTGATGTATTGTGGCGATTGTTTTGATGTGGGTGGAGGCTAGGGATTGATTTTGGTGTAATTGATTGAGAGTAAATGTCAGATTGACGTTTATTAATATGTTTCTTAAATGACATTTTTGAAAAGTTGGTTCCTATAAAAACTGAAGATGACGTTTCAAAATAAATTCCATAAATATCTTGACGAAATTTGAACAGGTATCTTGAATTTTTGATGACTTGCCTTTATTTATCAATTAGGGAATGCAATGTTCTATCACAATTTGTTCCGTTGGCTGAGGTGTTCGTGTGTGGTTTACCAGCCCAGGGTTCGAGCCTTTTAAGTGACAAATTTTTTTCTTATTTAGCCGGCAATGGTGCCATGTCAACATTTCCACCTCATCATATGATGTTCCATGTCATCATTAATGTGCTTAGTAAGCATTAGTGATGTGTCAATGTAGTCCCATATATATGTATAGATAGATAGATGGGAGAAGGAAAAAACAAGGCTGCCGTCACTTGTGTTTTTAAGGTTTAGTAGGTGATTGTAATGTGTAAATGGTAGTTACTAAAATGACGTAAATGTGATTAAATGGTGGAGATAGTTGCCGAACATATGGGGATATCAAAAACAGGATATTAACTTTCCAAAATACAATTTATGATGGGCTCTTTTTTTTTTTTAAGTTGTAATGTTTTCATAATTTTTATAAGTGTTCCGGCCCATGCATTATTATAACGTGCGATACGTATTTTAGACATAAATGTGTTGGTTTTATCGTCTTGTACAATTTAGTTATTTACGAGTTAGGTTACAAATGTATTAAAATAAGCTTGATGTAATTTTATGTATTTTGTAAATATTAAATTTGAGGGGTAAAATAGTCTTTTCACACATTTTAGATTTTTAGGGTTTTACAACTATAGTAGGAGCAAATGTATGTCTACTTAGTTAAAGGAGGAGCCGACAAAACTTTACATCAGCTACTCTTAAACCCTTACTTCGACTTGCGCCAAAGTTCGAGCAAATTAGATGAGGATCAAACTGCGATTCGAGTACTACCAACATAAGGAGTCCGGTAAAAGGGAATCCCGAAGGTTGCATTTACACTGTGGTAGCTATTATTAACCCCTAGATAGTCCCATAGGTTAGCTAATACCCCAGCCACCTTTATGAGCCTCATGAACAGCGTGCGCGGACCATCATCGCTCAAGTGGTGATAGTATCCAACCACGATAATCTAAGCTACTCGAAGAGATAAGGAGAAACACAAAGAACACCTGGGATTAACCTTAAGTCTGGTTGAGAAGCAAAAACAGTGGGCTAACTTCCTTGAGTATAAAGGTTGGAATTTGACCGTTGACTACGTGGGCAAGTAAATAGTATTTACATAGACACCACCACAATTTAGTCAATTAAGGACTGAGTTACCCCTACCCTCCCTGCTGAGAGACGTCAAATACTTATACTAGTTGGGTAGTACCGTAGATTTATCGAAGGTGTTCCAAGATAGCAAAGCCTTTAACTAGGTTGACTTAAAGGATGTGAAGGGTAAGTCAGGAGAGGACGAAGAGGAAATGTTGTGGCTTTGGAATTAGGTGCGGTGTAGTACACCTATCCTAGTTGTACCGGAAGGAAATGTAGATGTTGTTACAGATGGCGGTGTCTCGTATAAATATTGGTGAAATGCTTCAATGTGAGTAGAGAAGGAAGCAGCTTACACCCCTCTTCAAGTCGAAGACATACGGGGAGAGCTACACCACTCCTTATTTAGTATGGGGTGCGGTTGTACTTGCACCCCAAATTTGAATACAATACTTGTAGTGTGCAATGTGAATATTATGCATACAACATGAGGGTTGCAACAGGTCCTAGACCAGAAAGAGCAGACCGTCAAGGTAGAATTGCTAGAGAAAATTCTATGGTGATTATGACTGCAAAAGTTGCTACAATCTGGGTGAAGGAAACGTTGCTACTTGAGCTCTTAGGTGTACAGAAGGAGCGTAACCATATCAGTCAGAGCCATAAGGATGACAATCGGTTTCCCTCACCAACGTAAATGCTTGAGGCACAAGCTGAAATTGTCAAAGAAGAGAATCGACAATAATAAGGACCCCTATGATAAGTTGGAAAAATAGAAAATGCTACATAAAGCGTCGAGGGAACCTTACCTTTTAGGGATAAGAACTGGATACCTCTCCCACGGAGTATTAGAGATCGGATCATGCTAGAGTAGCATAAATCGGGATACATCAGTCATCCTGAGTCCGAAAGGACGTATCAAGATCAGAAGTGAAAGAGAACCACCTTGGACATATCACCAGATCGAGTATTAGGAACGGAAAGTGGTAGTAATACCATCCGAGTAATCGTGATCGTCTTACTGAACTTGTTCATTACCTCGTTATCAGTGAAGGAGATAGTATGGGCGGGCTTGACTGTCTATACTTGGGAGAAACTGCCTCGACATTGAGCACCGATCCCTATCACATCCAAATTGAGACCGTCGCCCCACGTCAAAATTCTGAGAATGGAAACCCCGCCAGTAACAAGGCAGTACCGTTTGAAGCACTTTATGGTCGAAAGTGCTGATTCTCTACCCGTCGGACCGGAACCAGAAACAGCAAATTCTCTACGCTAAATTCATCCATGAAACCGCTGGAAAGATCAGCTAGATCATGAGCGAAGGGCGAAAAGCAAAATAATGATTAAGATACCACCTTGAGATGGTGAGATACGTTTAGTGAACGTAAGAAGCTAAAAACCTCGCTTTACTACACCTTATCAAATTTGTTATGGAATCAGACTAGTAACTCGAAATACTCATACTATTGCTGAAACTTAGCAAAGTTCACAAAACTCTCGACGTGCCTAACCCAGAAAAACATTTCTGATAGAAACTGCCACTATAAATCCCTGGACTTTCCTTCCAGCATAATGATTGTCAAATTCCGTTGAGGAGCCCGTTGAAATCCTAAATGGTGAAAATCTGGCGATCTAAACCAAGTTGGAATCCCTGTCATCGAGCCTTGCTAAAAATGCTGAAATAATCTTCCACTCACGTGAGCACGTGAGGATGGAATCAAGCGAATCTGTCTTTATCTCTTTTCAACCTTAGTGAGTAACCTGAATTGAAACCCGAGACGGGTTTCTTCTGAGGCTGGGAGGCTGTGACAACCGGGTAATTTGAAATTTAATTATATATGCTGTCACGAATAATCCGGAATAACCCAAAACTAAAAACTCGGTTTGAGCTTTATGAGCGCTTTTTTGAAATATTTATCGTATAGTTGATTAGACTTTGTGGATTATTATGATGATTGATTGGTTAATGGTATGATTGATTTTATGGTTATTTTAGGCACTACGTGAGTCGGCACTAGAAAAACTTAATAATACGCGAAACAATAAATTTTGACGTGTTTATGATATTTTTAACGAAAAAATATATCTAGAAACAACGGCGCAACTTAAAAAATTATTCGGTCACATCTTGAACATTTTACGAGCCTTTAATCGTGTTTCGGAGAAGTTTGAACAAATTACGCATATGGTCCTTGTGGTTACTAAAACCGGCGCCCCCTTAGTTAAAAGAAATTACATGAAAGTTCCCTTGTGAGAATGAAACCCTAGCAACCTTCATTTCATCCTTATTCTATCAAACCCTAAAAACAAAACACACTTTCTCTTCCTCTCTCTTTGTTAGCCGCCGTCGGCCACCCTAACGCCACCATTGCCGTCATTCACCAAGCTACACCACCACCACCAAAACGTTCACCACAACTCCCTTGTCACCTCCCACCATCACACACGCCAAAAACCTCACCTCCGCCACCTCGTTTACACCCACGCGCCACCCTCCTTTATTCATTCTTGTGATGTGTGAGTAGATCGAGCAAAATAAGGTAGGAAACGTAAACCACGTTCGTTGGTGACTTGATGTGAGTCAACTCGTGACTCACTGAGTCACGTTTTTTTCATTCTTGGTTCGGGTTAAGGTTCAAAACGAATAGAAACAATATTTTTAATAATAAAAACGTAAACATAGTTTGGTTCGTGTCGTGTGTGTCGAGTTTATATTTATTATTGTTATTATTGTTGTTGTTGCGTTTATGGTTATGATTGGTTTCGAATTTGGACCAATTCCTGTTATCGTTGTTGTCGTTGACGGTGAGCCGAAACCAAAGGGTCCGATTTGTTTGGTCGTGTGGAGCCGAGGGCTAGCCAAGAACCGTTTGAGTCGTTTGGTTTTGTTGTTGGGGAGCCGAGAGTAGACCGAGACTAGTAGGGTCTCGGTGTTGGTTTTGATTGGAGTTGGTTGAGAAATTATTGTTGGTGTGGAAGATGGAATTTGTTGGACTTGAAATGGAGTTGGATTTGATTTCGGTTTTTAGATGTCGAGCCGTAGGTTTAGGGCTGGTAACCATTATGATGGCGGATTTGGACTAGATATATATTTTTTTGTGATACTTTGTGAAACGTCGGTGTCACCGTGACTTTCTAGTCTCGGTTGACCCCGACAACGCCGTAACATGGACTTTAGAATATATTGGACATTATGACTTGCTATTTGACCCGAGAATTACAAATCTCGGACACGTGACTCGAAACGGATGATAACTCAAAAACTATTGTTTGGAAATTATTATACATATATATATATATATATATATATATATATATATATATATATATATATATATATATATATATATATATACATATATATAGGTTTGGGTTATTATGAAAAGTTTCTTATAATGAAAAGAATGAGAAGACATGTGGAGGTGACATGTGTCACCTTTGCCACATCACCATGCCATGTGTCACCCCCACCCCAACCACCCACCCCCCCACCCCCCCCCCCCACCCCCCCCCCCCCCCCCCCCGCAAAAAAAATTTTTTTTTCCCGCCAAAAAAAATTTTTTTTGGGCAAAAAAAAATTCCCGCCAAAAAATTCCCGCCAAATTTTTTTTACTGCATCACAATTATGAATTTAGTGCATCAAGGTTATAAATTACTGCATCACAGTTATAAAGTTACTGCATCACAATCATAATTTTAGTGCATTAATGTTATAACCTTGATTTTAGTGCATCATAGTTGATGCACTATTAACTATGATGCAGTAACTTATAATAAAGATGCACCAAAACTTATTAGTGCATTAAGGTTATAAGTTACTGCGTCACAATTATGATTTTAGTGCATTAAGGTTATAAATTACTGCATTACAGTTATAAAGTTACTGCATCACAATCATGATTTTAGTGCATTTAAGGTTATAACCTTGATTTTAGTGCATCAAAGTTGATGCACTGAACTATTAACTATGATGCAGTAACTTACCAATGGAGCATTAGTCGAATGGTTGGAGCACTTGTGCTTGAGTCAATTGACCCAAGTCCAAGTCCCATCCTTGGCATTTGCTTCATATAGGTACCCACCTCCGCAAAACCTGTGGGCACACTGGAGAGACTTTGTGGAATAAGAGCTTAGGGGTCCGAGTCTTGGCTCGTGCTCACTCCAGTTGGTGCCCACTAGGCCAGGAGAGTTGCCGGAGCTATTCCTTGTGGGGTGGACAATGGCTGGTGCAAAAAGGCACCCGGGGTCAGGGTGTTCCCGCCTATCTACACCTTTTGTGGAATGATACAGTAACTTATAATAAAGATGCACCAAAACTTATTAGTGCATTAAGGTTATAAGTTACTGCATCACGGTTATAAATTTACTGCATCATAATCATGATTTTAGTGCAGTAAGGTTATAAATTACTGCATCACAATTATGATTGTGATGCAGTATTTTTATAACTGTGATGCAGTAATAAATTTTGGCGGGAAAAAAAAAATTTTTGCCAAAAAAAAAAATTTTTTTTTGGCGGGAAATTTTTTTTTTTTGCGGGGGGCGGGGCGGTGTGGGTGGGTGGGTGGGGTGGGGGTGGGGGTGACACATGACATGGTGATGTGGCAAAAGTGACACATGTCACCTCCACATGCCTTCTCATTCTTTTCATTATAAGAAACTTTTTATTTTAACCCTACCCCATATATATATATATATATATATATATATATATATATATATATATATATATATATATAGAATATGGGGCTGTCTCACATCTATGCTTACATGCGAAACCATCAAAAATTACGTCGTTTTAATAAGCAAAACATCAAATCTACCTCATTTGTATAATGTCCTTCACAATATTAATGTTTTCTACTGTTTTCATCACAACATCACATAAGTTGAGTTCACGTTGATACATGCATTTTCTACATCATATTGTTAGGTAATTTCATTAACTAACAAATTAGCTATAGATTCAACAATGGTTTGATTTAATTCACTAATAAAATGCGTTTCACTATGCATATATTAGTTCCAAAACTCCAATTTTGAAAAAATATTAACCAAAATGACGTATTTTCTAGGGATTTTTTATGGTTTCGCATATAAGCTTAGATGTGAGACAGCCTCATATTCACTTTTCCATATATATATATATATATATATATATATATATATATATATATATATATAACTAGACATGGAAATAAATAATAAGAGTTTATACGGTAAATATTAATTAACGAAACCATTGTTATTTATATTTAACGGAAACCAATAATTAAGAAGTGGAAAAGCTTTTAAAATATAAAGTTTATTAAGTGCGAGTTATTAAATATTTTGAGGGCACGCAAAGCGAGAAATATTTCTCGAAGTAGTCTTATTACTTTTATTGAATTAATGTCAAGTTGACAAATTGAATAGGTATTATAAAGTCTTAAGGTTTTAATATTTGGTATAGTTTAGTCATAGAGATTGATTGAGATATTGCAAAAACTTGGCGGATTGTTATATGAAATGGTATTATGAGTCGTTTGCAGTGGTCTTTTGTTTGGCGTGAGTTCACTTGAGTCTTGTTGAGCCGACACCACACACGATGATAGCAAATGCTCATAACTAATTTGAGAATGAGATATTTTTAGAAATAAAAAAGGAACATACTTGGGAATAGCTTGGAAAAGTAATATGTTCTTGGATATACATTAAGATAAATTTTGTATTATTAGGTTGTACCGAGTCCGTAGTTGTCGTCACTTGTTAGCTGCTATTCCGCTTTGCTTATATTGGTTATTTGTGCTTTGCTTGATCAAGGTGAGTTTCATAGCCCCACTTTTTAACTATGCTTTATTAAACTTGGGGAGAAAACATGCAAACTATTTTCTTGTACATGCTACTACTTTTTGATTTGCTTATGTGTTGACTAGTGAAGGTTAGATATGCGGTAGATGTTGACTTAGACTAGGATAGCAATTCTTTGCTATATCATTGGTGCATAGCAAAGAATAGATATCTACTTCTGACCTAGACCAGGATTGCAACGTATTATACCTTGCTATATCATCGGTGCCTGGCTAGAGTCGCTTAGGGCCCTACTGAGATCTCACTCTCGTTTCGTTATTGGAAGGATTATTGTTGGAATGTTTGATATATATCTTCCTTAGTCCCACATTGCAAATAAACTCTATCAGGTCAACTACTGAATTTATGATTAAACTTATGAACTCACCAGCATTACTTGACTCTTTTAGCCTGTTTTCTCAGGTAACTAAGATGATGTTTTGGGCTGCTTGTTTCTTGGAGGCTTGGCAAAAAGGAATGGTTGAAGGATCAACTAAAACTCTGATGATATTTGTGGACCTAAATTATGCTTTCTTTTGGGCCTTAAATGTAACCTTATAACTAAATATTGGATTGGTTTTATGTAACAGATTATGCTATCTTGTTTTCCTAGACTTGTGTTGTGTGCCAATCCCGTAGCACCCCGAAAGCTTGATTAAGTCTTCCGCTGTACCAAATTTTGGGGGTGTTACAAGACGTCTAGTAATAGCGATATTGTTCCATTATTTTGATAAATGACATTTTGAATATGTTGTTGAAATGGCGCATTCTCATTACTAGTTAGTCAAACTTATAGTTACCTAAAAGACACGATGTTTGGTTTTGATATCACATCTTTAGCATATTTGCAACTTATTATGAATGTGTGAGACATATGGAGTCTCAATTCTAGTGGTCTGGCATATACTCTAAGCCCGTCTGACACATGATCTGCACATGATCTAGTACAAGTATGCACATTTTTCCATACTAAAGGAAATGCTGACATGTTCACTGTTACTGCCCAATAGTAACCATATGTCTTATTGATTTTTTATAAAGAATTCTGGTCTAATTTAGTTATATATGTGATAAGGTTTTAAAATGTAGCTTTTTGAGGGGTCGTTTAAGCCCTTATTTGATCACTTTTGTATTCGTTATTACTTAATATCGTTCCTTTTCACTTTTTAGGTCTCTTGAAGGCAAATTGCTGGAATGGCACTTATTTGGACGAAAAGGCACGGATATACGAAGAAAATGGCCAAAGTCAAGAATCGAGCCACTCAGACTGCTGAAATACAATGGGACGGCGTCAGGTTCTACAAGTGACGGCGTCAGGTGTTATCTGTGACGCCGTCGCATAACTTTTGTGACGGGGCAGTAGCCAAATTGCTTATTTTCAAGTGACGGTGTCAGGCTTTAAAAGAGTAGGTCGTCGCAACTATGACGGCCTAGATTTGATCCAGACGGTGTCAGAGACTGAAGGGGACGGCGTCACAAGCACAAGGTGACGCCGTCGCAAGACTAACGTGGCCAAGACGAAACCCTAATGACGGCGACCCGACGGCGTCACAAATCATAAGGTGACGCCGTCGCGATTGTAATCTTATATATAGAATCTGAATTTTTCAGTATTAGTGTGTAGTCTTTTGGAGTAAAAACCTAAACCGAACCAAGGATGTCTTGTACAGTATTTTAGGGTTCCAAACCCTATCTTACATCAAGATAATTGTTTTACTTCATTAATTCAATTATGTCTTCAATTATTTGTGTGTATGCTTGCATGTTCTCCATGTCCGGCTAATTTACTTGTGTGTTTGCTTAGGGGATATGAAACTTAATTATTGAATATTGATTGGTTGTCTCTTATCTTAATTGTTAATGATCTAGTAATGCTATAGGTCATTCGTTGTGTAATTAATGGTTGATTAATCTTTGTGAACCTTGGACTATGACACTTAGAGCAGTTGTAGGCTAAATCATCCAAAGAGTGCCTTAGAGTTAGAGTTTATAATTCCTAGAGGTTTTTGTAGACGAGACCCTTTGGTAAGTTCAAAGAGTTCGGGATAAATGCATACCCTACGACTTTAGACACACAACGCGATTAAGAATAAGGACGTGACAATTCAACCATCAATAGGAGATAATTAAGGAGTAATAAAACCTAAGTGAACACATCTTTAAATTATCATATGAGCACACAATAATTAGACATAGACTACATACACCTTAGATTAGATAATTAGAGTAATCGGTAGAAATACCAACCCCCAAATCGAAACCCCGAGATTCGTACCTTTCCATTTTCTAAAAAAACATAAAACGATAAAAAAATAATCTTCCTCAACCCCAACCTTAGCGTAGTAAGTTCTCACTAGCATTCCTATTCCCCTAGAGAACGATATCAATACCCGTGGCTTACCCTAATACTACACTACAATGATTAGGTTCACTGCCTAGGGTGTTATAAAAATTGCTCGAAGAAAAGGAAGTTCCTTTGACCCCGAACGACGCGTGTAGCGTTATCAAGTTTTTGGCGTCACTGCCGGGGAAAAGAATAGCTAGTTAGTAGTCCACCTCTTTTAGGTTTCTTTGCTTGATTCCTATCAAGTAAATTTTTTCTCAATTTTAGCTCCCTCATAGTCTATCCCCCTTCTTCGTGACCTTTGTTCGTAACCCCATCACTTTTCATCATGGAAGGTGATAACCACCCACCATTCATCAACCCACCACTGAATGACCCACCAAGAGCCCGTACTCTTGGTGAATACTCGAGACCAAGCCACCTAGGCTATATGAACACCATTGAGCATCCCGACCAAGCCCAAACTACGGCCCTGCGATCCGACACCATCCGGTTGGTGCAAAACGGATGTGCATTCCATGGACTTCGTTCCGAAGATCCTAATCAGCATCTAAGGGATTTCCTTAAAATTGTCAATTCCATCGACCTTGACGCTACCACTCGGGTGACCACATGTCTGCGTCTCTTCCAATTCTCTCTACGGGACCAAGCTAGTAATTGGCTTGAACGACTTCCCGCCGGCTCCATCTCAAGTTGGGATGATCTCACCTCTCGCTTCCTTGCTCAATTTTTCCCACCGGGGAGAACCACTAAACTTAGGCGAGATATCTTAACGTTTCAACAACTTCAAGGTGAGTCTCTCTACAAAGCATGGACTCGATTCAAGAACCTACTCCGTAAACTCCCCCATCATGGCATTGATCTTTGGCTTCAAATCCAAATCTTCTATGACCATATCGATTTCATCACTCGACGATCCATTGACCAAGCCGCCGGTGGAAGGCTCAGCGACTTTAATGCAGAGAAATCTTGGGATATTATAGAAGAGCTTGCTGACCAAAGCTACAAAGATTGGAATGAATCTCCTGAAACCACTGTTAACATGGTTAATGCCATATCAACTCCTCTTGAATCTTCTGACATCATCGAGGAGCAAATGAGTGCTATTGAGAGAGGGATTGATTATCTTATGGAAAGGCGTAAAAGAGCTCCAGTACAAATCCATCGAGAAGCAAACAATTCCACCAACCACCCAACACCTTTTTCGGAATCCCCAAGTCGTGAGTAAAACCCCAATTCCGAAAGGTGCTTCCGCTCTACTTCCCCAATACCACTCTCACCAAGCTTTAAGGAACAAATGAGGGAGTACATGGCAGCTCATACGGAGAGATTAGCCAAATTTGAAGAGGAGGTTTATAGGCAGACAGAGGAAATGCAAGCAAAAATGACGGAGATGATGAACCTGGTAAAAGAATATACCAAAACAAAAGTTCCCGAAAAGGTGCTAGTAAGAAGCAACGATTGTCCTCCCACTTCGTTTGTTAACGCCATTTCCATTATGCCTGAGGATGGAAAGGTTGAGGTCAGGAAAACTGAGGAAAGCAAGAGGGAGGAGTCTGAACCTAATGATGAGCCTGAGACCATTGAGTAATACCTTAAGCACGAAATTAACAGAAAAACCATTGCAAACCAAGTAAACAACTTTAGGTACAATGAGGTTCTTAGGGAATCCCTTGAAGGAAAAATAGCAGAAGAAGAGTATGACGCCCTGCCTATGGGACCTCTGTATGAGTTGGTTCTAAAAAAACCATTAACAAAAAAACGATACACCACAGGGAACTTCATGATACCATGTAGCATAGGTGATATTGATAATATAAATGCCTTAGCTGATCAGGGGACTGATGTGAACATAATGCCATTATCAATCTATAATAAGTTAACTAAGGAGAAGCCAGCCAAGACCGATCTTAGACTTTCCTTAGCTAATCACACCTATGTCTACCCCATAGGAATCGCGGTAGATATTCTAATAGAGGTGGCTAATATCGTTTATCCGGTGGATTTCGTGATCATAGATGTTGAGGAAGATAGAAACATGCCACTCATTCTTGGGACACCATTTCTGGCCACCGCCAAGGCAACCATCAAATGCGGGGAGGGAATCATGATACTTAAAAGCGGGAAAGGGTACGCTAGGATACCCATCATTCCAAGGTATCCTCTTAAGATCATGGAGATGATTACGGGTGGAAATCCACAAGCCCCTGGCAATATAGTTGAGAAGAAAATGAATGATTGGGAAAAAGGGCTTAGGGATTTTATGGTTCAAGGACTGTATGCAACATTGTGGAAACCCGATAAGAAGTTAGGAAATAATCCCACTTCGATACCAAAGGCACAAAGGAACCCTAAGGAATTTCTAAATGGACAAAAAGTAATTTTGTACAAATCACGGATAAGGGCATTACAAGGTAGAAACAAACCAAGATGGTTTGGGCCTTTTACAGTGAAGGAAACCAATCTAAAGGATAAAACCGTCACCATAATAAACGACATTGGCAAGGAATCCATGGTAAGCATACAACGTCTACGCCCTTTCGACGAAGGGAAAGCAAAGGAAGAAGATAACGGTAATGAAGTTACGTAGGAGCACGACTACTAGTCTAGCTACAAGACTCATAAATAAAGAAAAGCGCCTCGTGGGAGGCAACCCATGCTTAATTGTTTGCTTGTTTGTGTGTCATATATCTTTTATTGATTGCTTATTCTCATGTTTAAATTTGTAAAAATGCTTTATTTTGTTTTTAACCTCGTCTTAATTGCATATAAAGGTATTTTACATAAAGGATAAGTGTAGGGAGAATTACACATGTTTTCAAAAGAAACGTAAACATGAGAATAGCAATTCATTAAAAGATATATATATGTGTTTGTTCGAGTCAAATGCTTGTATTGAGTCATAATGGATGTTTTGCAGAAATTTTTCCAGATTCTAAAGATGTAAATTTTCAAGAATTTATCCAGAAAATCGCAGCCCAGTTTTTGTCAGGATAACCTGATGGCGTCAGGATCGCAACCTGACGGCGTTAGGAAGGAGTAAAAACAACAGATTACTTTTTCTCGTTTTCTGAGCTACTTATAAATTTTTAGAATTTTCCAGGTCTTAATTTTCCAGAAATTCTGTAAACATCCATTCCATAAGCATTATATCCTAGTTTAGTCAAGTCTTATATATATTATTACCGCCGATTTGACGCGAAGGTTTTGTTTGTTTTCTTCAAGTGTGCAGGTTTTATTTATCAAGAAGAAGATACATAAGGTTGGAAGGAGCTTTTAACGCATACATTCTTCTTGGAAAGGATTTAACCACCACTTTACACGGATCCTACCGAGCTAATCAGGGGAGTATTAGTTTCTTTCGTTTTTCATTACCTTCCATTATCATAACTTTGATACTTTCGGGGAACATTGGGGACAATGTTCAGTTTAAGTGTAGGGAGGGAAAATAAAACGGAAACTTTGAAACTATGCTTATCCTTGATTATTTGCTTTGTCCAATTGTATTTGTGTAATAAACCATGAGAAAATGTCGGTTAGGGTAATTTTGGCACCAAATTTAAAAATTTTCATGACATATAGGAGTGGGCCATTAGTCTTAACAAAAGCGTCTCACGGATAGGAAGTTGCATGACTAGCACAAAAACCCTTTACCACCTAAATTCCATCCAAAATGTGAGGATCGCCCTTAGATTAGTAGGAATTAAAGCATTCAACTTTAATGCTTAGAGTGTGAACCGATAGTATAATAGATTCTAGAACTTGTTTTGTGATGCATTACGAGATCGCTAGTAAGACTACATTTGTGTAGTTAGGAATAACTAAATGATAAGAGGCATTAGGATAACCCTTGTTTGATACCCGTAATATAATTACTTCTTCCACATCGGTTGAGTAATTCCCCCACACCCTTTGCGTTGTACTCATCTTTAGTACACGATACCCCTAGTTAACCCCTCAGAGCCTATCCTTTTCGCGGTTCTCGTGATGTTTCGGTTTTTCCAGAATATCAATGAAGAGCATTGTTTACACCCCACCCCCAAATGAACACCCAAATCTCCTTAGCCTACCCTGTATGCACTCACTTTTAGTGCATTATTGTTATCACCCTAAACCCTTAGTTCAATTATCTAGTTGCTTGCATGAGTTGCTAAGTCGAGTCATATCCTTTGTACACAGTTTTGGGACGATTGGGACTCATGGAAAAAGTTAAAGTTTAATGACTGGAAGGGAACGTTAAATTCCCTTATTTGCGTAATAATGTACCCCAAGTGTTTTGATCTTTTCAATTCGGGTCAAATTAGTGTTAGAGTAATAAAAACTCAAGTGTAGGGATTTGCCTATAAATCCCTATCATTTTGATGTTACCGTAGAGGATGGTAGAGTAAAAGTGTATGAAAAAAAAAAAAAAAAAAAAAAAAAAAAAAAAAAAAAAAAAAAAAACGGGCTACCATCCTACATCTATCCTTTAAATTTATGATTGTGTGTTTCAGTTATCTAGAGTTTAGAGTGTCGAGTCTTGGCTTAGCAACGCCATTCTTCGTATGCTTGTAACATAGAGATTTTTGACTTGCCACCACTAAATAGCCTATCCCACCAAACCCTTTGTTTCCCTACCGTAAGCTTAACATTACAACCCTTTAAAAGACCTCTTTGATAGTCTTTCCTAGGTGCTTACGCCAAAGCGATGGAGGTTTGATCTATTCTCAAGCCTATGGTAATCTATGTACTAGGACCGGTTAATGAGTGTTTATCTTCCATTTCCACTTTGATATATTTCATATACACCCGAGAGATGTGAGTATCCAAACATCCCATGTGAGGTGCTAGTATATAATTTCCATGCTTGTTATGACTTTTGCGAGGCTTATATGTGTTGTGGACTGTTTTAAACCAATGCTTCATGACCCCTAACTTATAAATTAATTGGCTAAAAGCACATTTGCTTGAGGACAAGCAAATACCAAGTGTAGGGATATTTGATAAGGTTTTAAAATGTACCTTTTTGAGGAGTCGTTTAAGCCCTTATTTGATCACTTTTGTATCCGTTATTACTTAATATCGTTCCTTTTCACTTTTTAGGTCTCTTGAAGGCAAATTGCTGGAATGGCACTTATTTGGACGAAAAGGCGCGAATATACGAAGAAAATGGCCAAAGTCAAGAATCGAGCCACTCAGACTGCTGAAATACAATGGGACGGCGTCAGGTTCTACAAGTGACGGCGTCAGGTGTTATCTGTGACGCCGTCGCATAACTTTTGTGACGGGGCAGTAGCCAAATTGCTTATTTTCAAGTGACGGTGTGACGGTGTCAGGCTTTAAAAGAGTAGGTCGTCGCAACTCAGACGGCCTAGATTTGATCCAGACGGCGTCAGAGACTGAAGGGGACGGCATCACAAGCACAAGGTGACGCCTTCGCAAGACTAACGTGGCCAAGACGAAACCCTAATGATGGCGACCCGACGGCGTCACAAATCATAAGGTGACGCCGTCACGATTGTAATCTTATATATAGAATCTGAATTTTTCAGTTTTAGTGTGTAGTCTTTTGGAGTAAAAACCTAAACCGAACCAAGGCTGTCTTGTACAGTATTTTAGGGTTCCAAACCATATCTTACATCAAGATAAGTGTTTTACTTCATTAATTCAATTATGTCTTCAATTATTTGTGTGTATGCTTGCATGTTCTCCATGTCCGGCTAATTTACTTGTGTGTTTGCTTAGGGAATATGAAACTTAATTATTGAATATTGATTGGTTGTCTCTTATCTTAATTGTTAATGATCTAGTAATGCGATAGGTCATTCGTTGTGTAATTAATGCTTGATTAATCTTTTTGAACCTTGGACTATGACACTTAGAGCAGTTATAGGCTAAATCATCCAAAGAATGCCTTAGAGTTAGAGTTTATAATTCCTAGAGGTTTTTGTAGACGAGACCCTTTGGTAAGTTCAAAGAGTTCGGGATAAATGCATACCCTACGACTTTAGACACACAACGCGATTAAGAATAAGGACGTGACAATTCAACCATCAATAGGAGATAATTAAGGAGTAATAAAACCTAAGTGAACACATCTTTAAACTATCATACGAGCACACAATAATTAGACATAGACTACATACACCTTAGATTAGATAATTAGAGTAATCGGTAGAAATACCGACCCCCAAATCCAAACCCCGAGATTCGTACCTTTCCATTTTCTAAAAAAACATAAAAAGATAAAAAATAATCTTCCTCAACCCCAACCTTAGCGTAGTAACTTCTCACTAGCATTCCTATTCCCCTAGAGAACGATATCAATACCCGTGGCTTACCCTAATACTACACTACAACGATTAGGTTCACTGCCTAGGGTGTTATAAAACTTGCTCGAAGAAAAGGAAGTTCCTTTAACCCCGAACGATGCGTGTAGCGTTATCAATATGCTCAACTTTTCAGGCGCATTGCATCTCGACATGGGGCCATGATTTTAGGTACTTTTTCAAGAGGTCACGCTGTTTCTTGTTTTTAGCTCAATAATACATCGCCACATCATGATGTTAATTTAGCTAAAAACAAGAAACAGCGTTAAAAACAAATGATCAATGTTAATTGGTTTTAGCTTAATTGTTTCGGTTGTTGGCTCAAATAAATCCATATTGCAGACCTAGCTACAGAAAATTAGCTTCTTTAAAGAAATGTCTGCCAGACATACCAGTATGAGCATTGACGGCTACTGCTTTTCCTAAATGAGTCTTATAATCCCTAAAATGCACCGTCATGTGCTCAGAGCAATGATCTACAGTTACCATCATACCCAACTTTTGCCATGAGTTATCTTATTTGTCTCTGAACATGATTTCTTTTCCGGTGAATTTGTTGAATAAAAAATTTATTTTTTTCTTCATGCAGGGTTCAGGCAGATTTGATAGAGTCATTGAACATGGAAACTCTTTAATCCTTAAATCATCATTTAATCGCCCAAATATATATTACGAAAGTTAGGCCAATTGGCTTGTTGTGTTGTCTTTGCTTTTAAGTCACCTTGTTACCTTACTTACTTTTCTTATGATGCTCTACAGTTTGATTCAAAGACCTTATAACTGACCCATATGTTGATCTGACTGATCTAATTAAATCTTAAATCTTTTGGAGACTTCTGTGGGTTCGTGTACTATCTTGAACGTGCAACATGTGATGATTTGGATTCTGATTTATCAAAAAATAACATTTCTTGTACTAGTACGTACTTGTTATTTACCTTTCTCTTTGACTTAATCTTGAGAGGTCCTTACAAACATGTTTTTTGTCTCTGTATATGTTTTCAGCATATCAGACAGGGTTGAACAATAAGTTGCAGCTTCTATATTGGATGATTGAATTTCTGCCAAAACACAAGTTATAGTGGCTACAGTGGATTTTGGGTATGGTTTACTTCTCTCTCTACAGTGAAGCTGAAGCAAAGCATGCTGTTGATACAAAAGTTGGGCATTCCTTGTTTGGACTCCGGTTCTCATATCAATTAGACCTTGATGCTTGAACCGTTAGGCTTATCGTGGGATTGTCTCCCACGATTATCCTACGGCATGAGAGTAAGTAATCGGTTTTTAGGGTTTAATTGAGAGTTAGGGTTTTAGATCATACCTTTAATGAGGGCCGGGATGCCCCTTATATACACACAAAATCCTTGTTGGTTTCGTGTTCCCCCAACCTTCGGCGTATCCCACCTAAATCGGTTGGCTAATGCATATCCCATCAATAAGAGATATCCGATATCCAAAACTATAAATAACTTTGGGTTTGGGCCTTCATGAGGCCAAACCGTTACCGGGTTAGCCCATTCGTACTGGGCTCGATTTCTAGTAGCGTTAATTGGTCGGGTTCATGACCTGAATACGGACTATACGTCATCATGTCCCCCTAGTCTAGTATGCGCAGGGTGAAACCCGTGGATGCTAGACTAATAATTGTAGCTCACGTATTCCCCAAGGCGTAGCGGAGAAGCTTCAAAGGTTTCCCACCGTAAAGAAGATTCGGTGAATCCATTCAAAATATGTCAAATACATTCCTCTTAAAACGTGGGAAAGTGAATGGAAAGTGTGCCATGTAAGCAACTCCTATCCACACGTTTGGAGAAAGTGGGATCCACGTGTCGATCATCTCGTGGATGTAAAACCCTATATAAACTTCCGCCTCACTTTTACTGTGATTATCACAGTAAAAATCATTTCCGCCATTGTTAAAAAACTCGAACTATCAACCAAGAAACCCAGAAACTTTTAAAGGTAACCGCGCGTGTGCATCTGAAACCTTATTATGGTTCGTGGATTAACTGACTTTGCATCTGATATGACTGAGGATGAACTTCGTGAGTTCACCTCGGATTATTATATCCCGCTTGCACTACATCCGGTAGTTCTGGCTGCGCAGGCATCGATAGCAGATTTCCCTGAAGGGAAAGTGGGGGTATACACACGTTTTTTTGAATTCGCGAATCAATGTGTGCCCATCTCTTTATTCTTGTGCGACGTATTAAATTACTATCGCTTACACATATCCCAGCTGCACTGTATAGGTACAGCAAAAATAACCAACTTCGAGGTTAATTGCCGGTTGTTGGCGATTAACCCCACTATCTATCTCTTCCGCGCGTTTTACCATACTACGTGGTCAAACGGGTGGGTTTCGTTTGCTAAGCGCGCAGGGCGGCTGCAATGTTACACTGATAAACTAGACGCGCTTAGGAACTGGAGAGAAAAATTCTTCTGGGTTGATGAGGCGGTGTTCCCTTGGCGTTTTGCCTTCTATACCCAAAGTTCGCTACCGAAGGATGAGCGCCCCCTCCCTGGAACATACAGCGTTGATGATGCGGAAACGATAAACGCCAATCGTATTCCCATCAATTCCTACCCCGAGGAATTTTTGGTGCACATGGGCATCAGCCATAACTATTTCGATAGGCCTGATGAGGTGCCAACCTTCTTAGACGCGGATGACCAGGGTGGGTGCTCGTCCTTCGTACTCCTTTGCTTTATTAATGTGAGCCTTTCTAGTCACCTTTGTACTTTGTATGACTTGTTTTTGTTTGTTTCTTGATGCGCAGAGATGGATTTGTTCAGCATTGTGCAATTGACGAAACCTCGCCAGGTTACCGTGGGGGTGCACCCGTTGAGAAAGGGGGAAGTCCCTATTCTGGAAGCTACTGTGGGGCGCACCATGAAGATGCAGCTGGAGGAACCGATGGGTGATTATTCCATGGCGCTGGAGGCAATCCCTCTGCGCAGCGTGCCCAGCCCTAGGGTACTTTCGCCTGTAGCAGAGCTTTCACGCGCAAATGTAGTGGAGGGCATGGAAGTCTTCCAGGAAGAGAAAGAGGAAGCAGACCAAGGGGTCAAGCGCAAGAGGGTGCCTGGTGATGATGGTGCAGGCTCGTCTAGGAGGAAACGCCCTGTCATTCATGACGTGGAGTCATCATCAAATGAATCATCGCCCCTCCGCATAACTGAGACTACTCATCCCAAGTAAGTATTGTCGCCGAAACACTTAGTGCATCCGTATTTGTTGTATCAAAATAATCATAAAATTTCTCTGTTTGCGTGCAGTGTTGAAACTGCTGGGAGTACTGCTGGGCAGTCTGTGAAGTCACCACCCAAGGCAAGTCCTATTCGCACTGAACTTCCCGCGCCAGAAGACCAGGGTGTTGGGATATGCCAATGGATCAACTTGTTGAGGAGCTATGTTTGGCTGCTGCGCACCAGGCTACATTGGTCGCGCAGCTAAAGTCAAGATATGTTGGGGAGAGTAGCCATAGCGCGCATAAGGACAAACAGATTACGTTGCTGGAGGCACGTTTGGCTAGTGCTTAGGTTGAGGTAGAGGCGGCGAGCTCTTATTCCTGAAAACTTGCTGAGGAAAAAATGTCTTTGCTGAACCAAGTGAGCCAGGAGCGTGCCGCGTTAGAGGATTATAAGGCTACTTGCGTCTGGGCTCTTGGATATTTGGAGAACGAGAAAAATGAGCACTTCTCGCGGCTGGGAGAGTTTTGTGCAGTCGTGGAGGGAATGTTGGAGAAGCAGGAGATGAAGCTTCGCAAGCTCAGCATTGAGTATGATGAAGAGTTGTATCCGCAGTTAGTTTCATCAATCGCTAAGAGCAGGTGGCTCATCAGCCATGGTTTGCGCCTTGCTGCTAGCTGCCCTAACTACTTTGGAATCTTGAGAGGTAGTGGACGCCTTCGGGGGTGTCGTACAGTGCGCGCTAGCACGTGGCAAGGCAGAGACTATAAAAGAGCTTCATGAGGGTGGCCTCTTGAAAGTGCATGTCGCACAGGTGCCTGGGTATAACTAGCATGCATATGATGATCTGGTCGCTGCAATGGAGAAGATGAAGCTGTTGGAGCTTCCTATGATTGCAGAGCTAGAGCGCGACCAGGATTATCCCATAGGTGTGATTATGGAGGGATTAACCTTGGCCCGCCACCGTGCTGATAATGCAGAGGCGCAACCTGACCTTTTTTTGAAGCCTAATGAGTTACAGCTGCAAGTGCCTATCTTCGCTCGCCCCCGCGACATCCTGAACCCCTTTGCTCTTGAGAAGGAAATTCCTTTGAAAGAGTCTTTAGAGGCCCATGCCACGAGGCTCGCGAAGAAGAAGGGCGTGAAGGGAAAGGCCATTTTGTGTGGTATTGGCGCAGCGCATCTCCCCAGATCTGACGGGGTACATGTTAGTGTTGCCACGGTATCGCGCCAGGATTATGATTTGTTGAAGAAACTGAAGGAGGCTGGGGACGCTGCAAGCCATGTGGAGAGCTCATCTCTTAGGCGTTGTAATAGTATATAGGTTATAGCCTTTTTGAAAATATCCTTTTGTAAGAACTCGTGGTCCTTAATAAAATTTTCCTTTTGTTGAAGGTGTGTTGAGCTGAGTGTGGTTGCGACTTATAATTTTTGTACTTAGTTATCCGTCTTTGCATGAAAAACGTACTCGTTGTCTAAGAATCAAACGGTTGTATAAGCGCGAAGAATATATGAAGTCCATAATCATGTATGAAAGTCATGATCTAACATACTTGAAACATAATGTCTAAGTACTTGTATCATAATCGTGTATGGTCTGATATGCAGCGTACTGTAAATATCATATTAAGGAGTCATGAGTCTTGATTCCTATTTTGTTAAACGCGCACAGTATGCATTGTTGCGCATCCATCGTGGAATGCGCATTGAACTTATTCCAACGTCTTGAAAAAGAAGGTGTTTAACAAGGATGCATGATCCAATGTTGATGGGTTTGCAACCCTCTTACTCAATGAGTTATTTAGTAGGTTTACTCATCCTGTTACCATCGTGGGTTTATTAAGTGCATGCACGCCATGTAGGCAAAAGATAAGATAACAACAATGTTAAGACATAAATAAGATGTAAATAACAAATTGAAATGTGTCGCGGAGTTAGCTAGAAACCGCGACGTTTTATTAATACTTGCAAGTTTTGGTAAGAAGAAAAAAGACATTTGCCTAAGTAAAACATAATGTAAATACACGGATATTTATTGAGCACTATACTAAAGTGCAGTGATGTCCGTGCGCTGGGCCGTAGCCGTTCCTAGAGATAACATCGTTTGAGATTGCAGATGTTCCATGTGCGTGGTAGCTCACGACCATCCATGTCACGCAGCTTGTACGCACCCTTTCCTAATGCTTCAATGACCTCATAAGGTCCTTCCCACTTCGGTCCAAGTTTTCCTGTATCTTTTGCATGGCTCGCATCATTAGCGTAATATACAAAGTCACCTGGTCTGGATGAGGTGCTTCGAACCTTAGCGTCATAGTATCCTTTCATTTTTGACTTAGCTCTCGCCTCGCATATAGCTGCTCGTTCGCGCCTTTCTTCCAGCAGATCCAAGTCAATGCGCCGTTCATCGTCATTGGTTGTAACATTAACTTTGGCAGTACGAATAGTTGGCATCCCAATTTCGATTGGTATGACGGCTTCTGTCCCATAGACAACAGAAAAGGGAGTGTCTCCCATGGTGATTTTGATTGTCGTGCGGTGCGCCCACAAGACATGTGATAACTCCTCCACCCACCTTCCTTTGTGTTTGTCTAAGCGTGCTTTAATTCCTTCGCCCAGACTTTGATTTGCACGCTCGACTAAACCATTGGTTTGTGGGTGTTTAACCGACGCGAAGTGCTGTGCTATATTTAGTTTTTCGCACCATTCCTTGAAAGGGTTGTCACAGAATTGTTTCCCGTTGTCCGAGATAATTTCCCTATGTAATCCGAAACGGCATACGATATTTTCCCAAACAAACTGTTTTACCTGATTTCCTGTGATTGTCGCGACCGCCTTTGCTTCAATCCACTTGGTGAAATAGTCTACAACCACTATAAGGAATTTTAATCCCCCTGCTGCAACAGGGAATGGGTCGGCAATGTCGATACCCTATTTATAGAATGGCCATGGCGACGTAATAGGAGTTAGTTCCTGTTGTGGTTGGCGTGGAATGGGTCTGTGAACTTGGCAGTTGCCACACTTTCTTATTAAGTCCCGCGCGTCACGGTGCATCCTAGGCCAGTAGTATCCTGACCGTAAAGCGCGCGCCACAACGGACCATGGTCCTGAGTGCATACTACATGAGCCAGCGTGGATCTCTCGGAGTACGTAATCTGCTTGGAGGGGTCCGACGCATTGAAGCCATGGTTGTAGAAATGAACGCCGATATAGTATACCGTCCTTAAGTTCAAACCTCTGTGATGTGCGCCATACTCGTCGGGCGTCCTTCTGCTCTTGGGGCAATACGCCCTTACTTATAAACTCGACTATTGGAGTCATCCATGTAGGACCTTGATCCTCTATCACCGTGGATATTTCCATCTCGGAGATGGACTTGCTCTTCAGCGTTTCCACTAACACTTGTTTTGACAGGTGCGCAAAGCTTGTGGATGCAATCTTGCTCAGTGCATCCGCCTTTCTGTTTTTCCCTCTAGGGACTTGTTTGATGGTAAAACTGTCAAAACTCTGGATTAGTGACTTGGTCTTGCCGAGATATTGAATCATGTTTTCCTCTTTAGCCACATACTCGCCCAACACATGGTTGGCTACTAGCCGGGAATCCACATTTGCTTCTAGGTTGCGTATGCCCATTCAAGCTGCAATGCGTAATCCGGCAATTAGGGCTTCATACTCGGCCTCGTTGTTTGTGGCTGTGAATTCAGAACGCAGTGCGTAAGTGAATTTCATTCCTTCTGGACTTGTGAGGATAAGGCATGCGCCTGACCCATCCACGCATGAAGATCCGTCGGTGAATAGTATCCATGGTTCTTGTAGTTCCACCTTGATTTCTAAAGGCGCATCATCAGTACCCGGTTTTTCGATGATGAAGTCTGCTAGTATCTGCCCCTTAACTACAGTGCGTGGTTTATAGGAGATGTTATGCTCTCCTAGCAACACGCTCCACTTCTGTAGTCGTCCTGATGCATCGGGTTTGGAGATGATTTGCTTGATAGGTTGGTCTTTGATCACCGCTATTGGGTGCGCTTGGAAGTACCTACGCAGTCTTTTGGCGGCGAATACTAATGCTAGGACCAACTTCTCCATTGTTCTATAGTTAACCTCCGTCTTCTTTAGTGCTTTGCTTACAAAATATACCGGTGTTTGTACTGAATTCCCACTACAAGAAAAGTGGCTTTTTAGGACCCCCATAAGCGTCATAAAATGTTACTTTTTAGGACCTTTCATTTAATAGGACCAAGGATGAAAGCGTTTCATGTAAGGCGGTTGTAATAGGTCCAAAGCGTCCTAACCCTTATGAAACCAATTTTATGGTCGTATTATATGTCTATGAACAACACAAATAGCGTCCTAATAAAACCATATTAGGACACTTTTACAATGTTTTAACATGTGATTACCTACTTTTAATCTTTTGAGACACATAAAAACGTCCTTAAAAGTATTGTTAGGACGCTTATGATGTAACATCATAGCTATTTTAGCAACCAAGAAAAGGGTACTAATAACTCAAATAAGATTATGATACCAATTTTATGGTCGCATTTTTGGTCTATAAACAACACAAATAACGTCCTAATAAAAACATATTAGGACACTTTTCCAATGTTCTAACATGTGGTAACCTACTTTTAATCTTTTGATACACATACAAGCGTCCTTTAATGTTAATTCTTAAGACGGTTATCATATACCATTATAGTTACTTTAACACCAAGAAAAGGGTCCTAATATCCCAAATACGATTATGAAACCAAATTTATGGTCGCATAATATGTCTATGAACAACCAAATAACGTCCTAATAACAACATATTAGGACACTTTTACAATGTGACTTGTTGCTAAATTAAAAATAACATTTATTCATATTTTCGAAAGCCTGTATAGATATGTAAATACCAATATACTGTATAAACCAATTTACATAATTTACACACAAAAAATATGGGAACCAATACACTATTTATTCCATAATCATAAATGTACTTAACAATTACATTCTAAATTGATATTCTACTAGACACCAACAAATTATACCCAGCCTAATAAATGTAGCATACTAAACATGTTCTAAGACATATAAGTTAAGAGGAAACAAGTAAGTCTATCGAAAACTAAGAACTCGGCTGTCGCATAAGCTTCCAAAATCTGCAAATTCGATCAAACATCCACTATCTATCCAGGTAAATAGGTAAATATTTCAGGTTTAACTCTGTACCTACAAGAAAAAAAATACAACAGTGAGACACTCGTGGCTGACAATAAATGAGTGATACTTATCCTAGATAAGCGAAAAGCTAACCTTTTATTGTAGCTCACCCTTGGTGTTGGAGTTAACTGAAAACGTATGCTACGAATCAATGTTATAAACTGAAAGAAGTAAAAAAGTACTCTTAATACTTATACACTTCAATAAATCAATTCAATATTAAGAATACATAGTTTAAAAAGACATCCAAACAAAATTAATGGGAGAGTTCAAGAAGATAATGCATTAAACATTAGAGAGTTTGACTTATGGAAAAATATGCACAGTATACTATCAAGCCAAAAAATAATATGTACAAATCCAATAGATAACATGACATAGATTACAAGTTTAAGACACCCGAAACGCACTCGTCCCTTGTTACTTTTTCCGCCACTTACTCTTATTGATTAGAGGTGGTTTAAAGTGATCAAAGAACATGTATCATCAAAGAACACTACCTAAATCAATAACACCATACCTTTAATACCAAAAAACAATCAACCTACAAAGAGGCATGCTCCTTTACTGGTCCAACAGATAAACACTAATGACTAATCTAATGAGATATATCATTCAACCAAATTAGTAATAAAAAAAATACAAAAAGATGCAACATTAGTAATAAAAAACAAATATAAAGAGACCAACAACTTCACAAAAACAAGCAAGAGCACCAAATCAAAGCAGCAACAATCACAAAACACTCATAAAGATGTTGAGAAACAAAATGAACAAAAACCCATCTCGCATCTAAAACAAATCGAAGTCTTTCAATACAAAACACTCCATTTAACAATTACAAAAACCAAAGTAATTAGATAGAAGATACCAAACCTAGTCTCTGGACCAACAGAGATCGATGAGAATGAACAGAGACGCAAGCCCACCAAGTTTCACTGAAATACCAATTAAACAATGCAAAAGTGTTCGTCATAACTCATGACAGCATATTACTAATTAACAAAACAATTTTGCTTTGAGGTTTTGGATCTGAAAAAAATAGAAAAGAATAAGCCAAACAAATCTTTCATGACAAAAACATAAGGCATGAATGTATTGAGCGAACAGTCGATGATGGAAAAGGAGGAACAATGATGACCGATGATGGATGAATGAGCCCGATCTGTGAGAGGCGGCTGTGCGTGGTATATGGATAGAAACAAGTAGGGTTTCATAATAAGTACTTATATTTTCTTTTTAGTTTTTGGTTTAATTCAATTTTCGTTCAAGTTTTTTGGGGGAAAGTAGTCAAAAATTTTGGGGGGAGTGAAATTTTTAGTTTATGCGGGAACTAAATATTGATTTCAGGCTGAAATTATTTTTAATAATTAGTTGGATACCCGCGCACAGCAGCGGCGATAAATATAGTTATATAATAAATATATTAAATGAATTGTTAACCCAACTCTCCCCGTAATTCCCTACGCGCTTAGTGAATTCATTTCACAACACTCCAAATGTATATTTGTTAGTTGTATGTGTTTGTTTGGATTTTTCGTATCTTTCCCGTGACATCATTATTCCCGCATATAAAAATACTTTCACAATCTCTTACCCGTCAAACACTCTTCCAAAAGTAAATGATTTTGATACATCAAGTTTGTATTGATTAAAAAAAAAAGTTAAAGTTATAAAAATTTGAATCAAAATAAAATAAACATACTAAAAATGTAATAACTAAAAAGTCATAAAAATATGTAAAAATGGATGTTGAATTAAAGAGCACAAAATTTTAGAAAATATGGTAAAATTAGATCATAAAAAATTAAACGAATAAAAATAGTACATGTTTTTATGTATATTGAATTGGTTAGAGGTGGTTTCGATGGAACAATGGATATTGAATTGGTTAGAGGTGGTTTCGATGGAACCGTTGTGGACAACAATGACTTAGTTATTGCCGATGAAGAAGATCCAGTTGAAGAAGCTTAATGATTTCAATTAGCTAAATAATAATAGTCCCTGTTTTTATGTAAAATTAGTTGTTAAGAATCAATGACAATCCTCATTACTGTTTGTATAACTCTTTCTTATACATTTCTTATTTAAATTTAGGTAATTTTAACTTTTTAGCTTCTTGTTATTTATATTTTCACTTTGAGATCTCAAAACAACCCTGCTTAAGGGGTATTTGGCTCAAATGGGTCAAACGGGTCAATATGGCTTATCACTGTTTGGCTCAAATGCCCATATTAAGAGCTTAATTTCTGCTTATTCACTGTTGTTTCTCTTCTGTTTTTTGTTTCCTTTAGTAGCTTGTACTACTGACTAGAGAATTCTTAGCTTAATTGGGATTCTAGATCTTATCTTGTTGCTTTAATTTGGTCTGCTAATCACCCCATTAGGACTGAGATGCCCTGCATTCAGTCATTTTTGTTTTTTAATCAAGCCTAGTTTATTTTGTGAGTGCAATTCTGGCTTAGTATAGTACAGCAATAATGCACTAAATTAACCATTATCATTGATAGATAAGGACAATACAAAGACAGATAACCCATACATAACTTCCAAAAGATTGAGACATGTAACAATACAAAGACAGATAACAAGTGTCCTATTATGGTGTATCAAGTTTTGATACCCAAGTATCAAGTGTCATACTAACTAATGTTTAAATAAAACTTTTGTAAATAAGCGTTCTAAAAAACTGATGTTTTATGACTCAAATAAAGGAGTGTTCTATTATGGCGTAGGATAATAAAACCACAACAAATAAGCGTACTATAAAGGTTAATGTTAAAAGACACAGTTGTCAAGGGTCCTGTTAATTTTTTTTTAAATAAAACTTTTGCAATTAAGTGTTCTATAAAACTGAATAAGCGTTATAAAAAGCGGATGTTTTACGACTCTAAAAAGATGTGCCATATTGTGGTGTATCATAAACAAACCATTATGAATAAGCGTTCTATAAAGGTTAACGTTATAAGACGCTATTGTCAAGGGTCCTATTCACTTTTCTTATAAAAAAAACGTTTGCGAATAAGTGTTCCATAAAAAAAACGCATGCGCCTTTTCTTATCTTCTAAGAAATCGCTAATGCGCCGAGTGAACGCATCCACCTTTTGGTGGCGCCATGGAAGAGACATATCTTCCTCCTCCTGGTCGCGATATCTTCCCCTGGACTTCCAGTGTCCTGTTTCGCTGTCTTCGTTGTCCGAGGAATCACCAGAGGACGAGCCTCTCTTCTTTCGGCGCTTGCGCCGACTGTCCTCGGAATCCGAGCTTGAAGAGCTTTCACTTGGGGAGTGCCGTCGTCCGAGTCTGTCATAAGTCTAGCGTGGACATTGGTACGCCGTCCGCCCTCTTCGTATTCTTCCAGATACTACAGGTCAGCTGCTTCATCGTTCTCAACTCTCTTCCCGATCTTGGTAAACACTGGGGGGCGGCAACTATCCTTCCCGCGCCTCTCTTTCTGATGACGCGATGGGGATGTCTCATACTCCGTGTCGAAGTTTAGTCGGTGTTGCAGGCTTTGACTCGACCTCTTTTTTGCCTCTTCTTGCATGAGGGCAGCCAGGGTTTCGTAGTTTTGAGACACGAAGTCACTTGGCGCTAGTTCAGGCGCAACTCCTTCTAGCGCGAGGGTGTCTGTTTCCACATTTGGACCCCTGTTTCGTAGAGGCGCGCCCGGCGTTTTTGTGAGGTCCTTTTCTAGCACCGATTGGTGGAGAGTGGTAAAAAGGGTGCGCAGTGGATCTTCTGCGCTGGCGGTTGTTGTACTGGCATGGGTTGTCCCCGTGAGTGGTTCCACTGCCGTGAAGACCAGATCCGAGCCTGACCCTTGGTTTCTGGTCGCATTGGTTGTTCCAGAAGCCTGCTTAGAGGCTGATCCACTTTGCTGCTTTTTCCCTTGTAAGTCACTATGCGATCACTGGCCTAGGTTTCCGTGCTTTGTCATTCTAGTTCTTAGTGATTGGTCCCACGGATGGCGCCACTTGTTGATACAAAAGTTGGGCGTTCCTTGTTTGGACTCCGGTTCTCGTATCAATTAGACCTTGATGCTTGAGACCTGCGCACTAAGTAAACAGAAAACACCGTTAGGCTTATCGTGGGATTGTCTCCCACGATTATCCTCTGGCGTGAGAGTAAGTAATCGGTTTTTAGGGTTTAATCGAGAGTTAGGGTTTTAGATCGTACCTTTAATGAGGTTCGGGATGCCCCTTATATACACACGAAATCCTTGTAGGTTTCGTGTTCCCCAACCTTCGGCGTATCCCGCCTAAATCGGTTGGCTAATGCATATCCCATCAATAAGAGATATCCAATATCCAAAACTATAAATAACTTTGGGTTTGGGCCTTCATGAGCCCAAACCGTTACCGGGTTAGCCCATTCGTACTGGGCTCGATTGCTAGTAGCGTTAATTGGTCGGGTTCATGACCCGAATACGGACTATACGTCATCACATGCCAATAAGCACGAGTTTCCATTCATATGTGATGTTTTATGTTTTTTTCAAGTTGGGGTTGCTGCCCTGGAAAGTTTCTAGTGCATCCTGATATAATGTGACAGTGTTACGCTTTCAGGATGGTAAGCCCTCTGTTAATACTACAAGGTATGTTTACGGGAATAGTTTGTCTAAATGCATATGTTGGCTAGTCATGATTATAAATACTGAGTTAACTCTACTTTTGGGTCCTTCCATTGCAGGTAGCTAGTTGTGTGTAAAACTGTGTGAGTTAGTTTTGGCTCAGGTATACAATTGCATTAAAATGCTGCAAGCCGGAAAATGGTTGCATTTTATAAGTTGCTTACAGTTTATTGGATGTTTACATGAGTTACATGGTACATCTTTTTATAGATTCCAGATTCAATGACTATAGTAGCAGATAATCCTCGAGGAGTCTGAATTGAAGGATTTGCAGGAAAGAGTTTGCGGGCAAGTTTAGTCATTTTTTTCTATCGTACATTACGGGCAGCAACAACATATTCAAAGATTGTGTGTTATAAGAAGGTTGTCTTGATAATCATGTTTTTAGTCTTTATTCATGTTAAATGTTCTATTTCTTTAATAACATTGTAGACAAATTGGTGCAATTGTTGGTATGTTATGGGTATTGATTATATTCTCTGTTTTGTTTGGATTATTTTGCGTTATTTTAAAAAGCTAAGAATTTTAGTTTTCAATTTTGAGTTTTGCTAAAAGTAAAAGGGTACGAAGAAACCGAGCATTTTGTGGTTGTTGGTAAATGTAGATAGTGACGACTTTTTGGTCACTAATTAACCAAAATAGTGACCACCATTTCGTCTCTGGCAGATTTAGTGACCAGATATTTGGTCACCATTGGTTTAAAGTTGTATCTACCCTCATGTAATCAGTGACAACGTTGTGGTCACTATTTAATGACGAAACTACGTCTGGTCTATAATTGTCATTAGTGACGGACCTATAGTGACCACCTAAATTTCGTCACTGATCAGGTTTAGTGACGAGATCGGTATTGTTTGTGACGAAACTTTCTGGTCACTAAACACACTTTTTCTTGTAGTGAATTTTGCTTCATGGATCACTGGGTTGCTCTAAAACTACTCTTGCTAAAGCAGCGGCTCATGCTGCAAGCTTCTTTCTTTTCTTTAAGGTTTGTTTGACATTTTTTAAACACATAACTATAGTTTTTTTACAAATCATGTTTCAGTGATGCAGAATTATTTTCAATGTATGTTGGAGAGGGTGAAGCTTTATTACGTAATACATTTCGTAGAGCTCCCGTGGTTGCAACAAGCATAATATTCTTTTATGAAGCTGATCATCCAGCAATCTTTTATAATCTTTACTTTCTTATATATGCATGGCTGAATGAGCGAGTGTTGGATTACAGGCTAAACTGGCCGGTCGGATTGACTCGAAACCCCCCTTTTAGATCCCACAAAATACTGGATTTGTTCTACTACCAAAAAATCGTATTTTGTTTAATGAACTACTAGTATTGTTTATCTATTCAATGTATAAACTTTTAACTTATCCTATTGTGTGCATCGTCATGAGCAAAGTTTGATACATTGTCAGATAATTATTTATTAAAGGAGTGAGTGATCCACACACTCCCATAGGGAGGGTATCCAATCATTAGATGTATCATCGGCTTGTACGGTGTGCATCGCGGGTTGTACGGTTTGACCAAAACTTCTTGATGTGACAATATAGGGAGGGTGTGGATAACATAGCCCTTTATTAAATTGTACATACACACAATATGATAACTGACACATTCAGACTCTTTGGTTTTGGAAACGGTACTTTCAAATGAAAAAGTCATAATTCATTTCCTATTTTTAGAAATTATAAGCAGTAGAAGTTTATGATTCGAGTTTCTTCTATGTTATTCTTCTCTGTAAGAAGGAAAATATATAGATACAATTACATTAAGGAAACACTTTTAAACTAGGAAATAACTTTAACTAATTCCTTTGATTTCGCAATTAGACTCCTATAATTACAGAGTGATTCCCTAATCCATATTTTTTCTATGATCACATTTATTTACAGCTCAAGTTGGAGCATACTTATCCAACATGCCCAACTTGTCAATCATACTATGAAACTCCCTGCTTGAAACAACTTTTGTAAGGACATCAGCAAGTTGTTCCTTGGACTTGACATAAGGACATTGAATAATCTTTTGATCCAACTTTTCTTTTATAAAATGCTTATCGACCTCTACATGTTCGTACGATCGTGTTGTACTGGATTTTGTGCTATCTGAATAGAAGCTTTATTGTCACAGTAAAGATTTATAGGCTTTGTATTCTTGATTCCGATGTCTGATAACACGCGTTTAAACCATATCAATTCACATATGCCATGAGCCATACCTCGAAATTCGGCTTCACCACTAGACCTTGCAACAACTTCTGTTTTTTTCTTTTCCATGTTTCCAGATTTCCTTCTACAAATGTAAAATAACCTGATGTAGATCTTCCGGTCATTTTATCGCCGGCCCAATCTGCATCTGTGTAACCTTCAATGCTGGAAATATTGTTCTTTGAGAAGAATAAACCTTTCCCGGCGAGCCTTTCAAATATCTCAATATTTAATAAACTGCATTCATGTGCTCTTTACTAGGCTCATGCATAAATTGACTAAAAACGCTTACCGCATATGCAGTGGTGGAGCTACACGGTTTATTTTGGGAGGGCCATTATTACAGGTACTAAACAAAAAAAGGTCACTTCTCTATATGCTATATCTGGTCTCCAAGCGTTGATAGCGCCTCACATCTGTTGGAAATTGATTTGGATAAATTCCAAGTTTATGTTTTGTTTCCATAGGTGTTTCAGCTCGCTTACAGTTGAGCATGCCTGTTTTAGGTCAAGTACATACCCTTTTTTGGAAGGCGATTTTTATTAGAACTTGCCAGGAGCTAGAAACAAAAGAAGCTACATTGGATTACAAATATGAACAAGAAGTAACTGGATCACTAGTCCAGTTTAACCAACATGGTTTACAATTCCTACTCCTTTGAGAAATCCATAAGTGGGAGAGGAGTTTTATATCATAGCCAATTAAGTCTTTCCTTGGAGATTTAGCGTCGAAACATATCCTGTTACGGAGATTCCATATTGCCCACAAAGTTGTTTGAACCACCGCATCAAAGATCCGAGCATATTTATTGGGAAAATTTGTGTTATCAGTCCACTTAATTAGGGACGGGAGATCTTTGGGATAATCATGAATGCCCCACCATTTTAGAAACCAAAATCCAAGAAGATTTAGCGATTGCATAGTCGATAAGGAGATATTGTGAGGTTTCAGTTTCATCGTTACAAACCGGACACCGTGTCGAGTCAAGATCAATCCCTTCTTTAATCAAGGTTCGACCAAGTAGGGATGCGGTCCTTGAGCTGTTCTTACTACTTCAATGCCCAAGAAGTATTTTACTTCTCCTATTCCTTCATTTCAAATTCAGAAGCTAGTCGTTCTTGTAGAAGCTGTTAGACCTTGTAATTATATAAGTCTTGTTAAGCATAAAAATGAAAGCCAAAGGGCTGAAATTGTACGTTAGATAGTAAATAACCGTCTTATAGTTATGGCGGTTATAGAAGTTAGTTAATTATTAGTTACAGAATTCGGTTACAAACCGAAGGGTCACGATGGTTCACAAGAACCTGTTGGAAACCTATAAATAGATTAGTACATGTAAATGTTTAGGGTGTGTCTTGTATAAACAATGTAACCATGTTGTTTAGTAAATAACGAATCATCTCTTGTCAAATCTTGTGCCTTGTTCATAATTCGATTATGGAAATAAACCTGTGAAACGATTCTACATTGGTATCAAGTCAAATGTTCAAACCTGGGAAGTGACATCAGAAACAAGGGATTGAAGATTACAAGAGTTTGATTCAAGTTTTGATCATCAAGATCAAACGAGAGAAAAGACACCAAGGGAAACACGTTGGGAACGGAAGAGACTCGATGACAAATGGAAAACCAGTGACAAATGGAAGACCATTGCAAGTTTACAAGGCTTGACAGCAAAAGTGCCTTGGGATGAAAAGCCAACAAAAGTGGGAGAAAGCAGCAAAGTTGCAGAAGCCAGGGACCCACAAGGCCAGAAGGATAATGCAGAGATAGATGGATTACATGAAGATGGAATGAATAACAGATTTGTCACGAGAACCTCTGTTGGTGATCTATATCACACGACAACAAAGAAGCAGGGAAACCTTGTTTGCTATATAACGCAACAAGAAGAGAAACAAACACTCGTTTGTTTCGGAAGGATACCGAGAGAAATATTGAAGTATTTTGTGTGGAAAGAGACTTGGAATTCAAGATAAAAGAAAAAACAACAACAAAACATTATTTGATTGTTTAGCAGAAAACCGAGAACAAGAAGAGTTCAAGACACGGTTGTGGAGAAAGGAATTCAAGTCAACACACAAAAGGGGAACGCCAACGTGAAGAAAATTTAGTAAAACCAAAAAAGAAGAAAAAGGATAACTCATTGGTTCTGAGCAGAAACAATTCGACACAAAATAATAAGGAAGCCGAGAATATTTTGTGGATTTGCGAATTGGTTTGAAATAAACACAACAACAACGAGGCAACAAACAACTTGGGTGAACATCGAATGAAAAGCAACAAGTTGTTAGAAGTCGGTGATACTAACGCGGAGAAGAGCATGAAGATTCGGAGAACAAGACTTAAACAATTAGGGGGGAAAATGTTGGATCTTGTAATTGCATAAGTCTTGTTAAGCATAAAAACGAAAGCCAAATGGATGAAATTGTACGTTAGATAATTAATAACCGTCTTATAGTTATGGCGGTTATAGAAGTTAGTTAATTATTAGTTACAGAATTTGGTTACAAACCGAAGGGTCACGATGGTTCACAAGAACCTGTTGGAAACCTATAAATAGATTAGCACATGTAAATGTTTAGGGTGTGTCTTGTATAAACAATGTAACCATGTTGTTTAGTAAATAAAGAATCATCTCTTGTTAAATCTTGTGCCTTGTTCATAATTCGATTATGGAAATAAACCTGTGAAACGATTCTAAGAAGCTTCATTTCTTCCATATCATCTTCTGTTAAGACCATATCATCAACATATACAATAAGAGCAGTTACTTTTCCTCCTTTGTGTTTTATAAATAAAGTATGATCAGCACCACTTTGTTTATAACCAAAAGATTTCATTATCGATGAAAATTTTCCGAACCAAGCTCGTGGTGATTATTTGAGCCCATATAACGATTTTTTTAAGCGACAAACTTTACTTGTTGACCCGAGCTCTGTGTCTGGTGGTAAGTCCATGTATACATCCTCTTTTAGATCCCCCATTGAGAAAAGCATTCTTGACGTCGAATTGTTTTAGAGGCCATTCTCTATTTGCTGCAATAGAGATAAGAACGCGGATTGTAATCAACTTAGCTACCGGTGCAAACGTCTTCTGGTAATCAACTCCATATTTTTGTGTATACCCCTTTGCGACCAACCTTGCTTTATATCTTTCAATGTTTCCATCCGGATTGAGTTTTACTGTATATACCCATCTACATCCCATGGTCTTCTTTCCTTTGGGTAATGACACAAGTTCCCACGTACAATTTTTTTCCAGAGCCTCCATTTCTTCATTCAGAGCCTTGATCCACTTTGTATCATTTAGAGCTTCCTCCACGTTACTAGGAAGAGAAACACTAGATAATTGATTAACAGCAAGTGCATATGACCCACATAATTTGTTGGTGATTTTGCATCACCAATATGATTTGAGTGTAATGGATTGACTTAATCGACCAATGTGTAATTGTGATAAATGTTCAACAAGTCAGGGTTGTGTGGAGTGCACACTTGTATGACGTTATTATGATTATCATTCAGGGGCGAAGCCCCGTGTTAATTTTTGGGTTGGTAATCTGTGGCAAACATATCATTCTATCAATTACTAATGACTTTCAAGTTGTGGCTTATTGCAGGATTAATTACAGGGGTTTAACCTGGACAAAGAATAAAAGATTTAAAGTTCCAAGAAACTTATTTCTGCTGAAGCCTTTCTTCGTTTCTGCTGATGAGTCTCTACTAGCCGTTAGAGGGGTCTTAGTGAAACTTAATCTCCTATTTAATAAGTCCCTTTATCTAGGGTTAGAAACACTTGAGTGTGCAGTCTTTTGTATCACTCTCTTCTATTCTTTCAGATCATTTCACTGATCTTGTCTTGTCTTTACATCTACATGATTATTGTCTCATTGACATTAATCTAACCTTGTAACATTTGGATACTATTGTAAACTTAATCTAAGCTGACCTTTGCAGCTTAGATCTGAATAAAGATTATATTGTTGATCTTGGTTGCCTATACTTTCGTACACCCCGAATGACGGGGGTCCGGGGGCAATTACAACCAACCGTCAGTTTTTGGTCATATGTATGTGTTATCATATGGTTCGGTTTCATAACAGAGAAAAACATATTCTCGTTTCAAAATCTGAGTTTTATCCGATTTAAAATTTCGATGGAACCATCGAAATACTTCAATCTGAAAGTGTTTACATGACTCTTAGATTACTGTGATCCTATTTTCTAACATAATTTGTTTGTAGAAACGTAATTATTAATTTTATATTTGGAGTTTGCTTTAAGATCAGGTTCATATTGTTTCTTTGGTACCCCTTTGTTTGATCTTTGTAGGTATCTTGGAAAGGGTTCAACAAATTCATCGCTATTGTTTGAAAATTGATTCAAGATTACGTGAGAGGTGTCGTGTTGTATATTCTCGATGGAATCTTCATTAAATGGTGTTAAAGAAGGCAAGTCCGCATTAGCAGGAATTTCCTGGTTATCACTTCCATTAGTCATGCCCGGTTCTTCGTCATGGTTGCTGTTACCTTCATGGTGGTCAGAACCACCTTGATTTAGTTCAGAAATTTCATGTGTTTCATGCAAAATACTGAAACATTTGTCTGATTCTGTACACACATCGACATTTCTATTTTCACCTTGCAACACATTCCCTTCACCTTCCCTCTCCCCCTGAAGGGAAGAGTTTAAAACTGTTTTTGGATAAAATGGTTGTGGCTCACGAAAGGAGGCGTCCAAGGTTACATGTAACTTTTTAGTTTGAGGATCATAACATCGATACCCTTTTTGAAAATTAGAATATCCAAGGAACAAACATTTTTTTGCATATGGATCGAGTTTAGTTCTTAAGGTCTTAGGTATATGAACATACACGGTACAACCAAAGATTCGAGGTTCAAGGTTTGGAAGATGGGGAATTGAAAGTAAGGATTCCATTTTTTGTTGAGGAGTTCGAGAAGCGATTACTCAAGATGGTGTTCGGTTGATGAGATAAACAGTTGATTTTACTGCCTCTCCCCAATAAAACCGTCAGGGACAGATGTATGTAGTACGTATGGGGGCCGGTGCCCCCACCAAAAACTCAAATTGCCCCACCGACATACTAAAACCCAACATTCAACATTCTAAAGCCTTATAAATCCTTCATCTCTAAGTAAAAATACTCGATTTATCATTACGATCCTAGTTTTTTCTTCCGCATTTTATTGCTATTGTCAAAAAATAATAATAATTGCTCACCTTTCACACCTTAAAGACGGTCCTGCATATCCATATATCACTAGTTTTCCATTTTCCACTAAGTCATGCTTCAAAATTCATTTTTGTTTCACTGAGTGGTTTTTCGAATGTCATTAAAGGAACACTTCTGAAACTTTGATACAAGATTATTGCTTGTTTAAATCATATCAGTTGTAGTGTTATATGTGAATTGGACAAGTCAAAGTTATGCATCCACAAATATTTAGAAATTCCCATATTTATATTCATTTTTTCATTTACATATATTTATTCACACACTTACCTAAAGAATTTAAAGTTAGTTCCATTTGATTATTTCAAAGAAGAAATTTGGCTTCTTCTGACAAAGCAATAATAGCATTGCAAGCGTAATTTATCATGCCTTAGCTTGATGACATCAACTATATTTAAAAGCATCTTTCGCCCTTTCACCAAAAACATTATTAATTTTTTTTATTCAATTATTAAGAACTTGAAAATAATGAAGGGGCATCTTTTTATCTAATATAATATCCTATAAAAAAATTTATTATTATTTAAGTAAATGTCGTTCCTTGAGAGAAGCCAAGTAGAAATCGATTGGAGGTGATTAATGTAAGTTTTTCTTATAATAAAAAACGTTTTAATTTGAAGTTGGCATTAACTTGGCAAAACAATGGGGACAATTGCATATATTTTTAAAGATGCAAAATTACATATGCATCTAAAATATGCATAAAAACCATTGTATCCGTGCATTAAAAGTTTGTATCATAGATATACATATGCAATTATTCACCATCGTAACACCTTAAAACATAAATTAACGAGAGAAAATTAAATATATTAATAACTAAAGGAAGATAAACCGATTTCCCCAATGCACATGAATTAAATACATCCACAATACATTCATTCGTAGTGGGTTCATGACCCTCGACATTTGACAAAACGCAATGTCCCGTTTCTTTAGCACCTGGCCCTCACTTCGCAACTGTATCACAACATCTTTAACATGGTTTCGGGTCAGAAAATGGACGAGACATGTGTCATCATGCTTAGAATGAGATGGTGGCGAAGACAGTGTAATTTTCAGTTAGAATGGAGGTACGTGCGAAAAAATATGGTTGATTATGTGACATTGTGGGAGTAGTAGGCTATTAGATAAAATGATATATATATATATATATATATATATATATATATATATATATATAGGGGAGGGTTAATGTGAGATCAAGCTTAAAGTTGTAAAAATAAGATCAAATCTAAAAAACCACTAAAACATTTATAAATAACAATTATCGCAATCATACACAAAAAAAATTATATTTTAATACAAATTAACATTTTAGTAACTAATAACCAAATGATACATGAGTTTGGATTAGTGATACACCTGATACACATTACACTAATAAATATTCCAAAACCTGATACACATACAAAAACCTGATACACATTAGACTTCTAATCAAAGTGTATCACCTAGGTTTCGTAAATTTTAAAAAGAAATCTATCAAAACTTTAACAATTTTAGTTGTAGTAAATAAAAAAATTATTTTTATTGTAAGGAGAGTATCTCTTGTCAAATTTTAGTTCGATCTCATTTTAACAACTTTAAGTATGATCTTATTTGATCTAGATTCTATATATATATATATATATATATATATATATATATATAGTGTAGCGTTCAATGCAAAACCATTTTTTTGTACAGAACCACAGAACCAACCTTTTTACTCTTAATAATGCATGATGTACATCATATTTATGCATAATGGCATTTTTGTAAATAATTTGAATTATATAATAATTAAAAATAAGCAGGAAGGGCAATTGAGTAATTTGTATTATTCCTAAAAAATCTCCCTAAAAAATCTCTCCTGATGAAAACCTACCCTACAACAGTACAACATATAACTGCCGCCTCTCTCTTCTTCTCCAAATTTATTATTCGGAAAACCAAAATAAACATCACAACGACACAACCTCTTTTCCTCTTTTCTGATAAAGCAAACGTATAGCGTAAAGATCTTTATGATAAAGCAATATTGATAATTCTTCATGTGCTATTTGCATCTTTTTTCTATTCGCTTATATACTTCTTTTTGAGCAGTGAAAGAGGCTAAGTTACCGATGAGCTAGTTTAGGCATGTTACTTTTCAATGTTGTACTATAATAACTTTGTATGGTATTTTCAATGTGCAGTTAAAGGAATAGCATGTGCTCATAAAAAAATGGAGCATGCACATATGCATTTTGAAGACGGGCACGTATGTTCGAATGAATCTGTCAAGAAAATGTAACTTGCACATATGTTTTTTGAAGAGTGCACACATGTTTTCTAAGGACGTCGTATTTTTGTTTTGTTATAAATTAAGAGTGCACATATGTTCTTTGAAGAGTGCACACATGTTCTTTGAAGAGTGCACATATGTTCTTTGAAGAATGCACACATGTTCTTTGAAGAGTTCAATTGTATTTCATTTAAAATCAAATTCTGTGTATACTATTCATATTTTTGTTTTGTTATAAATTTAAAGGTTTTATATGTATGTTTATGTGTTTGGTTATTAAATTTAGAAGATTAAAGAATGCGGACTAGAAACATATGTGTAATTATGATTTTTAGCTAAAAATGCACGTTAAAAACATATGAAACTTACAATATTTAAAAAAAACACGTATGCACTTGTCTTTTTTAAAACACGTATGCTGAAAAATATATATACAAAATTTAAAAAATGTGAATATTTTTAATTCCGAAAATTAAGTGGCTTAAAAAACACATTTAAAATTAAAAAAAAAAAAAAAAAAAAAAAAAAAATGAAAATTAGTGGTTGAAAAAACGTTTTTAATAAAAAAAAAATGCAAAAAGAAAGTAAATATAAGTTTTTACTATTATACCCTTTTCATTTAAATTAAAATATTTAATAATACTAAATTCTTATTGGTCCAAACTGGTTCTGTAAAGTTCTGTACAAAATAATGGTTCTGCATTGAACGTGACCCTATATATATATATATATATATATATATATATATATATATATATATATATATATATATATATATATATATATATATATATATAGTGTCGTATTCTATACAGTACTCATATTAGATACAGTACTTTACAGTACTCATAAAATGAATACGGGCCATTGGATGGGTATGATCAAAGGTTATGATTAAAAGTGCCAAAATTGTAATTAAGCAAAAAATAAAGGTTTCTTTTTCATTTAAACAAAAGACTGAAAGGGCAATTTAGGAATTTTGTTTTCATCCCTAAAAAATTGCTCATCCCTAAAAAATTGCTAAAAACCTACCCAAAACCAACTGCCCCTCCCCGTTTTTTTATCCAGATCTATTATTCTTTTTCTTTTTTTTTTCCTGAAATGGTGAATTTTATTAATAAATGAATCAGCAAATTACATGAAATTCAAGCAGCCATATATGAACATGCTCATATAGCTGAAACAAACTTTCCAACCTAACAAAACTGTTGGAATAACTAATTCTTTGTAAAATTCAGCACGACATTCCAACTTTGCGCAATCCTCAACACTTGAGCTGACTTCTTTACATTTAGGCACATCAATTGCAGCTTGATATTTTCTTCAATGATCTTTACCAAGCTTGATCTTCCAATTTCTTGACCTCTAAATAGCCTTGCATTCCTTTCCTTCCAAATGTGATATACACTAGTAGCCAGACCAATTCTTCTAAGCACACTTCCAATGGTATTATTGCACTGATCATTAGCATATTGCTCAATGATAGTATCCCATGAGTTTGATATCTTTTCATACTCTATTTTAGACTTCAGCTCTTCCCATATGAACTTAGAATAGTCACACTCAAAAAACAGATGTTTGAGAGAATCATTCACTTTACTACATAAGGGGCACTTCATGTTAGAGTCATTGTTCCATTTCATAAGTCTATCTTGAGTCTGCAGTCTACCCTTAATGGCCACCCACAGAATGAAAGCCATTCTTGGATTGCATTGAGAGAACCACACAACCTTATCCCACCTAACTTTTTCTTTCTTTTGACTGATATGCTCCCATGCCATTCTAGATGAAAATTCAGTTAGCCCACCATCATTATCCTTCCATTTAGTAATATCTTCTTTTGGTACTAATTGTGGAGCTGCAAGTTTATCAAGAATAGGGTACTGCACATGCCACTCATCTGGCCATCTCCATACATTATTAGCTATCATCTCACTTACTTTCATATTCTCAGATAACCTTGCATTGTGGATGCTTCTATTGGTAATTATATCCTTGAGAACTCCTAAATTGCTCCATTGATCATACCACATATTTGTATTATGCCCATCACCAATCACTTTAACAATATTATGCCTCACCTTGGATCTTAAATCCATCAAATTCTTCCATAACCAACTGTCATTATATTCTACTTGGACTTGCCAAATGCTTTTACCTTTGAGTTTTACAGCATGGACCCATTTTACCCATAAAGTCTCTTTCCCTGCTGCAATGTTCCAAAGATTTTTTATCATCAATGCTTCATTCCATTCACTGAGTAGCCTCAAGCCTAGACCACCTTGACTCTTGGGTTTACAAACTTCTTTCCATGCAATCTTGGCTTTTCCCCTTTTTAACTCACCCTTACACCATAGAAAACCCTTCAGAACTTTATCAATGTCATTAATGCTGGCCTTAGGTAGCAAGAAAACAGCTGCCCAATATACATTTAAGGTAGACAAAACAGATGCTATTAACTGTAACCTCCCAGCGTAAGATAGGTACTTATTCTTCCAATCTTCAACTTTGTTTTTCACCTTCTCAACTAGCTCTTTACATTCATTGACTCCCAATTTCTTAGTGATCAGAGGGACTCCTAAGTACTTCATAGGCAGCTTACCTACTTTGAAAGGGAGAATGTGAAGAATATCCCTGACCACCTCATCTTTGACATTTCCAAAAAACACTGTGCTTTTAGACATATTTTTATTCTTATTATTCTTATTCAGTAAAAAAAATAAACATTACACCATTTTTTCCTCTCAACCCCAAAACCCTATCAGTTGTTGTCACCGGATTTTCAAATGGCCGCCGGATCTGGTCATAGTTTTTGGTGGAGGGTCAGGCAGAAATGGCCGCCGGACCTAGTCATTGTTGTTGGTGGAGGGTCAAGCGGAGATGGCCGCCGTATCTGGTCATAGTTGTTGGTGGTGTCAAGTGGAGATGGTCACCGTATCTGGTCATAGTTGTTGGTGGTGTCAAGCGGAGATGGCCATCGATTGTGGTGGATCTGGTCATAGTTGGTGCATACATGTTTTTTTGTTGTAGGTGCATATGTGTTTTTCAGGTATGCATTTGTAAAAACATGTGTGTATTTTGTAATGTCAAAAATTCTCTATATCTTTTCTTTATCCCTATACCGTGGTAATATTTTAAGTGGAGTAGATAATTGACACAGACGCACGTTTGAATGTTCAAAGTCAAGCTAGTGTTCAATTATTTGTCATGTAATGCAAACTGTGATCTGACGAATTGCGTGCCTTCAATATTTATTTAATGTTATATTTGCTATCTTAATTAGTCTTCTTTAATAAATACTTGCTAGTTGAATTTAGTTTTATTAACTTGTTCATGATGTGAATGATGTATGGTTTGATGATTACCTGATGATTTACTTTCTTTTTAAATTCAAAGCAAATTATATAATGAAATAGACATAACTATAGATGATCTAATATGATGTTACTATATTTTTGTTTTCAGATCGACAATCTATATGAAAAAAATACAATATGTTGGTAGAACTTTTAGTTTACATCAATTATATTGTTACATAACTCATTTTTGTACTAGTGTTTTGGTGACTCGAGATCATGTACTGCTATAAAACCACTAGTTTTACTACTAGTATATAATTTCACACCCATAAAAGAGTGACTCATTTTATAGCTAATATGATTAACTATTTAATTTTTAGTTTGTGTTTTGAAACAGGGATTGTGTTTTTGGTCCTTTAATTATGAAGTTTATGCGGTCACTGCAAATATACAAGTTTTTGGAAGGCGTGCGCATATGTTCTAATGAATTTGACAAGAAATCGTAGCGTGCATATATGTTCTTAGAAGGATACTCATATGTTCTAATGGATTTGATGAGAAAATGAAGAGTGCACCTATGTTCTTGAAAGAGTTCACACATGTTTTTGAATGACGTGCACATTTATATTTAACAAGATACATTTTGTATTTGAATTGTATTTCATTTGATATCAAATTTTGTGTATAATATTTATGTTTTTGGTTTGTTATAAATTTAGATGTTACATTTATATGTTTATGTTTTTGGTTCTATTTGACTTTTAAAGAATTGTACACTAGAAACATACATGCAATTATCATCTTTAGTAAAACACATAAGAAGTTTTAACAATTCTACACTATAAACTCATCTAAATTTACATTTTGTTAAAAAAAAAACATATATGCACCATTTTTCTAAAAACATTATGCTGGAAAAAAAATAAATTTTCAAGTTTCCTAAAATTAAGGTGTTTATAAAAACGTTTTTTATTAAAAAAAATTCAAAAAGAAACTGAAAATTTGTTTTACTATTATGCCCTTCTTAATTAAATAAAAGTCTTTAATAATACTAAATTTTGATTGGTCTAGAAGAGTACTGTAAAGTACTGCATCTAATATGGGTACTGTATAGAACGCGCCCATATATATATATATATATATATATATATATATATATATATATATATATATATATATATATATATATATATATATATATATATATATATATATATATATAAGTGAGAAATAGGTGTGCAATGGTGGCAGAAGGGTAAACTTGGCAAAGTATGATTCAGTGTCCTAGTTTTAGCAAAGTTGAGTTAAGTTGAAAATAAGTGTCATCTTGGGTGTTTGTTTTGCAAATTTCCTAATATATTTCAATTGTCTTCATGTATATTTAATACACAAATGGTTCCTGTCTCAATGGTATCACTTGTTTTGTGAGAAACTTTTTGATTAAATAGTTGTTATTGGTTTAAGTTCTGCTTAAAACGTGATATATTGTGAATAGTTAGTTGCTAATGTATTAAAAAAATGCAAAAATTTGTTCAAATATAAAATTTGATATCTTTTGATACTATTACACACTTTTATTCCAATATAAAAATTCTAATTACATTCATTATTAGGCTAACATAACATAGATAAATCATGTCCTCCCTCTCAATATAATATGTTATATTCATTTCAAAATTTTGTTCCATTAATACAAACAAAGAAACAACTCAATTTCCCCATGCTTTATCCGCCATTAATCATTATTCCTCAACAACAAAACCTTGTTTCCATCGTTTAACCAAACAACAAATAATCATAATTCATAACCTTATATCTCATGCTCACAAATAAAACATTTCTCAAAAACCCTTTTGATCCTTTATTTTCTTAACAAAATCTAACGTGCCGAATTTGTTTACGACAACATGGCTTCATTGATGTCTCATTTGTCTATGCACCCTGCGAAATTGTCTAGTAACAAATGTTTTACGAGTAAAATATCGCCTTGTGTAACGTTATATAGAAGTCAACGTATTGTTGAGGTTAAGGTTAATAACTTGTCTAGCAAGGTACCCTTTGGGTTGTCTGGCAGTGGGTTGAGATTTTCCGGGTGGGACCGGGTGGTGAGACCGCGCGGTTTGGGTGATTTTCAGGTGGTTAAAGCTGTGGCTGCGGCGGATGGTGGTGGTGAAGAGTTTGATATTTCTGAAGGGTTTGTGTTTATGAATTCTATGTTTTAAGATTTGGTTAATTTATACATAAATAAATGTAACTTATTTCACATTCCTTTAACTATATAAAAGTCTTTTTTTTTTTTTTTTTTTTTTTTTTTTTAATAATAATATATGCAACCTATTTTTAGTTTCATTTTATTATATGCAAATTCACGTTTATAGTTAGTAATGGTGTAATTGTGTATTAACAACAGGTTGTCAATAGCTGAGCCTCCAAAGAGCTTTCTTCAACGATACCCGGCTCTAGTTACTGGATTCTTTTTCTTCACTTGGTAAGTTTAACAAGTGTTTTCTTATGTAGCTCGAGTTTTTTTATCCGTTGTTTCGAGCTGAGTTTATCACGAGCATAAGCCCGTTTCATCTTTTGATCATGGGTTGCTACTTGTTCATTTGCACTTGGCGAGTGCCTTGCTTTTTCATAAAAAACTTACAATTTTTTTATGCAGGTACTTTTTGAATGTTATATTCAATATACTCAACAAGAAAGTCTACAACTACTTTCCTTACCCTTAGTAAGTCTATCTAACCATTTCCAATTTGCAATACATTGTATTATCTTTTATTAATTCTAAATCATTTTCTGTAGCTATAACTTAAAAATATAATTGCAATAACAAAAAGTTTCATATTTAACCAAAAAAGTTAAAAATTAGGGCCTATCCGTAAGTCCAAAGATCATACTGCCTGGCCCAAATCAGGCCTTTTTCTTGCTTCTAATTTAAGTACTTAGGGTCATGACTCATGAGTATTTCTAAAAGTATATAAGACAGCATTATTTAAATTTTTTTACAAAATTTTTATATCAAGTATTAACAACATTCATTTCTTGAATTTCAGCTTTGTTTCGGTTGTTCATCTTCTAGTTGGTGTTACATACTGTCTCATTAGTTGGTCAATTGGTCTCCCTAAACGTGCAGTAAGTTCCCGTCACATTACATTGCACAAACTTTTTTTTTTACAATGTACTTGTTTTGTATTACAAATGCATTATCTTTTCATGTTATAGCCCATCGACAAGGATCTCCTAGGAGTCCTTACTCCCGTTGCAGCGTGTCATGCTCTCGGACATGTCATGTCTAATGTTTCATTTGCAGCAGTCGCCGTGTCATTTACACATACCATCAAAGGTAAATACCTGTTTACTGAATTTTACTTGTTGGCACGTTTTCACTGAGTCAACTTCCTTAAATGTGATACTTACGTTTTTTGATGTTGTCAACAGCTTTGGAGCCGTTTTTCAGCGCTGCAGCTTCTCAGTTTGTTTTAGGCCACCAAATCCCGCTTCCACTGTGGCTGTCATTGGCCCCTGTGGTTTTAGGTACATATCGCTTTTGACCCATTTGACCTGTTTTCTCTTAGCATTTGACTAATTAGTATGCTTACAAACTGAGTAGACTTTTATATTGTAAAAGAGCTGAAATTATAGCCTTCTAAGATTATGGTTTTCTAATGGTTAATGACTCGTATTTGTAGGTGTATCGATGGCATCATTGACCGAACTTTCTTTCAACTGGCTTGGGTTCACTAGCGCTATGATTTCCAACATTTCTTTTACTTACAGAAGCATCTATTCAAAGAAAGCCATGGTAAGATCAATCTTTTATTGATTTTAAGCAGTGAAATCAATTTCTATAAACGAAAATATCAACCAAATTGACATGGATTATTTTTTGGTTTTGAAATATTGCAGACAGGAATGGACAGCACAAATGTGTACGCTTACATTTCGATAATTGCCCTCTTGTTTTGCCTCCCGCCGGCAATACTTGTAAGATATATATGTTTGCTTGATTTAAAAAGTATATGTGGAAAATTTACAGTATATTGATCATAAGACATGTTAATACCGGTCGTGTTTTATCTCTAGTGAGTCACAAGTGTAATTCAAGGAAAAATGTTATGAAGAATACGGGTCAAAAGTGAACGTAAATCTCCCATAGTACATACTTTTAAATCCTTAAACCTCCTAAATCAATGTTCTGAAATGCATATATAATTCTTATGAAGAAGAACGGTTTTAGTGATAACTTATGACAGCTAATTTTGCTACCGAATGCGTATTTGAACCTGTAATTTCCAACATTTCTTGTTGTTTGTCAGATCGAAGGACCCAAATTGATGCAATATGGGTTCAGAGATGCGATAGCCAAAGTTGGCATGGTTAAGTTCGTGTCCGATTTATTCTGGATTGGTATGTTTTACCATTTATATAACCAAGTAAGTAAACCACAAATCATTCATTTCCAACATCAATATTACATAATAAAATGTGATATTCCATTATATAATTGTTAACAATTTCTTGTGTTTCAAGATTGCTACCAACACTCTTGAGAGAGTTGCGCCGCTTACTCATGCTGTAGGAAATGTATTGAAACGTGTTTTCGTGATTGGTTTCTCCATTATTGTTTTTGGTAAATCCATATTAACGACCACACAATGTTTACATTAACATAAGCTCAAGTTTTGTTCATTATTCTTAGATTTTCGAGTGCATAAACTATGACAGGGAATAGGATCTCTACACAAACTGGAATTGGTACTGCAATCGCGATTGCTGGTGTTGCAATCTACTCGGTTATTAAAGCTAACCTTGAAGACAAAAAAAAGGTATGAATCTTATCCATACTTTTGTTTGTCCACTTTTGCCATAGATAGTAAAACTAATGGGTCAGCTAACTAGTTTCAAACCAGTAGTTACATTTGGACCAGATTAAAACAGGTCATTTTCATTATTTCATACTTTATTGATAATGGTAAAATAAGATAAAATGACACGTAGGTGTTGTTTGTTTGATTAAGATGCTTTTAGTCTGAATCTGACTACGACATTTCATGAGTAAGAGGTGGCCATTAAGATATACTACGTATATTTTTGTCAAAAAAGAATCAGCACCTTAGCTAAAAGGAAACATGTCTCATTGCGTCAAATGTGTGGAAAGGTACTTACCATATATTAACCTACACTTAAAACTAAACTGGTTTGGCCGAAACTTCGTTTATCATGTTACATGACCTTTGTTTTGTCACCTCTAATTTGCACATAAATCACTAACCCGTTTTGCCACCTCTGAAATTTAACATAAATAAACTGTCCATGTGTCGTTTTTTTAGAAGAATGCGGAGAAGTCAAAGGCGGAGTAGGAGCTGCAATTTTAAAGGCGGAGTAGAAACTTGTGAAATTTTCTGTACACTGCCGGTTTCTAACTGTTTTAAAACGTCATCTTTCTCGATTTCGTGTTCTAATTTCTTGAATAGTTGGATAAATTAGATGGCATATAAGGGAAATAAGCTCAATCTGGCCAATTTTTACCGGACAAAAGAGGAAAAGAAAATGTCTCTTAAAGTTTTCAAGATTTCTGCGTTTGTATAGTAGTCATTGAAAGTGATGGCATGCTTAGTCCAAATCTAAAATACAAAATCACATTTTAGACAAACTAAGATGTGCAATCTGGACCCGACGGGTCTAGATAGGTTTATTTAGAAATGTGGTAACTTGTACGTTGATGTTAGTCTTAAAACCTCATGACTCTACTTGGGTCCATTCCAAAGTCGTTGAATAAGTATATATATGTTGGGTCCAACGGGTTTGTTAAACTAACATAAACATACAAGTTACAACTTTTTCATATAAACCCATCTAAACCCGTCAGGTGAATTCCTGCCAGGTCTACTAAGATGTGATATAATTTGTACCAAAAAAGAATATTGCATAAAACTGTTCTCTTATTCAAACTATTTGCATAAATGGTTCTATATTCATTACACAATAGGCAAAATTTGTTGCATATATGTGATGAGTTTTCAAAAGTTTATTTTCAATACTCATATGGTTTATCCAATTGTATTTGTCTTCGTTATAGATGCGTGCTTACTTGTATAGGCGATTATGGATGAAGTGGTTTAAAAAATTTCTACTATATACGATCGAGTCTCTAATGTAACCTTTTAGGGTACGTCAAGTCGTATTGTCGTAGATACCAAGCTAGAAAATCTTCAAACATTATTGTTACTTACGTGTACGTTTCTTTGTAAGATCGTCTCGTTGTTTATTGCTGATGAGTTAATACCAACATGTAGTCTTTTTTCGTCGTCATCAACTTCTATTTTAGTGGGTCTGGGCTACTAATATCGATACGCTATCACTTATACAATTGTATTTGTGTTTGTTATAGATGCGTGCTTACTTGTATAGGCGATTATGGTCGAAGTATGTAAACTTTCTACTATTAGCGGTCGAGTTTTTAATGTACGGTTCTTTGTATGATACCACCATGTTGTTATTTGCCATCGTCGTCATCTTCTCCTATTTTTCTTACAAATTGTTGATATCCAACAATGCTAGCCGAAACTTATCCCGGCCAATGTAACGTGTACATCAAGGAATCTAATAAAGTCGACATATGACTTGTTCGCCACACTAGTTGTTTATGTATTTCAACAACTTTCGGCATTTGTATTGCTCGAATTATATAACAAATGAGCTTCATATTTCAATCCTTAGTGAGTAAGAAATTAAACAAAAGGTAGTCAATATATGTTTAAGAATTAAGATTGTTAGAAAAGGAAAAGTATAGCAGAAAGCATAAAGAACACTAGAACTTTTAAATTTTCAAAACTTGAATGGAAACCAACAAATAGGTACTTGTTGTACCTAAAGTAATGAGAATACAGGCAAGCTTTCTTGAAAAGTTTGTGGTCTTGTTAGAGCTATAGAGAATACTCAAACCGTGTGTTCTTTAGAATATACCTAAATCATAAAATATTTTGGTACATTCTTTTTAGCTATTGCTTTTGACATTTTGTCTAACTAATTTATGAGGTTTAAGCCATCAAGACATATATTTAAATTGGGTAAAACTTTTTTCAGATAAATTGACATGACCATTTTAAAATATGAAATTTGTTTTGTAATGAGAGTTGCAAGCCATTTTACGAGGTCGGTCACCCGGTCGTTAAGAACCTAAAATATTGCGTTTTTTTATATTTTAAAAATATTTGGGGAAAGATCTTAGAGGTTGTTGTTTTCATAGTCGTTAAGATTTCGATATTGATCTTAGAATCTTACAATTTTATAATAAAAATTATAAACGGTCCGGATTACATAAGATTTTAGCAAGTTTAACATCTTATAAGATTCCGATCTTGACTATAAAGATCTTAAGATATCATACGATCCGATCTTACTTTTCTCAAATCGCAAATTAAAAGACTACAAACTTATGGATTATGTTTTATAGAATTTAAAAAACGGCATGTTGATCATTTTAATTATTCAATAATCATAATTTAGACTGTCATTTTTATGAAACATTCATATAACTTTATGTTTATAATATATAATAATTTGTAGATTTGATAATATTATACTTTTAAGAAAATGACATTATATTAGGATCTTAGAATCTTGATATCTTACGGTTTTGTTCTTGCAAAAACAAAGATCCCGATTTTGAAAACCTGTTTTAATGGAGTTATCAATAATTAAGAAAAAACGCTAACATAATAATTATTTTCCATATCTTTATATGAACAAATCATTGATTACAAAACAAAAGCTGGAATAGCTCAGTTGGTTAGAGCGTGTGGCTGTTAACCACAAGGTCGGAGGTTCAAGCCCTCCTTCTAGCGTTTTGGCAATTTAACTTTATAAAAAAATCTTCTAAAATTTAAATTATGGTTAAAAAGAAAGGGGGCATTCCGAGAATTGAACTCGGGACCTCTCGCACCCTAAGCGAGAATCATACCACTAGACCAAATGCCCTCTTTGTTTACTATTTTAATAGGTATCTAATTTAATTAAAGCATCAACAATTTATACGGTAAAAAATTGTCCCACAAAACATTTTGGGTAAATTTGTAAACATGCATGTCACATGTCATTTTACTTGCTCAAAGTTGTTCATTCATACAGATAATAGATGTTATTTGTTTATTTTATTAAGAATATCGGTTATTGGATTTAGTTAGTTAAGAGTAGTTAAATTAGGAGGTGGATCTTATTTTCTTTAGTTATTTACTAAAACTAATGGCACACGGTTAGATAAACCAGATACAAACGAACAATATATATTTGGAGATATTTGGCTAAGATTGTATGATGGACCTATGTGCTCGTTTACATATATGCCTATCTATATATATAATAAAAGAAGGTTTATTTGAAATTTTGACACCTCATTAATGCCATGCTGGCACTAAAAGCCACCTCACAAAAGCCACGTCATATATACAATTGATTGCTCGAGCCATTTTGAAATATCTCTTTGACTTTCAACCTTATTCAGTTTAATTTTTTTGAGTAAACCCTCATTGAATATCAAACGAAAATCAAGCAAGGTTACCATCTATTTCAACCTATCCTAATCCCAATAACCAGGTAACATCCGATCCTCATTCTTTCATCTCAAATTTCAACCTTTCCTAATCTCAAATCTGTACAAGGTGTCATTCACTTCTGTACAAGGTATAATTCAATCTTTATTTTTTGTTATAAGTTGTTATACCTCGGTCTGATGGTCTTGGTTTAAATTGGTTATGGTTTATGGTTTATGTTAATTTAAATCGGTTATGGTTTTATGTTAATATCACAGTCAATTTAAATGTTGGGATATTGTAAATATAAATCGGTTATGGTTTTTGGCTTATGCTTTACAAATGTTTTATTCTACTGATTTATAAATCGTTTATGGTTTATTGGTTTTTTTGGTTTATGGTTTATGATTTGCAAATAATTTCTTCAACCGATTTTGAAACCAACTTATTGCTTTTTCATGAATTCCTAGATCTTTTCTATACACTGATGCATCTTTTGAAAAAAAAAAGATGTAAAAGTTCGAAATGAAGAAACAATGTGCTTTTTTACTCAATTACTCTTGTGAATGTCACTAATGGGAAATTGATGGACAATCAGTTGTTCGACGAAATGCTTGAATTGGTATGTTTTCGAATTATATTTCACTTTTGAGGTTGTTTTGATATGAAATTATGTTTGAATTGATGCTCTAATTCAATTACCCGAGTATGATGCCTGCTTAGTTTAGATGAACTAAGATAATAATTAGAGTGAAAGTCATGCTCGACTTATTACTTCATTGAGGCCCGTATCTTGGCAAGGTAACCAGACCCGGTATGTGGTTGCAGCCATCGGTGGCGCCTTTAGAATTGCAGATCCGAGCCTCATTTCTCACTATTTGATATCGAGTGTTTCTTTCATGGTTTTCCCACACCATTTGAGTGCACAAATGTGAGAATTATAAAGGTATTACTCATTAATTGTCACCTGAGACTTATTTGACCCATTACCAAACCCGCCAAATCAAGGGCCGCCATCATTCCACTATGTTGATTTCCAGTTCTCGGATGTTGACTTTAGATCATTTATCAACATAATAATCATCATTTCTCAACATAATAATCACACATGTTTGGTAAATTACAAGTTGATGTTGCTAAATTCTTAGGATTTGCAAGACTTGAGAACTGATGGTGGAAAGATGTGCTACAAAATCAAGGTAATATTTTCTTAAAAATAAGTCGCGTCAACGTACTTTGGTGCAAATTTGAGTCGAGACTGTAATAAGTCCCTCTGACTTCAAAGTCAAAGTTAACGTTGCTTGAGATATTACATGTGTGTTTATCTCCATTTCGTAGTCAAAGTAACAATATTAATAAAATGTAGTGTGACTGTCAGTACTATAGCAGATGAGGTAACTTCAACCACTTAATATAAAAATTGGTAACTAAGTAAAATGAGAACATGTGATCAGTCGAAATCCATGTCAATGAAACAAGGCAACACGATTCAGTTTTGGAGTTATTGATTTCTTTTAGTGTTGATTCGTAGATGAACATCAAGTCATATGCAAGCAACAATGAGTCGGCAGTAAGTATAAAGCATTTCGTTGGTTAGAGTAGATATTGTTAAGAACAGGATTGAGTATGCATGCTAGCCTTACAGTTCCCTTTTGTCCTTTTTAATATACTTATTTACCTTGGCCGCAACTTAAAACGTGTTTTTAATGGGATGTTTGTTTGCTTTCAAAATAGGATGTTTGTTTGCTTGAATGGGTATGTTTTCGAATTATATTTCACTTACATGGGAATCCTACACGAATTTAACGCGTTCGTAAACTTCTACTTTGTTCTATAAAAGATCATGTTCTTTTTACACATTCACACCAGAACTATTTTGAAGCATTTTAATGTAGAAGTAAGGTTAATTACTTATTAGACCATTTTGCCTTTAGTTTAAATTATCAGGTTGCAGAGAATGAAACTTGAAGCAACCATCATGTGGAAATTACTCGAATGAAGCTAAACTCGACATCTTAACCCCTCATAATCAGGTATAGATAAACTCAACATCTTAACCCCTCATAGGCTTTGATATTTCATTTTATTTTTTGGATTCATTGGTACTTTAATACGATGCAAGGTTGAGATCAAGGAACACAGACTATTTGATGAAATGCATTAATGAAAAAAAAAATCTAAATGGATGTTACTATATGTCAATGTGTGAGTTTCAGTTAATTAGTGCAGCTCTTAGTATTTAACGGGTGTTAATATATGTCAATACGATGTTACGTACATTTACGTTCTTATATTACCTTATATCAGGTAATATGTAACCTGATGTTTATGTATTGAAAGTATAAATTATGTTCGTTTTAGTTTTTTGGTTTTGAAAATCATACAATGAAATCAAAATGCATGGTTCATTATAGTATCTAAAGATTGTACAAAATTGCTCTAATGCTTTACTTTTGTTCGTCTTGTATTGGTTTATTATGATTTATGAATCCATAGAATCACTTACAAGCCCACCAATATGTACAAGATGAGGCTTCTTGAAGGTGTTTTGGATACTTAATTATAGATGTTCCTACATTATAACTGAGCACAACTTTTTGTGATTGTATTGCATATGCTATTATATAAGTTGTTGGATGAGTCAAGTATAATGAAGCAATTTTGGCATGATATCGGATAAATCGTCTTTCAAGATCCGTATCACAAGTCATGGCTCTCTCTACTCCCATCTAATGAAGTAAGTTGTCTTTACGTTGTAATATAAACATGATTAATTTTAATACCTAAAATAAGTATTACATTATTCATACATATCAGAAGTAAAGATATTGATATTACGGTGATTATTATATTACTTTGGTAAGTTAATTTTCGTTCGATGTTATTGCTGTTACTCAAAACCTATGCGGAAAGTTACATTTTACTGATACAATTTCTTCACTTCAGTTATTGTGGCAACCTAAACCAAAATGATAAAAAAATAAACTTAAGGGGGAATTGCATATATACTCACCAAAACTTAAGAACTTGCATATTTACTCATAATACAAGTTTTAATTGCATGATTTACAATGCATTTTAAGCATGTTTTGGGTATATATGCAAATATGCAATTTTCAATGGGTATATATGCAATTGCCCCTGAAGTTAAAATGATAATTTTTTTTGGGGGAAATGATTAGTGTTTCCTTCATTTGAAGGAAATATATCGGCTATAAGTTATTCCATGGAATAAGACTATAGGGTTCTTAAAACAGATGCCCATATAATATTAGGAACCAATGTCGACATACTACTATCGGTCCTTCTGACAAGAGGATTCCATTCAAGTTCAATCATTTATAGGTTCACGCTAGCTGTTTGTTTCGCAATAACTATCTACGAAAGTGAAGGTTGTCATCACACGCTGCCAACTCTACGTCGTTGTGTCTAAGGTCAAAAGTTGGAAAGTAAGAAGGTTCCGATATATGACAAGGACGCTAAAGTGTCAAATAGTATGTTGAATGTTGTTTATCATGAAGTACTACAGAAAATTTACCACTCAAATTTGTTATTTTTGAGCTATCTAATGGAAATTTTAGCTTCATCTTATCTGGATAATGGATATGTATTTATATTTTGTTAGATACAATTTAAATTCTTGCGCAAATATTTATATCAAACTTTTTAAAGGCTACCCGTGATTTATCACGGGTTTATAGGCTAGTTAGCATTATAAGCAAAACTTATATGAATAAACGTACAAGCTTATATAAAAGGTTTTGACAAGTCTTAAATTTTAATAAGGCGGTTGGGTTTATATAACATACTTTGTAACAAATTATAATTTGACCCTCAATTGTGAGCTTGTTGATACAAAAGTTGGACGTTCCTGATTTGGAGCTCCGGTTCTCGTACCAATTGAGAATTGCTGCTTGAGACCTGCGCACTAAGAGACAAGAAACACCGTTAGGCTTATCGTGGGATTGTCTCCCACGATTATCCTCCGGCGTGAGAGTGAGTAATCGGTTTAGGGTTTAAGGAGTTTTAGGGTTATGAGATCGTACCTTAAACGAGGGATATGATTCCCCTTATATACGCACGGAATCCTTGTTGGTTCCGTGTTCCCCAACCTTCGGCGTATCCCGCCAAAGTCGGTTGGGAACGATTATCTTCGTATTTTAGAAGATATCATGTATCAAATCCATAAATAGATTTGGGCTTGGGCTTTCGTGAGCCCCAACCGTTATTGAAAATGGCCCAGGTCGTACCGGGCTTGTTAGTATTGGGTTGTGGTCGGGTTTATGACCCGATACCAGACTATACGTCATCATGTCCCCCCAGTCTAGTATGCGCAGTGCGTAACTGCGGATGCTAGACTAATGACCGTAGTCCAAAAAAACAAGTAACGTACGAAACGTATCCAAGAAGCCATACACCTACCCGTAGGTGCAATGTATCTAGACACCCAAGTGAATAGGTAATGCCTCGTTAATCGGGGGAAAGTTACTGCTCCAATATCACATCAAGCCATCTCGACCACACAAAGAAGACTAGTGGAATCCACGTGTCGCCCATCGTGTGGGAGAGAAGAAGTATATAACTTGGCAATTCATTTTCACCGAATTCCTCACAGTAAAAACACCATCCGCCATTTCTAAAGCATTCCAAGAGTTGTTATCCCAAAAGTAACCAACCACAGAGGTAATCGCGCGTGCGACAGATCAAAAAAGTATATCATCATGGTTAAACAATTGTCTGACTTTACCTCCGACCTTAATTTGATCGATCTGATGGAATTTTCCTCAGATTATTTTATACCCCGGGACGTGCATCCAGCGGTTCCGGATGCGCGAGCCACAATTGCGGATTTCCCCGAAGGGAAAGTGGGCGTATACACACGGTTATTCGAATTTGCGAATCAACGTGTGCCCCTATCACGCTTTCTGTGCGATGTGTTAAACTATTATACGTTGCACATATCGCAGTTACACTGCATCGGCGCGGCCAAAATTACTAATTTCGAAGTAAATTGCCGTTTACTGGGGATTAATCCCACCATCCACCTCTTCCGCGCTTTTTATCACACCACATGGGCGCATGGGTGGGTATCCTTTTCAAAACGCGCGGGTAGATTACAGTGCTACACAGATAAGTTAGATGCGCTTAGGAATTGGAGGGAATACTTCTTCTGGGTAGATGATACATGTTTTCCTTGGAATTATGATTTTTATACCAAGGGATCGCTACAGAGGGATGAGTACCCAGTGCCTGGGTCGTATAATGTCGAGGATGCGGAACTGATAAATGCAAACCGCATCCCCATCAGTGCATATCCTGAGGGATTTTTGGTGCACATGGGAATCAGCCGTAATTATTATGGCCCTGAAGATGAGATCCCTATTTTCTTAGACGCCAATGGCCAGGGTGGGTACTTGTTCCTCTGTACTTCAGTGTGTAAATATTGTAAGAACAATCTTCCGTACATGTTGCGCATAATATAACTGGTGTGTATATGTGTTTTTGGTTTGCGCAGAGATGGATCTGTTTACAGTTGTACAGCTAGCGAAGCCCGCAGCCGTGAGGACAGGAGTACGACCGTTGAGGGATGACGAGGAGCCCATATTAGCTGCGACTGCAGGACGTGTCATGGAACTGGCCGCAGGGGATACAGGGACCAGTTCCTCCGTTGCGGTGGAGGCCGTCAAGGAAGAAACGTCCCGTGATTCAGACTGTGGAGTTGTCCTCCACTGATGAAGCGTCGTCGCACCCATCTGCTGATGACGCGGAGCCAAAGTAAGTAACACCATATATGTATAACCTTTTTGTCAGTTGGTGAATGTGCTATTTGTGATTCTAATGTTGCACTGGTGATCATTCGCAGGGTGGAGCAGGTCATAGAGTCACCTCCTAAGGCTAGTCCGACACGCTCAACGCATTCTGAGCCGCAGAGCCAGGATAAGGAAGACCAGTCCGATGCAAATGTGCCGCTGGGGCAATTAGTTGAAGAATTGGTTCAAGTTTCTGCTCATCAGGCTTCGCTGATTGTGAAGTTGAAAGAGCGAGTATCTGATGGAGAAAACCAAGACTCCCAAAAGGACCAAACTATTTCTTTGCTGGAGGCGCAACTGGCAAGTACCCGGGCACAACTAGATAGCGCCCATGCAGAGGCCAAGGTCCTGAGCACATACGCTCAAAAACAGGCTGAGGACAAGATGGCGCTAATGTGCCAAATAAGCCAAGAGCGTGCTGATGCTGCCAAGTATAAGTCTGCGTGCTGCTGGGCACTGAAACATCTAGAACAGGGTAAGGACAAAATGTTTGCGCAATTAGGGGAGCTTGGAGAGACTGTGAGCTGGTCCTTAGAGGTGCAAGAGGCAAAGCTGCGTAAGCTAAGCATCGAGTATGACGAGGAATTGTATCCGCAGCTGATGTCAGTGATAGCGGAGCGCAGGTGGCTCATAGGCCATGGTCTGCGCCTAGCTGCCCTGAGTACCCTGGAATCGCCAGAGGTGGTCAATGCCTTCGGGGAGGTAGTGCAGTGTGCTCTTGAGCGTGGCAAATCAGAGGCGATTGAAAAGCTACACGAAGCCAAACTGTTGGAGACACCCCTTGATAAGGTACCCAATTATGACGCTGAGTCATATGATCATTTAGTCGCTGCCATGCAGAAAATGAAAGACTTGGAGCTGCCAATGATATCGGAGCTTGAGCGCGATCAAGATTACCCAATAAATGTGATTATGACAGGGTTGACTTTGGCGCGTCATCGTACTGAGGATGTCGAAGCACAGCCGGACTTTTATTTGAAGCCCCATGGGTCGCAGCTCCAAGTTCCTGTGTTTGCGCGTCCCAGGGATAGTCAGAATCCCTTTGCATTGGAAAAAGAGGTACCTCTAAAGGAGGTCTTGGAGGCGCATGCGACCCGTCTTGCTAAGAAAAAGGGTATCGCAGGTAAGGCCATTTTGTGTGGGGTTGGTGCGGCCCATTTGCCAAGATCTGATGGGGTGCCCGTAAGCGTGGCCACCGTATCTCGTAAGGATGCAGGTATGTTGAAGGACGTTGGCGTAGCCAAAGAAGCAACGAGTCACACTGGTTCTTCTGTACTTAAACGCTGTAACAGCTGGTAGTTGACATGTTCAATGTCTTTTGTAATAACTCGTAGTTATGAATAAGTTTCTTTTTTGTTGTAGATACGTGTAATATAAACGTATCTGTATATCTTTGCGTGAAAGATGTATTGGTTGCCAAAGAAACAAACGTCTAAGCCAATGCGAATGTAGGAAATGCATAATCATGTATAAAGATCCTAAGCATACTTGGAAAATAATTCTAAGTATTTGATCATAATCGTGTATGTTATAGTTCACAGCGTACTGGAAATATCTCGTTAAGGAATCAAATGTCTTGGTTCCTGAGTTGTTAAACGTGCACGTGTGCATTGCTGCGCGACCATCGTGGGATGCGCACATAGCTTATTCCAACGTCTTGAGAATAAGGTGTTTAACAAGGATGCGTGATCCAGTATTGATGGGTTTGCAACCCTCTTACTCAACAAGTTAGTTAGTAGGTCAACTTATCCTTTTACCATCGTGGGTTTATTTGTAGTGCATGCACGCCATCATGGGCAAGAAAGAAAAAATTGTTAAGACATACAGTATATGGAAATAACAACTTAAAATATGTCACGGAGTTAGCTAGAAACCGCGACGTTTTATTAATACTTGCAAGTTTATCAAGAAATAACAAAGAAACAGTAAATATGAAAAATAAAAACTGGGTATATGAATGTTTATTGAGCACTGAAAGTGCGGAGCGTCTGCGCGCTATGCCGTAGCAATTCTTATAGGTAGCACCTCTTGAGGTTGCTGATATTCCATGTGCGCGGTAGGTCACGACCATCCAAACCTCGTAGCCGGTACGCGCCTGTGCCCGTTGCTTCAGTAACCTCATAAGGTCCTTCCCACTTTGGTCCGAGCTTACCTGTATCTTCAGCGCGGCTTGCCTCATTGTCGCGGTAGACAAAGTCACCTGGTCTGAATGAAACACTGCGTACCTTGGCATCATAGTATCCTTTCATTTTTGACTTCGACCTTGCCTCCCGTATAGCCGCGCGTTCGCGTCTTTCTTCCAGTAGGTCCAAGTCGACACGTCTTTCGTCGTCGTTTGTAGTCACATTAATCTCCGCAGTGCGGATAGTTGGCATGCCGATCTCAGTTGGTATAACGGCTTCTGTCCCGTATACAAGAGAGAAGGGGGTATCCCCTGTGCTGGTTTTAACTGAGGTGCGGTGCGCCCATAGTACATGTGAAAGTTCTTCGACCCACCTTCCTTTGTGCTTGTCCAAGCGTGCTTTGATTCCTTCACCCAGGCTTCGGTTTGCGCGCTCGACTAAACCATTGGTTTGTGGGTGCGTAACCGACGCAAAGTGTTGGGTGATGTTTAACTTTTCGCACCAATCTTTAAAGGGGTTGTCGCAGAATTGTTTCCCGTTGTCCGAGATGATTTCACCAGGTAATCCGAAGCGGCATACAATGTTGTCCCAGACAAAGCGTTTTACCTGGTTGCCAGTAATTGTCGCCACTGCTTTTGCCTCGATCCACTTGGTGAAGTAGTCTATGGCGACTATGAGAAACTTGAGACCGCCTGCTGCTATTGGAAAAGGACCGGCGATATCAATGCCCCATTTGTAGAATGGCCACGGCGCCGTGATTGGTGTTAACTCATGCTGTGGTTTGCGCGGTACGGGTCTGTGAACTTGGCAATCATTGCACTTCCTTATCAAATCCCGCGCATCTTTATGCATGGTTGGCCAGTAGTATCCCGATCGCATGGCGCGTGCTACAACAGACCGTGGTCCTGCGTGCATGCTACATGAACCCTCATGGATTTCTCGCAGCACATAATTTGCTTGTACGGGGCCGACGCATCGAAGCCATGGTTGGAGGAAAGAACGTCGATACAGTATGTTGTCGCGCAATTCGAATCTCTGCGCTGTGCGCCGTATTCTGCGAGCTTCTGTCTGTTCTTGGGGTAATGTCCCTTTGCTTAAGAAATCTGCAATTGGTGTCATCCATGTAGGACCATCCTCCTCTATGATTGCGGAGACTTCCATCTCCGCTATTGACTTGCTTTTCAGTGTTTCCACCAGCACTTGCTTTGATAAGTGTGCGAAGCTTGTCGAGGCTATCTTGCTCAGTGCATCTGCTTTGCGATTTTCTCCTCTAGGGACTTGCTTGATAGTAAATCTGTCAAAGCCTCTGATCAGTGCTTTAGTCTTCTCAAGATACTGAATCATATTTTCTTCTTTGGCCACGTATTCACCCAACACATGGTTGGCCACTAGTCGGGAGTCCACGTTTGCTTCCAAGTTACGTACACCCATTCGGGCTGCAATGCGTAGTCCAGCGATCAGGGCTTCATATTCTGCCTCGTTGTTTGTCGAGGTAAATTCAAAACGCAGTGCGTAAGTGAATTCCATTCCCTCTGGGTTTGTGAGAATAAGGCCAGCTCCTGAGCCATCCACGCATGAGGACCCATCTGTAAACAAAATCCATGGATCTTGTAGTGCTTTCTCGCTTGGTGTAGGTACCTCGTCAGTATCTGGCTTCTCGATGATGAAGTCCGCCAGAACTTGTCCTTTTATTGCGGTACGTGGTCTGTAAGAGATGTTATGTTCGCCTAGCAACACACTCCACTTCTGGAGTCGTCCCGACGCATCGGGTTTGGAGATGATCTGCTTGATGGCTTGATCTGTGATTACCGCTATCGGGTGCGCTTGGAAGTACCGGCGCAGTCGCTTGGCGGCAAACACTAATGCCAAGACCAATTTTTCCATGGCACTATAGTTCATCTCCGTCTTCTTGAGAGCTTTGCTGACAAAATAGATAGGGGTTTGCACCGAGTCCCTATCAGTTAGTAGCACTGCGCTGACGGCTCCATGGGTTGCTGATAAATACATGATCAGCTCTTCTCCTGGTCGGGGTGCCACAAGTGTTGGGAGCGTTGCTAGGTGCTGTTTGAGTGTGGTGAAAGCTTCTTCCGCCTCCGTTGTCCACCGAAAGTCACCCTTTTTTATACACTTCTTGAGTGTTTTGAAAAGAGGCAATGATTTTTCTGCTGATTTAGATAGGAACCTGTTGAGGCCGGCCAGTTTTCCATTGAGGGATTGGACTTCCTTCAGTGTGCGTGGTGAGGGAAGTTCTATTACCGCCTTTGTCTTTTCTGGACAAGGTTTTATGCCACCAGGTTCTATCAGGTACCCTAAGAACATGCCTTCGGTAGCGCCGAAGGTACATTTCTTAGGATTTAGCTTCATGTTAATCTCGCGTAGAGTTTTGAATGTTTCTTCTATGTCGCGCACCAGTTCCTTTTCAGTATGGCTTTTAATGACCAGGTCATCCACATAGACTTCCAGGTTGCGGCCCACCTGTTTTTCGAAGGCATTGTCTACCAACCGCTGATAGGTGGCACCTGCATTCTTCAAACCAAACGGCATTTTTGTATAACAGTAAACGCCTTGGCTTGTGTGGAACGCTGTCTTTTCCTCGTCTTCTTGAGCCATTTGTATCTGGTGGTATCCCTTATACGCGTCGAGAAAACACTTCAACGGGTATCCACACAAGGACTCTATTTTCCAATCTATCTCTGGTAATGGATAGCAGTCCTGTGGGCATGCTTTATTAAGGTCAGTGAAGTCTACACACATTCGCCAGCTACCGTCGCTTTTTTTGACCATTACTGGATTAGAAAGCCAGTCGTGGTAATAGACTTCACGCATAATTCCCGCTTTAACTAATTTCTGTACCTCTGCCAGAATTGCCTGCGCCCTCTCTGGAGCTTGGCCACGCTTCTTCTGGCGTATCGGTAAGTATCCTTGTCGGATTCTAAGTTTATGCTCTGTGATCGAGCGTGGTACTCCAGTCATGTGTTTGGGCTCCCATGCGAAAATATCTACGTTCTTTTGTAGGAGCGCGCACACAGCCGCTTTGTCGTTGTCCGACAATGACCCTCCAATGGTTATCTCCTGGTCTGGATATTCTGGGTGAATTGCGACCTTAAAGTTGGGGATTTTGGCCGCGCACTGCTTCGGGATTGGTTCCATTTCGCATGTAATTGTGTTACATTCTCTGTTTGGCACCGTGGCATTGTAAAGAGTGACAATGCCCCCTTCAACTGGGAATTTAAGCATCCCGTGCGCTGTCGACGGCACCGCGCGCATGGCTGATATCCCGGGCCTCCCAATAATGCCATTATATGATGAAGGGGATTTGATCACCATGAAATCCATCCAGGTTGTTGTAGAGTGCTCTGCGTTGCCAACGCTGACTAGCAATCGCAGTTGGCCCATAGGCCATATCTTCTCACCTGTGAAACCGGTGAGTGCGGTGTTGACCAGATTTAACTGACTACGTATTTCAGGTCGTAGTCTTTTAAAGCAATGCTCATACATAATATTTGCCGATGCCCCACCATCGATGTACATGCGGTGTATGTCGTGACCACCCGCACTAATTTCAATGGTGAGGGGCTCTGATGCTGCGTTGTCCGCAGTCAAAGTAGGGAAAGAGATTTCACTTCTTCGGGAAAACTCTTGGCTGACCTTCTGTCTGGTGGTTCGCTGCCACGTCTGTATCATATAGATTGTGTCGGCCTTATCCTTGGGTGTCTCCTTCTTGCTTTCATTCTTTTGCTTATCTCTTCCCTCTTTAATGTTTTTAACTAAGTGGTCCAGCCTGCCCCCTTTGACCATCTTGTCGATGAGTTGGCGCAGCTGGACACACTCGTTAGTGGTGTGACCCTTTTGCGCATGGTAGTCACAGTATCCATTCCCAGTGCGCTTATCCTCTGGTGTGCGCATCTGCGGCGGTCTTGGGAAATTCGCTCCTTCTGCTGCGAGTATTTCCTTTGGGGTTTTGATCAGGGGAGTATACCTGTCATTATCCCTGTCTCTGCCGCTCCTCTGGCTGCGATAGCTCCTATTACGGTTATTACCTCGGTCATTGGATTGTCTCCCAGGTTGTTCCTGTGACCGGTAACTGGAGTGGTTCTTTTTGCTATCCGCCGCGGCGGCTTCTCCCTGGACAAAAGACCGAGAGCGCTTCATGAGTTCATCGAAGGTCTCAGGGATCTTGTCGTTCAACCTCTTGATGAGTTCTGGGTTATTAATCCCATTCATGAAGCCCGAGATCTTTAAGACTTCAGGGCATGCTTTAACCTGCATGCATTCATCTTTGAAGCGTTCCATGAATGCGCTCGTGGATTCTCCCTGGTTCTGTTTTACCCTGGCGAGTTCGACAGGGTTTTTAGCACACTTTTTGCGTTGAGTAAAATTTAGGCGGAACGCCTTTCTCAACTCTTCAAAACCATTCACGCTCCTTCGTGGGAGCTTGTTGAACCAGTTCCGCGCGCTTCCCACCAGTGTGGAATTAAACATGTGGCACCAAACTGGTTGTGGCCAGTTTTCGATGGTCGCGGCTGATTCAAAAATTTTTAGGTGGTCGTCAGGATCACCTGTCCCATCATAGGTTTTAACATTTGCAGGCATGCGCCTTTTCTTGTTCTCAGAGAAATCACTAATGCGTCTGGTGAACGCATCCACTTTCTGACGGCGCCATGGGAGAGACATGTCTTCCTCTTGGCTATCGCGTCTGCTTCTGGATTTCCAATGCCCAGTATCACTATCCTCGTTGTCCGAGGAGTTGTCAGAAGATGAATTTATCTTCTTACGGCGCTTGCGCCGGCTATCCTCAGAATCTGACTCATAGTCTGGATCTGAAGGGCTTTCACTTGGGCGATATTTTCGCCCCAGTCTATCATGTATTCTACGGCTACCCAGTCTGGCGTAGACACTGGTACGCCGTTCTTCTCTATCACTGTCACTCAAGTGTTGCGAGTGAGATGTCTCATCACCCTCGATTCTCCTCCCAATTCTGTTGAATACTGGGGTTTTATGACCGCTTCCTCTGCGCTTTCCCTTCTGGTGGCGCGGTGGAGAAGTATCGTACTCCGAATCGAAATTGAGTCGGGCCTTCAGGTTCCGCCCTGATCTATTCTTCTCTTCCTCTTGCATGAGGGCAGCCAATGCTTCGTAGTTTTGGGATACGAAAGCTTCTGGTGCTAATTCTGGCGCGACTCCCTCGAGAGTGAGTGCGTTTGTTTCTACTGCTGCACCCTTATCCTGACCTGGTGCCTCTGGTACCTTTGTCAGGTCAGTTTCTGGCACTGATTGGAAGGGAGTAGTAAAGACGGGTTGTTCCCGAGTGCGCAGTGGGTCTACTCCACTCGTGGTGGTTGTAGTGACTTGGGTTATTCCCGAGTGCGGTTCTACTTGAGGGAAGAGCAAGTCTTGACCTGACCCCTTATTTTTAGCAGCGCTGGTTGTCCCAGAGGTCTGCTTAGGGGTTAGTCCACTCTGCGACTTCTTCCCCATAAGATCTAACTGCGATCGCTGATTGCCGTGTTTTGTCATTCTAGTGTCGATTCTTAGTGTAGGGTCCCACGGATGGCGCCACTTGTTGATACAAAAGTTGGACGTTCCTGATTTGGAGCTCCGGTTCTCGTACCAATTGAGAATTGCTGCTTGAGACCTGCGCACTAAGAGACAAGAAACACCGTTAGGCTTATCGTGGGATTGTCTCCCACGATTATCCTCCGGCGTGAGAGTGAGTAATCGGTTTAGGGTTTAAGGAGTTTTAGGGTTATGAGATCGTACCTTAAACGAGGGATATGATTCCCCTTATATACGCACGAAATCCTTGTTGGTTCCGTGTTCCCCAACCTTCGGCGTATCCCGCCAAAGTCGGTTGGGAACGATTATCTTCGTATTTTAGAAGATATCATGTATCAAATCCATAAATAGATTTGGGCTTGGGCTTTCGTGAGCCCCAACCGTTATTGAAAATGGCCCAGGTCGTACCGGGCTTGTTAGTATTGGGTTGTGGTCGGGTTTATGACCCGATACCAGACTATACGTCATCAGAGCTAATCCAAACACCTTAGCTTGTGAGCTCCAATCTTTTCTATCATTTATCAATTAATGTAAATTAAACCAAACACTTGAGCTTACTAGCTTATAAAAAATAAGCTAATTTAAACAGTGAACATGACCTTAATTTACCCTCAATTATGGGCTAAATCCAAACACCTCAGCTTATGAGCTTATCAGCTCATGTCCTTTTTGATCATTTACTAGCATAAGATAAACCAAACACTTGAGCTTATTAGCTACTATTAAACATAAGCTAAATCAAACACACAACATATCTTATGCATGAGCTTTTAATATATAAGCTATAAGATGCTTATGCTTTTCTTACACCACACCAAAAAATCATGACCATTTGCACCAAATGTAGTACATAATAATGCATAAATAATAATACCAACTACCAACGATTCAAACAGAATAAACTGCTGATTAAATTACAACAAGTGGAACAAAAAATAGCTGACTCTTAGATATACAAAAGGTAAGTCAAATCTACTCCTAAGGAATCCAACAAATACTACAACTTATAGTTGCTTTCGAGATAACAACCAAAAGGTCCAAAACCTTGGCGAAATCTCTCATCGTACATACGAAACTTAGATCAGTCTCGACCATACCAAGCCCAAAAACAAAAGGGTTGGTAGCAAGAACCCGGTCGTGGTTGAGTGGATGGTCACAACACCAGAGTTATCGGTAATACTTCCTGAAGGAGGCATAGCGCCACCAAATGATGGGTTTGTATTGATCCCAGTCCCTGTACCGGTGCTTGTGCCGGTACCCGTGCCAGTGCTTGTGCCGGTCCCAGTTCCAGTTCCAGTTCCGGTCCCTGTTCCAGTTCCAGTTCCAGTACTTGACCCGGGTGGCGCCATGGTTGGGTTTGTTGGAGTTGAAGTGCCACTACATAAATTAAGAATGACGATTCAAAAAACATACAGTAAATTACCTAAAACCGTTTTTAAGGAAAGGAATCGTGTACTATCTTACATTAAAATTTATAGACCAAAAAGTAGCAAAAAAAAAAAAAAAAAAAAAAAAACGTTCACACCATTAAAGCTAGACATGAAAACACAACAATCTCGAACGATTTTGTAATTTGGTACTACGTGTTAGGTGAATTACTAAAGTGTGATCATGCAACATACATTATTTGTGATGATATCTTGAACTTTATAAAAAAGTATAAGTGTGACCACTCCATTATTTGTGATGATATCAAAGTAAAAAGCGCAAAGTGGCCTAAAAAGACGATGTCGCATCTTATCAATACCAAACACCACCTCATAATTCAACTTTCATGAGTCACGGCGACTCACAATTTTATCGTGTAAGCGACGTAACTAAAGTTAACGAACCTATCCAATTAACTAACATAATGTAACTAAGGTTATGAGTAAATTGAGCAAGTAATCCAGATTTATCGACACTTAACAAACAACAGACTAACTTTTGTAACGACTTATTGCTAGACATTTTGACGTTTAAACCAGCAGCAACGTTAACATATATGGTCCATTGGTCCTCATCAAGAAATGAAAAAAGAGCACTCATAAGACCATTCAAAAGGTATCATATTCTCTCAATTACTTTATAAAACACTCATAAGAGCTCAAAACATGTTTACCATTTTTCAAGGAACCAATGAGTATTAAAAACTATATATTTTGAGGGTATTCGAGAATGCTTATTTAAGTGTTAATATGCTTTTTTACAAAAAAGATACAGAGTTTTGGGCAATGGCGGAGATAGGAGGGGCAAGGGTGGTCACGTGCCCTCTAACGAAAAAAATTGTAGTGTACATAAAGTATGTGACTATTTTTGTAATTTGCCACATGACGAACCAATTTAAAGTGTAGTTTTTTTAAAAATTATCGAAGTTTGCCCCCTCGATGCCCCTGGTTTTGGGTGTTTGTATTAAACTACATATTTGCTTATTTTTGGAAAATAAATATTGTAAGAAAAATATAGCGTAGTTTTTATAAATTATCGAAGTTTGCCCCCTCGATACGCTTGGTTTTGGGTGTTTGTATTAAACTACATATTTGCTTATTTTTGGTAAATAAATATTGTAAAAATATATATATTTTACATCACATTTTATGTTCACATAGTCACTAGATATTTTTCAAACCATGTGAACAAGTGCATTTATTACAAGGTACAAGGGTTTGGTTAAGGGTAGAGGGTTATTGTTTAGTGAAATGACAAAATCCATAGTGTATTTTAAGCAAATCTATAGTTAAAAAATAAACAACCACAAGATCTAGTAACAATTTTCTAAAGATCTAAAATAGGTCAGAAACACACCTTGAGGATCCAGAAAAACAAGCAGAACTTGCCCCTATAAACCAACAAAAAAAATCAAAATATCAACACAAAAAGCCAAAAACCATAGAAAATGGACACTATCAAAAAGGGTAAAAGTAAAACTGTAAATTACCAGATGGGGCTGTTTGGGTAACAGTAGCTGTTCCTTGAAATGAACAGCTCATTGGGGTTTGACCCTTTTTCTGAAAGTAACTATTAACAGCAAAGTTGCAATGGTCTCTTAAAGTGTTAGGGTTATAACAAGGACCATTTTGGTTGATTTGTTTACAATCAGCACCAGCACCACAAGCATAATCTATGTTTGATTGCATTGCAGTGTCACTTACTCCAGTGTTGCATACACAATAAGCTGCACCTGTTTTTCAAGAAAATAACCATAAAAGTTGGCATTAAAAAGTGATAAATTTTGACACTAAAATGGAAATCCATTTAAAAATATTAATACCCATTTAATAAAAGAAAAATGTAAAACTATTTAAACCCATTTAAAAATTTGTGAAAATATGTATAAAAACCATAGATTAAAAAAAATGTCATTTCAAATGTATATCTTAGATTTGTCCTTGAATATCTCAAATATATAAATAGGAGTATTAGTTGAAGGATCATAAGATCTCAAGCCGAAACTAACTAGCTAGCTCTGAAGCTCGTTTTTTTAATAAAGAAACGAGCTTCAGATTTTACTAGTACTATTAAAAAGTAAGTACAAATTTGATATTAATACTCAAGGAACTAGCTAGCACTAGTTCAAGTTCACATAAATAGCAAAAAAATCCAAAAATGTACTCAAAATGGTTACACAACTAGTTACAAAAGTACATAACAAAGTGTTTAATTTGATCTAAACAAAATCTTACTTGAATAGCCAGCCATAGCTAAGAAAATCACCAAAGAAAGAGCAAGAGCATTCATGATTGAGGCCAAAATGGTAAAGCAAAGTTTAGTGATGTGATGATATAAAGGTGGTGTGAATATTACTATTATTGGTGATATAAAGTAGTAGTAGCAAAGGGAAAGAATGATAGGTGAAATGAACCAAGATTTATAGACAAATAATGATACGACAATGACGGTGAGTGTGAGTGTGAGTGGGGGTGGCAGATTATTCGGTGGCAACTTTTTGTGGTTTTGAGAGAATGGAATAATTTTTTTGTTTAGTTACTTAAACTTTTGGATCAAATGAGAAATATAATCAAAATGAGAAGAATGAAAAAAAATCACAAACACAAATTTTAGATGCATTCATAAAAATATATGTATCTCCCAATTATTTTTCTTTTCTTATTTGAATTTTGTGGCTAAAATTTTTTCTCATTCTTCTCATTTCAATAACTCTTCTCACTAGATCCATTTCCTAGTTATGTATAGTGTACTCATAATATTAACTATGTTGGGTGGGGATTCTCACAAGTCGGTGAAATATGAATTATTGGATTTGATCCAATTGCTTAAATCAAAATAGCTTCTTTTGATTTACTAGGCACATGTTAAAATACATATTGTTTGTTAAGAGGCTCTGAGTCTGAATTTGATTCGCACATCTGAATCTGAATGTTTGATTGAAAAATCTGAATCTGATTCCAACTTAATATCAATAAGTGGTTGAAAAATCTGAATCTGACTAATATAAAAGTGTTTGTTTTTTGTAAAATTATTTGAAGGTGTTAGCCATTAAGAGGTGTTAAGACACCCATCAACATCTAGTTCAATAAGATGTTTTTACATCTTAGCGCCTCTTAATGATCATAAAAAAACAAACACTCTTAATCTTGACTGTCTCTTATTGCCTCTTAATGACAGAAAAAAAACAAACACATTTTTTTGTCTAAACATCTGATTGCTTCTGACTGAGTCAGATTAAGATGTTATTAAGAGGTTTTTCAGAAAAACAAACACAACCTAAGAGTAAGTTCAAATAAATCAAGTAATAAAATGCATATAATTAAAGTAAGTTTTAGCTATAGTTTAGTGTTTATTAGAGCATTCATTATGTGAACTCTAGGAATAAGTTCAAAACTTGAAAAGGTTTATTTCTTATTTCAATCATAAATGGGATTTTATTTAATATTTAAGTGACATGAAAAGGTCTTAAGACATTAAATGTATGTGTTATGTGAAACTATTTATGCCATAATAGAAATATGTTCATTAGATCAAAAGGTTTATAATGTATTGAGGTTGCATGAAAAAATTAATTAAAAAAGTTTTATAAAAGTTTATCATAGTGAATGTTCTTAAATGTGTTTTTGATAAAAAGAAAATATGTGGTCATTTAATACACCCTAGCATGTGATTATCGGTCAATTGTTAGCAAAACCTTATTTTTAAACCGATTTGTCTAACAAGTATCTTTAAGGCATTGCTTAAGTTTGCATTAATTCATGTTGAACAAAGGGGTTGTTTGTTTTTTTTTTAAAAGTCTTAACAACCTCTTAATAGACCAAAGCTCCTATTCAGTTAGAGTTTTTAGGTGTTAAGTGTGTTTGTTTTTTATTTTTCGTTCAGAGGCAGACAGAGGTAAAAACATCTAAATGGACCAGACATGGAATGAGCATCTTAATGTCTCTAGTTGAACTAATAAATATTCAGATGTTTTCTTAAAAAATAAAACAAACAAAATTATTTGATTCAGATTCAGACATTTCCGCCTCATATTCAAGTTCAGATGTGCGAATCAGATTCAGATTCAGAACCTCTTAATAAACAAACAACGCCTTCCTTTTTAAGTTAAAAAATGCATTTAAAACACATTAATTAATCTTATAATTTACCTTAGTTCTGATTTTGTTATTAATAAACATAATTTTTTTTTATTTAATCATCTAAACAAGTGCCTTGAGGGCACTGATTGACAAACCCATATAGCAAAATAAACGTAAATAGTTAAACGAATTAGTTTTTCTATTTTAATTACATTAAAATAATAAGTATTTGATTAGTTTTTTCATGACAATTACCATTCTGAATTTTGTAACTAATGAGGTTTGAACCTCAATATTATGTCCATTAGACCACATTGACTAGGAAGTTAAAGGTCATATTATAACAAAAGGTGTTGTCATTTTAATACTTTTCTCCAATTAAAAATTTATAATTTAACCAAAAAACACTATTCTTCCATTAGTCAGGTTATAGGACACCCCTGACGCACACTTAACCTAATAAAAATGTTTTATATATCGGCTGGTAATTTTGGCGCCAAAACCTATGGCTTAAGGTGAAGTGTGAAGTTGAGTTATAGACTGAGTTATAACGTTATAAATTGTCCTATAACTTAAGGGTGCCGTGTGCTTGTACCCAAATTACATGATTATTTATTTACTCATTTGCATTTTACATATTTAACCCTTGAATTTTTTTAATTAGTGTCGTTCTCTTAAAGTTTTTATCTAGTTTCGTTGCACATGTTATCCATTGCATGTTCTTGATAAAAACCTCTATAGTAATTTGGTTTGTACAAAAAAATGTAACATTTGTGTTTCTTGTAGGTGATGGATCATCATTGTACTACAATTTGCAAACATAGAAATGCTATACTTACAAAAAAAAAATATCTAAAAAAATATTTACAAGGTGTTAGGGAGTGATTGATGTATTTTACTATAGTTTATTTCTTTTTTCTCTGATTAAACCAATCCAATCACTCCCTGACAATTACTTTTGTAAACTATTTTATGAATGTTTTTTTTTTTTTTTTCTTTTTCTTTTTTTTAGTATATTATTTCTCCTGCAAAATATTGTTCTTAACTAACACGTGTAAGTATATACTGTACTAGATATTCTTTGAGATCCGGTAACTGATTTAAATTTGTACGAAGTAAAAATACAAAAATGAAAATAGGTTAAAAATGTGAGAAAGGAGGAACACCTGTGTGGCAGGATCTTAACGTCTTTAAACTCATCTCTATGATTAAAGTTAACTCAAGCTGGTTAACTTAACCCAACCCTACCTCACCTGTCACCCTACGTACCTTTTTTATTTGCTTGCTTTTCTTTTTGCATATGGAAAATGTTAAAGAAGGAAATGTTCAATTATTTGAAAGAATCATGCATGAACTAAAACATGATTACCACAGACAAGGTTAGACTTAATGGGTTACTTCTTTTTCACTTATTAACTGAGCTCATACATTTGTTTCATTTTAATGAGACTAATAAAAACATTTATCTCTTACAATGTCAAAGTTTATACAATAACTAAACATGACAACTACAAATATATTGTAATGATGTGACTTTAATTTTTATGAATTTTTCATCACTCATGCCCACTTGAAATTAAGTTTACCAATATTTAGAACAAAATTTCATATGTTGTCAACATTTTTTAAAAAATGAATTATGAGACCACAACTATATAAAAAGGTATATATTTTGAGCCTCTTAAAACTTTGAGGCCCTACGTGGTAGCACATCTCGCACACCCTCATATACGTCTCTGCTCTTTTGAATAAATAGCTAATCTAGACATTACTCCAAACCACTTAACTTAAGAAACACCCGAGTGGTTTCCATAAACTACATAGATTTATAATGCACTGCGTAAAACACAGTAAGAGTCTCGATTTTATTGAAATGCATTATATTCAGAATATTTGTACTAGAAATTTTGTAAGTTTAGGTTCAATGAAAACCGCATCCAGACTTTTGGTCATGGATTCGACACCGATCACATATTCCTTATTATGTTGTATATAATTATAGTTTGATATGAAAATAAATATAGCTATCCGTGAAATGATATCACAAGGCAAATAAAGACCGACATAATTCTTTTTGCTAACCATAATCATAAAACTTATAAAATATTTTAATGATAGTAGTTCAAATGATGAAGAGACACACAACATAAAAGAAAGAGCATGCGTTCAAATTACCTACGTACGTCTCTCTAATCATGATGTTACGCGACTTAAATCTTTCAATTACGGTTATCAATGAATTTTTATTTTTTAAATTTGTTTCCATAAGTAAAATCAAAGTAAAAATCACTTCTAGTTATGAAGAAGAAAAAAAAATGGTCAACATGAAAAAAAAAGTAGACAAAATTAACATAGTATTTTTATCTTTCTATTCATATTAGGGTTTGTCTAACATGTGCCTTAAGGCACATGTTAAGCACACTAAAAGGCACTAGTTCTTACAGAAAAGGACACAGGAATCCACATAAAAATATAATTTTTGTGGATCACTATGTCTTTTTCTGTGAAACCCAATGTCCTTTTAATGTGCTTAACTTGTGCCCTTAAAGCACAAGTTAGAAAAATCCTTCGTATTAACCTTTGCCTCATACTTTTGTTTCATCCTATAAACCAAAGAAGATGATGAATAAAGCTGATTGGTTTTGAAAAATATATTTGGTTGGTGGAGGTAAAGGGTCCCTAGCTTTTGTGTAATTTTTTATGCAACTCATAATGAGTTTACCACTATTATTGGAGCCTTCTTTTCTTGGTTTCGTGTAGTTGTCATATAATATTACTATTCAGTTTACATGTATCGACATCTGTCTCTCTTTCTTTTTAATACATTTTTTTTTTACGGTGACTTTCATTTTTTGGATTAGAGTCGCACCTGCCCTAACAGCATGCCCTCATCCACCACGTACCCAGACAATATTGTCTTAACCGGATCCATGCTAGCGTAGTGGGGATTAATAACGGCGTCCGCCCCGAAACCGTACCGCCTCCACACGATTATTATCGCTGGAGTAACGGTCGGATGAAAATCGAGGCCGGCTTGGATTCGAACATGCGCAGCTAATGGCTTACAGGCTCTCTTCTTCATTGCCTAAGTATCAGCAAAGCTTATGGTCCATAAATGAGGACTTCCTGGTAAGTCACCCACTCGGTACTACTCTCACTTGTGGCTCGCTTAATTACTTAAGCTTCTACCACTAGACCACAAGCCCCATGATTTCCTTTTAATACTTAACCATATAGAATAAAGGAAGTGGTTAGAACATTTTATGTTTTTATTAAAACACTATATTGTACGAGCAATTAAAGCATGTTATATTTAAAATACAACTATTTTATGCATACGATAAAGTGGAGTAATAAAAATTAAATGTGTGTCAATCACATCTTATAGAATAAAGTCATATTATACATACTTACTTTATTCAAGTTATTTAACAAATTATTTTGTCATAATGAAACTTATGCTTGTTGAAATGTTTCAACTTATAGCTATTTTTAAGTACAATCTTACAATTTTTAACAGCAATTAATTATTTTGTAACAACAAAGAAAATAACAACATAGCCTGTAATTTGAGACGTTGAGTGGGCCTTTAATAGTATTTGTTTTGTCACCACTATAGCTTTACGAGTTACGACCATCATGTTACTAGACATGTTTTTGTTTTTTGTTTTGGTGTTATATGGGGACACGCACATGTTATTTTATTCAGCTTTCGGATCCATCGAGAGATATACAGGGCCCACATACATCAAAATACGGTAAATCTTGTATCTTACTAGCGGTCATTTGTTTTTACTTACAACAGTAAAAGAAGCTGTAATGGTAAAAATCAAATAAAGACACATATCAAAGAGTGTTTAAGCTTATTAAGGCGTTTATTAGCTTATATGTTTTCCGTTTATACATATTTCGTTAGTCGTATTTTCTTAGCTTATTTTGAGACCTTTGACATATAATATCATAACAAACTTATATAAGGCTAAAAGTTTTAAAAGTAAGCTAAAAACAGATAAGCTCGTAAACCAATAAATAAGCTTAAACAAACACCTTAAAATTAGATGATTTAATCAACTAATGCACATTAGAGCTATGCATACGATCAATTTGGTGAGTAAGTTTATGAGATATGGTTAAATGACTTTAAAAAACCAAATATTCAAAAAGGTGTTGTTACGGGTACCTCTAGTGGTTAGTGACACCTCTCCCAAGCCACTTTTATCAACTCTGTGGACATGCTAAGACAATTTTATTTTATTTTTTCGTTTTTTGTTCCGTATTTTATGTCTCTATAATAATTTTGACATATTAAACTTTATATTTTCTATTACGTACCCAAGAGAGCTTTTGAGTTTTCAGTGATCACTAGATCGATTTTTACGGCGTAACATATTTTCTTGAAATGAACTTGGTTCTAAAATTCGGGTTAGTGGGTTACATTTCTTGCTTATAAAATGACCAATGACTATTAATATAGGGGAACGCAACTCTTGAACATTCACACGGGTAGCATAAGGATTCATCGATTAGTCGTTTATTATTACACCTAGGGTAATTGGTACTACAAAAAGTATTTAGTCATATTTCGCTTAACCACCATAAATAATGTAAATCCCGTTAAGAGCATCCGTAGTCATTCACAGTAAACTCCTATTTACAATTGTAGCGTGATTAGTGGTGAGTTCGTGGTGTGGAACTGTGGAAACCGAGCTTTGTCAGTCGTCATTTTCATTATTATTTACTTCTAGACGGGTACGTATATGAGTGAAAATATATTTTTGTGAAGAAAATGGTTAAGGACATAGTGATAACGAAACTCTTGCAAGATAAAAGTGGTGACATAGTTGTAAGAGGATAAATGTGACGCTGAATTAATCAGGATAGTCGTAGTAGTAACCATTGCCGATAGTATTTTAAGAGAAAAGAATAATAAAATGGATAATTACCTAGAAATATAGTATTTATTTTTCTATTGTATACCTTAAACTTTTTATTTTGAATTTTGTGCGTATTTGGTTCAAGAAATTACCACTTTATCATTCGCTGTCAATAGAGTTGTTACAAAATATGAGTAAAATGGTTATATTACATGAGGAGATACATTCAAAGGTCGAACTTCAAAAGTTTGAAATATATAATCTATACCATATGTAAAGGAAAAAACAAAAAGTGAAAAATGAAAACTTATAACTAATTTATGAAACTAATTTGTTCATTTACTTAAATGGAAGGCTGAAACTAATTTAGGAAACTTAAACTAATGTATCCCATTTCTTGAATATTGAAATTAGATATTAAAATTTGTTCGTTTACTTAAAATCATTATATGTTACAATAATTTACAGTTTACATTTTATTTTTTTACGTTATATGAATAAATGTTATACGAAATAATTAATCAAAATATCACAATCATAATTATGTATCGCGATAAAATCGCGTCACTATGCAGGGGTACTCGTTTATATTAAAAAAAAATGGTTTGTCTAACATGTGCCCTAAGGCACATGTTAAGCACACTAAAAGGACACCGGGTCTTACAGAAAAGGACAAAGGGATTTACAAAAATTATACTTTCTGTAAATTCCTGTGTCCTTTTCTGTGAGACCCGGTGTCCTTTTTATGTGCTTAACATGTGCCCTTATGGCACAAGTTAGAAAAATCCTATTTCATAATAAGGAATGAAACTAACATGGACAAATATGCCTTAGAGAAAGCGTTTTAATGTTAATGGCGCGACGTAAATTAAAGAGAGTTAGGTGGTGTTTGATAATGACTTAAAGAGTCTTAATTGTAAAATAGGTAAGTTAATTAAGTCACTAATTGAGTGTTTGTTTGGTGCTTAATTTAAATGGATGTCCTTCTAGAAAAAGCCATGTGAATGAGGGTCTCTATATTAAGTCATCACTTTATCATACTTTTACATATTTACCCTTTCACTTCTTAACCTCTAATCACCACTTATTTAAAATAAAAGGGTATAATAATAATTTGTTTAATTCAGACACTTTATTCAGCACACAAAACAAACAACCATTTATTCATCTACATACAGACAACATATATCCAGACAGACACTTTAATTTAACAGGACTTAATATAAAAACTAAACAAACAAGCCCTTAGTTATGTCACTAAAAAACAGAAACTAACCGAATAATGTAGCAACACCTTTCGATCTTATTACATTTTATCAAACCCTAAAAAAACCCTAATTTATCAATTTCCCTTTTTCGGCACATTACAAAAAGGGGAAATTATGATTCATTAGACATCACTTCCACTTTAGGTAATTTATTTTACATACTTTCATTTGTTCTTAATTCGTATTTATTTACGTTTAGAATTTAACTTTTGATATATGATTTAGGTTGTGTTAATAAGGTTTTTATTGTGAAATTTGAATTAAAACTCGAGCTCGAGGTTAGTCTTATTTTTCGGTTTTATTGATGATGTTAATGCTAAAATGTTAAATTTCTCATATGAATTATTAGTCCATGCAAAGTATGGGATACTAATAATACATAATTAAATATAAGTCCGCTAACTAACAGCCACCCGCAATTGGAGCGGGAGAAAGACAAGCGCTTAAATTGGTATGAAACTCGTTAAAAGGCAGAAGGCAAGCGTTTGTTGAAGATATAAGTACCTAATGACCATGAAACATGTTCTAGATTGTATGTTTTGTTATCGTGATGCTAGTTTGTGTTTTACGTTGATAATTTATAAAGGATAATTGTGCGTTAACATTTAGTTACTTGCAAATGAGGAGCAAATACCATCATGGAAACTAAGAATGAAAGTACATTATTAGTTGGATAGGCATTATCAGTATCAAACTATTTTAGGCCGAACTTGTCATGAATTTCCATATTCTGATATATAAATATATACGGCTGTGATTATTTAGTCCTGAGATATGGTATAAATATGAACTGTGTGCTTATTGGCATAATGATGGGTCTGATTGTACTAGCTCCTTTTCTATACCACTCCATTCGGAAGGGTTTGTTATGTCCTGTGAGATGATCATCTAAATATGTGGTGAAGAAAACATGGAGAGTAGCATAAGACTAATGTTATTAATTAACATACTCTTAAAGATTATCTCATATAGGAAATGGTTTTTAGTAAATCTGTTAGGAGTTAATCCTAGACGTATACATGAATACAGAGATCGCTTAAAAGCATTGTTTGACCGTTACAGAATATTGCTTTCCACTTTCTGCAAACCGCTAACATCAATTTAATTTGTACACGAATGCATAGAGTACAGCAACAGATTGTGCAAGAAGAACTCACACGTGGGTTGTAAACTTTTCTTCACTATATGAGTTTCTATGCAACTGATCTTCGTGCCCTCACACTTTGCTTGTTATTTCTTAGAAAGATAGAGATGAACATTGTATCTTATGCATTTATAACTGACATTTCTTTAGACTGGGTCCTGAGCATTACCGTGGAAAAGGTAGAATTTCCTACGCTAATCTGGATGATGATAATCTTTGCGCAAGAAGTTCTATAATCTCCCCTTTTCCATATTTGAATCACAATCAGAACGGCTGTTGAGTAGCTATAAACCAAATGGATCCAGAACCAATCTCTGAGCCCACGACTCCTATTGCTTCTCCTAGACACCAGACTACTGCTCAATCACCCATTAGAGATGAAACATCCATCATATCAGAGGAGCATAACAGCCCTTCTTCTGATGCAGTACTATCACCAGTTTCAGAGCGGATTCTTGAATCAGCACTTTGTAGCATATCATCCACAAAATCTCCGCCCCTTCAAATAATGGAAAGACCAGAAGATCATTCTAACAGACATTCGTCGTCGTCTGAATGGAGTTCTGTTTCTAACGAGTCACTTTTCAGTATTCATATTACACATAGTGACAGACATGACCATGCCCATTTATTGGATGAAGATGCGTTTGCAGTACATGATTCATTGACCTTTATTAAAAGTTTTAGTAAAAGTGATGTGGATGCTTTAGATATGGAAACATTAGATGATTTAGATGAGCCACAAAAGGTTGTTCGGTGGAAAACACAAGTTGAACATCATGCAGATGAAGGAGTGTCTTCACAAGGTCAACAATGTGAATCATCCCCTTTAACTGATCACAAAACCGATAAATCCAAGTAAGTAATATTCATTTTACTATTTGAAACGTTTTTTTATGTTATTAACGTTTTAAATTTCCGGAATGTGATGTGTCTCTTATTTGTCTTGCAGAAAGAAGTTTTGTTGGTCATCATGCGATTGCCGCTCCTGGAAAACAACTATGTGGTCATGTTGGAATGGTTGCCGCAAATTTATGACCTGTTCAAACTGTAAACCGAAAAAAGTTTGTTCATCTCATTCGTAAGTGTCTCCTTTTTATCATTTCAGTGATGCTAGAGGTGACAATTTGACCCATGTATTTATAAATGGGTCAATTCAGATGATGTTTTTATCTTTAACTTGCCTAACGGGTAAAGTTGTAAAATTATAGCGTAAATGAATACTGTTGACATGGATTGAACAGGTCAAATACTCAAATGTTGCCGAAAGTGTAATATTTTCTTACAAGCTAAGATTGTCATCAATAGAGTATGTATTTTGTAATCTGACTCCCTCATTTTCCATAAAATAAGAAAAAGATTTTGGAGAAAAGTGTTCCGGATCAATCTAATTCGACCCAAAATGTTTCTACATGTACCACAAATCGTCCGTTTTGACCATTAATTCACTATCTATATGAGGTAACATGTGCATCATGGTTCTTTGCTGTACAGAAGCAAGTTCACCCAAGAATGATGCACCAAAAAAATCGGAGGTGAAACTTTCATAGCTGGATTTTAAAAGTTGTTATTAAAGGTGGCAAAACGGACGGGTTAGGTCACGGGTCAAAACATGGGTTGATCTGAAATTGGAGAATGGGTGTAAATAGTGTAGCAGGTATAGTAAATAGTTTTTCATTCCATGAATTTTATTGCTACGACCCATAAACAATCTTCACATAACAAAAGAATGGGAATTCTTTCATTTGCTCTTTAATCCAAAATGGAGTTCCTGTGGGAGCGTTAATAACAAATTGTGACTGTTTTTATAGGTCATTCTAGACCAAGATGGCTTTTCGATTCAATATCTATAACCTTGTTTATAAGAAACACAAAGAACTCAAATGATAGTTCTGAGCAAAACTAGATGTTATTATGCTTTATCTTTTGATGTTAACAACGAATTCAAGAGTAATTATCATCTTTAATGAACTATGTAGCTTTTGTGTTTTTATAAATTTGTGTCAAACCCGCCCATTAAAAAAATATGCAGGAAGGAGTTAAGAGAATGCAGTAAGCTAATAAATTGTCTCGAGTGTTTGGCATACAATGTTTTGTTAAACCTTGTTTTTTATGAAGTTATTCTTGGAAACTCAAGTACGTAGTTTTTGCCAATGCTGACACGAAACTTGGTGTACAAACACTACAACTGCGCGTTAGCTATGTTTGTGCTTAGCTGCTTGCTGTGATGCTATTGAACCCGCAGGTCCATGTATGAACCAAACACCTACAAGCTCAATGTAACTTTGCTTAGTGCAAAGTTAAGAGTGAGCTTGTAGAAGATCTCATTAAAACATAGACCACCGTGCAGAACCTGAGCCACCCAAATTGTAAGTGTTCAGTTGAAGTAATTCTTCACCAAACTCGACGTTGCATTGGCAAAACATGCAATTTTCCAACAATAACCTTATATATAAACATTATTTGGTAACCAGTTTATGCACTAAATGGTCAAACACCGGTTCCTAATAAACAATCCGTTGGTAATTACCAACACAGAAATAAAACCTTGTATAGCTAGGTGTGACCACCAACACCATTGAGCTTGCTTTTTTTTATTTAGTGAGAAATGAAATCGGCTTCTTTTTTTATTTATTTCTGAAGTTTATACACAAATATGATACCTGTTCACAAATGAATTTACATTATTAGAACTGATATGCATAAATGTTGACAGGATTATTTTGTTATAAACAAGGTTCACTTGAGTAATTAAGTTTTCTTTTCTTATTCTAGTACACAACAACGTCTTGTGTTGAAGGATTTGCATGTATAGATTTTGTGCTATATTTATGCAGTATTTTGTAGTTCTTGCCTAGTTAGTTGTTAGTTTTATGCGTAATCGTGGTATTCATAGAGGTCTTACGGTGTTTTAGCTGTTACTTTTTTTCGTGTTTGGTTTTAGGTGTTTAGGGTCATGTTTCGGTTTTCACTTTTCATTGTTTCTTGGTGTATGACATTATATCTGCTAGCATCTTGTTAGTTTTTTTTAATAATACGATTAGATTGAAGAACTAAAATTATCAAGCAAAAGATTTAGGTGTATAAGACATCAATATCATGAGCTTCCAAAAAACTAAAGTAAGGGAGCTTATGTGATGATTATGTTCAAATTCAATGATTTGCTCATGGTGTGTTAAAGCCCATTTCGAAGGATGATTATGACAAATAATATCAATTTGTTTTGTTAGAGATTTAGGTAGTGGGAATCAGATATAAAGAAAATGGGATATACTATAAGGACCCCTATGGTTCACCGTACAAAATGCGAAGCACATAGTACAACACCGCGATGCACACAATACAACCCTCCAATGCGTGCAATGATTAGAAACCTCCTATAGGGGAGTCCGTATAAACTGCCCCAAAGAAAATATTATGAATTTTTTTCTTGAACAATTTATGACGTAAGTATAGATTCTAAAGATATAGATTAAAGTGTTTGATATGCCAAAGAAAAATATCTCAAAGTACAAACTCATATGGGTTACGTTATAGTAACTATGAGTTTTCGTGATTTTGTAATCGACTCATTCAACCTTTTTAACAGATAGTAATTTTTGTAATTCTTCTAAGAGCACTAGGTATGGTGTTATCCGATAACAACGTTATTGGTATGTCACATCAGCGCCACCTCATCTCCATCTAATAACACACCAATAGTTAAAACACCTATCCCTCATAACACAGCACTAACATGTTATTGGGTCCCACAAAATACCCTACTAAAAATACTCACTCATTCACAATACACGAAATAAAAAATAAGAAAAAACACAAAAGTTACCAATGGCTTGAGCCATTTCACTAACTCAAATTCATTTGGCTCAACTTTGGCATGTTGGCCGGTATGGTGGCTCACGAATTGCACGACGAATGGCATGTTAAATGGCTACCATACCTTGTGCTCTAACTTCAAATGTCTTTTAGTTTATTTTGTTCTACGTAGTTTATGGAGGAGGTATCATGCACCCTGCTTAAATTGTCAACTAATTCTAAATAAACTAGTCATTTCTGGCCGTTTGATAAACTGAACAATACGGATGTTTAGGGTTGTTAAGATCGAAGATTTCTGGTGGCTGATACCATGTAAGTCGTTATAATCTTCTGTATATTGATCTCATAATATTCGTACATATGAGAGTATATATAAGATACATACGGGCCTAATACATACGGGCCTAAATACAAATAGCCTAAGACTTATCGTCTAACAGTTTTCCCGCCATTACCACAAAAACAAGTTTTGAAAATTCAAAAATTGGGCTTCAAAACAAGAAAGAGAATGAACTAGATGTACTTCTCCAAAATTGCAGTGTTACAGAAAAAGTTGTTTCATCTTTGGAGGAAAGTGTAATAAGTGAGGATGTGACAAAGCAACTTTCTTTTGGTAAGAAAATAAAGATGGTACTTTTGTTGTGCCTACTAATGTTAATCACCAAGATGGTGAGTGTAGATGCCTGGTATGTGAAAAGTTGAGGAAGAAAAATGATGGAAAAAGAAAAATTAAAGAGAATTCAGTTGCATCCAAATTTATGCTTGTTCAAGTAAAAGGAAAGGTAGACCAAAAAAGAATCAATCTCATATAGGGGCTGGGGTGTTATCGAGTCGGGTTGAGAGCTTTTCGAGTCGGGTTTATCGGGTTTTGAAAAATTAAAAATTAACACGCATCCTGACTCTATAAGTATAAGGTATCCGGTCTATAATGTTACAGGTTGTTGATTGGGTTTATGGCGTTACATGTTAATCTCATCCCACAATTCACCTCATTCACTAAAATTACCATTCAACATGAAGTTAATACAAATTTACAATACTAATATTCTTCAATAAATAATATTACCAACACGCAAAGTTTAATATACAAGTGCAACTACATATTCAGATTATCTCTAAAGTGGGCTTAGTGACTAAAATTCACGACTAATGGACTCTGAAGTTTAGTTCAAAGACTATAGATTTATAAATTTGTCATTATGGTTTATCGGGTCAACTCAAACCTGATAACGAACTAATTAAATACCTTAACCTGACCCTGTGAGGCCGTCGGGTTGATCCGATTAATCCGATAAGCTAAGTAAGACTTGAATCGAACCGACCCTATAAGTCTTTATCGGTTTCGAGTTCGAGTCAGGTTGACCCGTTTGATGTTGGACATTACAAGGTATTTTATCTTTAAAACCCACCGCAAAGCGCGGGCAAATAAATCTTGTATTATATATATATGTTTTACATGCGACATACTTGACTAACGTTTTTTATAAATAACTGCAAGCTCTTTGCAAAATTAAGTAGAGTAGTATTTGTATTTTAAAAATAAGCTAATGTTATACATTCAATTAAACACCTACGCATGATATCATTTTATCTTTAGATCATTTTATATCACGGGCAAGGGCGTTAGTCGGGTCTAGATAGTCGGGTTCGGGTCAATTCTGCAGGTTGAGGCGAGAAGAAGTATACCCCCCGAACCCGACCTAATTAAAATCTCGAGTTAGTCGGGTTTGGGTCTATTTGAGTCGAGTGTATTCGGTTCAGGTCAACCCGAATATGACTAAATTGATTAAAAAATGCCCAGTTTAATAAGGTTATTTAATATAATTTCCCGCGCACGAGTTAGCCAATTTTTTTTAACCCAACACCCCATCCTATTTAAAATTCGTGTTACTTAGGTTGACCCAAATAACTCAAATAGGTTTAAACGGGTTCGGATATGAGTCAAATCGGCTCATTCGAGACCCCTAATCACAAGCAACATGAGAAAAACCCCATGCACACAGCTTAACCCCTCGACATTTTCCTTGTTGTGCAGCTTACGAATTATAAATAGAAAAAAAAGCTATAAATTCATAACGTACTTTACAAAAAAACTCCTTATGCTCTATCTACTTCATTTATTGTCATAATATATAACTGTTTTCATTTTATTCGGTTATTTTCTGTCCGTTTTTATCCGTTTTCGTAAATCGTCCATTTTTATCCGTTTTCATTTTAATATGTCCGGATAAAAACAGATAAAAACGGATAAAAACCGTTTTGACGTGGATAATAGAAACCGTTTTTATATGTTTTGATCCGGACAGATACGGATAAAAATGGACGATTTACGAAAACGGATAAAAACGAACAAAAAATAACCGAATAAAATGAAAACGGTTATGTACTATGACAATAAATGAAGTAGATAGAGCATAATGATTTTTTTTGTAAAGTAGGCTATGAATTTATAGTTTTTTTCCTTATAAATATCACCCACCTACTATCCTTTCTCCCTCAAAAATAAACACAACACAAGCAAACAAACATACACTCTCATCTCATTTTAAGGTAGCGTTTCTTATATATCTGTATTTTCTTTCTTCATGTTTTGAAGATTCTCCTTTTATAGATCAATATTTGTTTTACAGTTCTGAAATGTAATAACACATTTTTTACAAAAAATTTGTGTAGATTTGCTGGTTGCAAGAAACTGGCTAGAAGATTTTAATAAGGTATATCATTTTCCACTTTATTACACTCATTTTTTTTTTTTTTTTTATACTAGAATGTAGTTACCATGTTGATTCATTTAACCAACATTAAAGACTTTCAACCAACTCACAAGTTCTATCTACCAATATTTACTTTCATCTACCAATGTTTAAAGACATTCACTTGCATTAAAGTTTATTTATACTCTTTACCAGTTTTCATAAACACTTTGATGTTTTTCCAGCAGAGGACATCGCTTACCAACGACAATCGTGTTCTGCAAACCTACCACTGGTTAATATGTTTGCTCGAAACCCTATACGATTTCGGCTTTTATTTTATGATATAAGAGCAAAACAACCATGCCTTGTTGAAATAGGTGGTCTCGGAAATAAAAAGGTATAATTTCACTACCTCTTATTATTAATATTTATATCTTGATAGGTGAATCACTAATATAAAAAAGAGTAAACTGCGAAAAATGTCTCTAAACTTTGCGATTTTGCAAGAAATGTCTTCATTTTAAAAAAATTGCGAGAAATGTCCCCAACGTTTCATTTTTTTGCGAGTTTTGTCCTTCAACCGTTACTGTAGTTGCAAATTCACGTTTTTGGCTAACGCTCGTTAGTTTTCTTCGTTAGTGGCCATGTGAAATAACTATTTTACCCTCGCCTACTGCAGAGACATTTTTTACAGTTTACTATTAATTTTATTTTGAGTTCCCATCACCACCACACAACCATCACCACCACCCCCGACCACCACCACCAAACAACAACCACCACCACCCTCCACCACCACCCAACCATCACCACCACCACCTTCTACAATCTTGTAAAGCCTTTATGTACTCCTGCATGCCAACAAAACATTTGAACCATGGATTTATGCAAAAGTATCCACCAAAGAGTTTTAAGAATGATGCCACCTAATCTTACTATGCAAATGAAGTAAACACATTGATTCAATGCCAAACTTATCAAGTGAATATTTGCTTTGCCAGTGAGGATGAAATACTACAACATCAAGCCAACTGTAGAAGTGCTCGAGGAGCTGATTTATGCTTACTCAAGAAGCAAACAGTACACAAAAGCACAAATGGTAAGATTATTTGACCTGATTATTTGGCAGCCTCTTAACATACTATTACATTTCATCTTTCTCGCGTGGTTTGTTTTTGTTTCTTTATATTAGTCTATGTATCTTATTTTCAGGTTTTCTGATTTACTCGTCAACTCAAATTAAAATGCATTTAAGATATTGATAATCATGATGTCATTTATTTCAATGATTTATCTTTATCTTTTTAACATCCTATATTCTGTTTTGCATCTACATATCATCTTTGCATCGTGATGCCATATGCATCTTGAACCATTGATCAAGTCAAAGTCCAATAATATAATGACTATTATTTTCTCCTACTTTTTTCATTTTAAGGAGTTATTTTACTTGAACTCTTCTCCCTGCACAATAATCCCTCATTGTCCACAAGAAAATCTCCTCTCACAGTCTCATAGGTGTGAAGCACTAAAGGGAACGACAATGGGAAGGTATTAGGTGTAAGCACAGCCAATTATTTGGAAATAGGTTAGATGCATACTATACGAACTTGCCATGCCTTTTTACCATAATAGTGATTGTATTCATGAGTAATGTGCTAGGCATTGGGTAATATGTTCTATCTAATGATGCAAATATCTTATTTTTATGTTACTGTGTAATATTCAGCCCATAACTCTTTCAATAGATAGGATATATTCAACTTATGCTTATGGTATAAACTGTTTTAACAGGTTTTGTTGGATGAAAGGAAACCAAAAGGCTAGATAAGCCACCTTGAAGGAGCTTTAATAACATCCATGGCTAAAGAAGGTGCACTGGTGGAAGCATTTAAAATTTAGATGCGCATAAAAACAAAAACAGCTTGTCAAATCAGCATCAAAAAGGCGAGGAAAAGTGAAGAAGATTTTTTTGAAAAAGCACTTCATGCGCTATTAGAAGATCTATGTGACGAGCCACCTTCCGAGTGGGTGCACAGTTGTTACTTGTTACTATGTTGCTTTGTATTACTTTCACAAGCAAAAGATGGGGTAAGTTGTATGATTTATTATAAATAGGTACTATACATGGCTAAAAAACATGTAACTGTCAATTGTTTTTTTAACATTTGAATTAGGAAATTGTGTTCCTATTTAAAAGATGCCCTTAGCAAATGGCATGAGAGTGTGGATTTCACAAAACCACACTTAACGGATGAGATACATAAGCTTGATTAACACATGCGGTATGTATTAAACATAAAGCAATTATTCATTAATTTATTTGAATCAGATTTTCTTTAAGATAACGGACCAGCAGAAACCAGATTTTGGGTTGGAGCTTTTTAGGATCCTAAAAAAGATCTTGAACCATTCGCCACCCATAAAAAAAAAGTCATCAATTTCTGCTTTGGAGTTTAGTTGATGCGCGATTCACAGAAGATGAAATTTCAGAAGTATGGGATGAATTCAATAATTCAAACCTACCCTACTCCATATATGATTACATGAGTGTTAAATGGGTCAGCTCACCACCCCATTTATCTTGCAAACACCGTTAACTAAGCAGGGTTAATTGGGTTGTGAACAAAAAAGTAATGGAATGTTTTAATTGTTTCAACTTCTTCAAAGAGGAAATGGATATGGGCTACTACCCTACAACACATGCTTGGTACAATACAATTGCTAAGATGCCACCACATGGGAATTATTTTATGCTGATGAAAGCTCATATCCTTTCCCTTTATCGTTAAAAACTGCGGGATAGAACTGTAGTTTTGGCTTTTGCTTCAAAGATTTTGTAGTCCACATTATGAGTTTGTCAATTTACAACTCAGACCCAATATGAGTATGAACTAGTTATGCTTTTTGTAGTAGAATAACTTCCGGTGGTGCTTATTCCTATTCCCTTTAATGCACTAGAAAATGTAACTGTAGTTTGTGGGTTATCTTGGTTATCACTGTACATTCGTTAAAGACACCAAACGTTTTAGCAGCCTTGATACTTTTGATGGTAAATTTTTATGCTAAATTGTTTACACCCATCACTTTACGCATGAAGTGGGGAGTAACTATTGTGAATGTTGATGGTTGATGTTGGCAAGAGCAATATGTCCCTCATTGGACTTGTGCCTTTTTGCTATAACAGGATTGCTATGCATTTGGTTACATGTGATCTGATGTGGACAACATATTGAAAACCCTTGTATACTGAACCCGAGTCCTGTTAGGTTGAGTTTATTAGTTCCAGATAGGGAGTGTCAAACGGGTCGTGTTGACCCGACCCGAACCCAAACCCGATAAGGCTTATTGGGTCGGGTTGTGGTGGTGGTGGTGGAGGGTGGTGGTGGTGGTGGAGGGTGGTGGTGATGGTTGTGTGGTGGTAGAGGGTGGTGGTGATGGTCTAGGAACTCAAAATAAAATTAATAGTAAACTGCAAAAAATGTCCCTGGAGTGCGAGGGTAAAATAATCATTTCACATGGCCACTAACGAAGAAAACTAACGAGCGTTAGCCAAAAACGTGAATTTACAACTACAGTAACGGCTCAAGGGTAAAATTCGCAAAAAAATGAAACGTCAAGGATATTTCTCGCAATTTTTTTTTAAATGAGGATATCTCTTGCAAAATCGCAAAGTTTATTACTTAACACGTCTACAATATCTTTATAATTATATGTCCAACATTTGTATTTGCTCATAAGCTTATATTGGTGTTTCGTACCCCACAGTGTGTGATAGTTACCATGGCCTAACGTGTGTCCGCCCCACGTCCCCGACATTCATGTCCTCCTGATAGGCCATATGCTCATTGTTTCAACCCAACGGAACCTGAAATAATCTACTTCTTAAGGCGCAAGATAAACAATGAGCCGGTGATTGATGACAATGGTTAATAAAGCTGATTTGTACAAAACTACACCTAATAATCTAGTTGGTAACTGGTAAGTGTCTATCCCATTGTAGATTTTGTTTCACGTATTAGCTAAATTATCGGGTCGGGTTGGATAACGGGTAAAATGGGTTTGGGTCAACGGGTATGGGCCAGGTAGGACTGAGTTAAGCTTATTAGTTCGGCTTATGCTTATGTTATATAAGTAGCTTATGGCTTATATGTCATAGCTTTGGCCCTGAAATACATAAAACATTCGAGCCAAAGATTTACTAACTTTAAAGAAAGTGTTGAGAAGGCTTTTACTTCAAATAAGCCTTTAATTTCCAAATGCCGTACAAAATGAAATTCTACACATGATATGTTGAAAACCGTGATTGAGTTAAAAGATGGATTTTTTTATTAAGAATTTAATAACTCTTGTTTTGCTCAACGAGCTTGCTAAAGGTAAACTCATACATAAATTTACTTTAAGTAAAAGGTAAACTCATGCATAAATTTACCACAAAATGTGTACTTACATAAATTTGATGAAAGACGACGAGCTTGCTAAAGGTAAACTCATACATAAATTTACCACAAAATGCGTACTTACATATAGTTTTCTATAGTGATTATAGATTTGTTTGTTGTCATGTTATTTTTTAGAAATCAAAGATGGCTTAGAGCAACAAGAGCGAGAACAAACTCATGCAAAGGGGGAAAATGTTGCAGCATGATTGGAATGGCTACTGAAGTTGTTTAATTGTAATGGTCTAAATGGAAAGTGTGGAACTTGTGTTGTTTTAGTTGCTAGTGTAGTTGTTTAGTTTGTTTTAAGTTGCTTTAAGTTTCTACTGTAGTTGAACTTGTACTTTGTAAGTTGCTACTGAACTTGTTTAAGTTGCTACTGTAATGGATTTTTGTTGCACTTTGTAATGGGATTTGTGGTAATGGATTTTAGTCGTACTTGTGTTTAAGTTGATACTGAACTTGAGGTTTGTTGAACTTGGCTATGTAACTGCACTTTTCCACCAACACTGCTGCGCTGCAGTTTTTTCCACCAAAAGTAAGCAGCTGCAGTTTTTTAAATTTCGGTTCATGGCTGTCTAAAACCGAAACCGACCCGACTAAACCAAGAAAACCCGAGTCCCATTCGGCTCGGATTCGGTCCAGCTTTTGAACATATTTCAGTTTCGGTTCGGGTCTACCTGGTTGGGTTCGGGTTCGACCCAATGCTCAGCCCTACTGGCATTGAAATGTCTATGATTCCAAAAATGTCACAAACTTTTTTTGTTTTGGCTGCACACCTGCTCAATCCACTTTCCTTTTCCTTAAGAATCCAACCCACTTGATCAGGCGCACGTGCTCGGCCAGGTTATCTTCTTTTCCTGTTTATTATGGTTATAGCATGAAAGTTGCGAAGTTATAAATTAGTCATTGTTAAATTTTGGGGTAATAATCTGTGGCAAACATATCATTCTATCAATTACTAATGGCTTTCAAGTTATGTTCATTGCAGACATATTACAAGGGTTAATCATGGTCAAAGCATAAATGGTTTAAAGTTCCTAGAAGTTCATTTCTGCTGAAGCGTTCTTCTCATTTATGCTGATGCGTCTTTTATAGCCGTTAGAGGGGTCTTTGTGTATCTTTATCTCCTATTTAATAAGTCCCTTAATCTAGGGTTAGATACAACTGAGTGTGCAGTCATTGTCTCACATTTCTCTTCTTTCTGATCATTATACTGATCTTGTTTCTTCTTTGTATTTGTCTGGTTATTGTCTCATTGACATTAACCTTATCTTGTAACACTTTGGATACTATTGCTGGTTTAATCTAAGCCGACTATTGAGGCTTAGGTTTGAATAAAGTATTGTTGTGAATCTATTGTTGCTGATACTTTCATACATGGTATCAGAGCTTCAGGCTCATAATCATTGTTGATTCACCATCTAAGGGTTTCTTTGTAGAAACTTGGGGACATCTCTTCAGCAACAAAACTGGTGGTTTGGGGTTATTACTACTGGCGTAATCACTGGTTATTTTCTATTCACAATTAGCCCTAGACTAAGTGAATCTACTAGACTAAGTGAATCTAGGGTAATCGTGATTTGTTCTTTCCGCTGCATATTGCTCTGTAAGTCTAAGTCTACTCTTTTTCTTCAAACAAACAGTACTTAAGTCTTTGTGGGTGCAAACGGGTAGACTAACATCTTGATCTGCCACCTCTGAGTGGTATGAATACCTGCTCTGGTTTACCCCAGTCCACAGGCTTGGTGCCTGTTGTTTCTTAATTACAAAGTCTTATTTATTTCTTTATTTGTCTATCTGCTCTAGTTATTATCTCTGTCTGTGTTAATTGTCTGTCTTATTGTTTGCATTATGGCTGTTGGTGATGATAATATTGGTGGTGGTTCTTCCACTGAGAAAAGCTTATCCTTTGGTGATGCTTTGTATTTACACCCTAATAACACCAATGGTACTCCTATTATTTCCATCAAACTCACTGGAACTGAAAATTATAAAATATGGAATATGGCCATGACCTTTGCCTTAAGGAATGATAATAAGTTAGGGTTTATTGATGGTACTTGCATAAGAGATGACTCAAATCCTAGTCTTGCTAATCAATGGGATACCTGTAACTCTGTTGTGGTTACTTAGATTCTTAACTCTCTCAGTCCTGAACTATTTGCTGGTGCTATCTATGCTAAAACTGCTTATGAAATGTGGAATGATCTTAAAGATACTTATGATAAGGTTGATGGTTCAGCCATCTTTAATTTACATAAAAATATAAACTTTCTTAGTCAAAGTGGGTCCTCTCTTGCTGATTATTACAACAATCTTAACTCTTTATGGAAACAATTTGATTGTATGATTAGCTTGCCTCCCTGCACTTGTGAGGCTGCAAAACATTTTGAAAAACACAATAAGCTAATCAAATTAATGCAATTTCTTATGGGTCTTGATGACTCCTATGTTCCCATCAGAAGTAATATTTTAACCAGAGATCCTTTGCCTAATGTCAAAACTGCCTTCTCTGTTGTCTCTGGAGAAGAATCTCACAGAAATGTTTCGTCTGGGAATAGCTCTGCTAAACCCAATGCTACAGCTTTTGCTGCAAAAACTTCTGATGGCGGAAAATTTTTTGATAACAAAAAAGGTTTTAACAACAACACTTTTAATAAAGGTTCTTGTTTTAATGTTGGTAACAGCTCAAACAACAGAGGACCAAACATGAATCTCAAATGTACTAACTGCAAAAAACCTGGTCACACTGTTGATAGATGTTATGATCTTGTTGGTTATCCTGCTGGATATGTCAAAAGGAACTTTAATGCTAAACCTGTCAGCAGTAACAATGTTTCCACTGATGCTAATCATATCACTGATAATAGAGCTAGCAACTCCCCTGTCTCTTTGTCAAATGAACAGCTCTCCAGACTTATGAGTCTTCTTAATGACAACAATGTGTCCTCTGCTAATGCCAACATGGCAGGTAAAAATTTTTCAGGAACTTTCTTTAATGGCAGTGTCAAGTTTAATATAAACTTCAACAAATTTTTTAACAACGACACAAAAACCTTATCTGGAAACATCAGTCTTGGTAGGATTGTTGACTCTGGTGCAAATCAGCACATGACTGTATCTACAAAAAATTTAATTAATATTGTTGACATTTCAAATCTTGGTCTAACTGTTGGACATCCCAATGGTACTCAGGCTTTAATTACTAAAATTGGTGATTTAAAGGTCAATAATGACCTAACTCTTTTTGATGTTCTGGTTGTTCCTGAGTACAATGTCAGTCTGCTGTCTGTTCATAAGATTGCTAGAGACAACAAGATGTTTGTTGGGTTTAATGAATCTAATTGCTATATACAGGATTTACATCAAAAAAGGATTGTGGGGATTGGTAAACAATGCAATGGGTTATATATGTTTGATATTGATTCTACATGTAAGATTACTTCTAATAATTGCATTTCTGTTTGTCATGTTTCTAGAAATCTCTGGCATCAAAGACTTGGTCATCCCTCTGACCAAGTCCTACATATACTTAAATCCACTCTTAAACTTGATAGTACATCTGAATCTGACCATCTTTGTGATACTTGCAATAAAGCTAAACAAACCACGGAACCATTCCCTCTAAGTGAACATAAATCAACTAAAATTGGTGAACTTGTTCATCTAGATGTATGGGGACCATATAAAGTCACTAGCAGAGATGGTTACAAATATTTTTTAACTATTGTTGATGACTATTCTAGGGCAGTCTGGGTTTATATGCTTAAGGGAAAAGATGATGTTTATGTTTCCATTGTTAACATTACTCATATGCTATCAAATCAATTTGAACACAATGTTAAGATATTCAGAAGTGATAATGGGACAGAATTTGTCAATAACAAACTTCAACACTTCTTTCATGAAAAAGGAATTTTACATCAAACCTCTTGTGTTTACACACCACAACAAAATGGTATTGCAAAAAGGAAACATAGGCATCTCCTTAATGTGGCTAGATCCCTTATGTTTCAGGGGGAATCACCTCTATATCTTTGGCCTGAATGTGTTCTAACTGCTGCATATGTCATAAACAGGTTACCCTCTTCAGTGTTGTCTGGCAAGTCTCCCTTCTCCTTTGTGTATGGGCATGACCCTTCACTCTCTCTCCTTAGAGTCTTTGGCTGCTTATGCTATGCCACCATTCTCAACATCTCTGATAAATTTGGTAGTAGGTCCGAGAAAAGTGTCTTTATTGGTTATTCAAATGAGAAAAAAGGTTATAAAATTTTAAGTTTAGAAACAAAAAATATCTTTCATTCCAGAGATGTCAAATTTTATGAAACTGTTTTTCCCTTCAAAATGAAAAATTCTTTGTCAAAACCTTTTGTTGAAACTTATGTGCCTAAAGATTTAAATCACAAAAATTTCTTTGACTCACAAATAAGTCCCAATGATGAAGGGAGAGTGACATCCTATGAAGATGGCACAGTGTTGGGTCATCCTACTAGGGATGATGAACCTGTTGCAACTTCCATAGATGATAATACACACCCTGAGGTGTAACACCCCCAAAATCACAATGTGACAGCGGAAGACTATTTGGGGTATTACTTAGAGGATCACAGTCACAAGTTATAGGAAACGGCTCTAAAGAGACGTTTTAATAAAAAGTAGTTACCATTTCATAAATCTCAGCATTTAGAAACACAAAAAGAGAATACCACATGTTTTGGAGTTACACAAAAGATAGTTTAAATATTTATGAAATGATAACTTTAATTGAAAACGACACCACTTCAAGTGTCCCACGACGTCCGCTCCACGCCTTCATGAAATTCTAATTAGTACCTGAGATGAACATGCTTAAAAGTCAACAAAAGTTGAGTGATATTCATAGGTTTAAATAATAAGTTGAACACAAGTAAGAGATGATAATTGCTTCGAATACAATCACCATGGAAAACATAGATTATTATTATGCGCTAAGCTCATGACACCAAACTAACTGCATACACCTAATTACTGGCGTAAGTAATAATATTGCCCTCAGAGATGGAATTGCCAATTCCATAGTTAACCAAATATAGTGCGCCCCGGTTATTTCTGATAACCGAGTCGGGGTCGTTAATTCCCATAGTACTATCCACAATATTCGCGTTCACTAGCAAGTGATTAATGGTTCATGATGTAAGGGACTTATGGCAGGCAACTTAGGCTATAATAATAATGATCAGATAAGCATACAGTTTAAGAAAAGACTTGTGTTCTAGTTTATAGCATGTATCTCCCTCGCGGGGTTTGAAAGAAATAAGTAAAGGCGAGGCTATGAACTCACCTTAGCAAATGGTATCCGAGTAGTGTAAGGTCAAGTAGTATGAGCACGAAGTACCGTCACGCGACCTATAATTAGCATGGCAAGTCTCAGTTTATTGTTTTTATTCATGACTTAGTGTATTTAAAACGGTTGAAGCATCCTCGAGAGTTTGTGTTTAATAACGCTTATGTGGCAACGGTTAGGTTTAAATAAGTTTCGAAATGCTTATAAGTCTTTGGCTCTTGGAAAAGTGAATGGAATAGTTTACGAAACATTCGTATAAGAGTTGGCTCGAGTATTTTTATTAAAGCGGAAATAATTATGAATCAACTTATATTTATTTGATTTTGTTTAGTTTTGAAAAGTATATATATATATGTACAATATATATTTTATCTAAGTCGCGGGAAAATATTATATTTAGAAAAGTATAATATTTCTAGTTTATACAAATGTGGTTGTCAAATAGAAATATGTACCAATTTTATTTATGTGACGAAGACTTGTAGAAAATATAAATTTATTATCTTTTAGAAGTTTTAGGATGGGAAACGTTAAGTGTAGATCTTGGAGGGCCCAAAGTTGTAAAGGTTTATATAAGTTTCAAATTTTTATAAGTATTTTAAGAAAATGTGTTAAATGGTTCAAAGTATAGGGTTGAAATCGTAGATGTTAGTATTAGTTTACAAAGTTTATAAGAGACCTTGAGAAAATGAGAAAAGGTGCGAAGTTTGGGGACTAGTTTTGTCAAGTTACAAATATAACCCAAAAAAAAAGAAAAGGGGTAACTGCCATGAGGCAGTCTCGAACCCACGACCTCCTCAGTCAATCACCCACGCTCCCACCAACTGAGCCAAAGGTCCTTTTGTGTTGGGTTTCTCCGCGTAGTTCTAATTAATGAGTATGTCGACTGTTTTATGTTTGCTATATAATCCTTCTCAGTAGCAAGTTTTGAAAGTATTACTTTGTCAAAGAGTGATAGTTAAAAAAAAAAGAATGGAAGAGCGCCACAAGTGGGTTTCGAACCATGGACCTTTCGCTCACAAGGCATCGTCCCAACCAGTGGACTAATTCCACTTTTTGTGTTAGCTTCTCTTCAAAGTGGGCTTAAATACATGCTTATGCTGCGTTTTCCTTTAGTAAATGTTTCACAGTAGGCATGCATGCGTGCGTTTGTGAATCGTTTTTGTTTCAGACTTGTCGGATGAAAACACAAGTCCAAGGTGAGCCTTTTAACATTAATCCAAAGGTGTGTTAATACTCAAGTTAGCTTTAAGTTTATAGTTACTTAGTTACTTGTTTTTAGTCCAAAGAAAACTCCCATTAAACCGTAAATGTGTGTGTGTGTGTGTCGAGTAGACAAATAAGCACTAGCTTATTTTCTTTCGAGATGTTCATAAATATTAAGTAAGTTTCAAGATCACCACACAAGCTCGAAACACAAGTTCCTACTCACATATTGTCGAGTAGTATACAAGAACATGTTTCATTTTTATTTTCAAACTTGAACATATTAGTAGTATGTTGTGAAATATCAAATGTACATATGTAAGCTTATACGTAAGTTTAGTTTAGGAAGGAGGCCTTACAAAGATTTGAGTGAGGTTCGAACAAGAAGGAGACCAAGGACAAACTTTCTAACCCAAACTTGCTTCCAAGCCCCTAGCTTATTTCTAAGACTCTCCACCCAATCTTCCAAGACTAATCTTGAATACACTTAGAGGTTTTGGTGAGATTTTTGTAAGTGAAGTATGTGATGAGCTAAGGCTCGTGGGTTTTTAAGAAGCAAAGAGGAAGAAACCTTTGGTTAAAGACCAAGAGTTTATGTAAGCCTAGATACATGCAAAGTTGATTTCACTTGACTCTAGGTAGTATTAAGAGGAAACAATCAAATGGTTTTTGGTTTTAGATGGTATACGACAGTCACAAGGACAAGAGAAAGATTGAGGTGAGTTGAGTGTGCATGGGAAACATGTTTCAAAGTCAAATGTCTAGATGCATGGTGGGTATTAAGTTTATTTCTCATGCATGTTTCAAAAGTCAATGTATTTGCAAGTTTTAAAGAGATGTGTGTGCATCTTGTAGGTATATTTGGTTACAAGGAACAAGAAAGAAATGATTTCAAATTTTTATTATGTATTTCGTGTCCCGTTTGAGCTTACATGTGAGTCCCGGCGTCCCGGTTTGACGCTTTTGACCAAACGTGTAATATATATATTTAGCATGTTTTCATAAAGGTAATAAAATATTAATTCTAACTCGTAGAAATATTTATTTGACTTTAGCCATAATTAATTTAGTGTTGGTACGCGTGCGGCTCGTAAGACAAGAAAATTTCTTGTGAGACTGATTTCAGTTATCAGTAAATATCGGGCATGATTAAATGAGACTACTCGGAGTTGCATAAATTTTATGCAATAAATGAAGCGTACACGCTAAAATGCTCAAATAAGTTTTGATAAACAATCTAGTTTATTAATACGAAGGTTGATGATAGTGAAATTTTACAGGTGGCTACAGTACCAACCCCTTAAGAGAATTCCGTCCGCGGAATTTTAGTTTACGGTGGTTGTCGGAGTTGAATTTGCAAAGAGTTGTGAGTACTTAACACGCATGGTGTCTTCGCGCTCCCACGTGTACTCTGGTCCTCTCTTGGAGTTCCATCTAACTTTGACGATAGGGATGCGACTTTGCTTAAGTCGCTTGACTTCCCTATCCATGATTTCAATTGGTTCTTCGACAAAGTTGAGCTTGTCATCGAGTTTAATCTCTTTTAGTGAAACGACAAGAGATTCATCCGACAAGCATTTCTTCAGATTTGAGACGTGAAAGGTAGGGTGAACTCTACTAAGTTCTTCCGGGAGATCAAGTTTGTAAGCAACCGGGCCGATTCTTTCGAGAATCTTGAAAGGGCCAATGTATCGAGGGTGTAACTTTCCTCGTTTTCCGAATCTAACTTTTCCTTTCCAAGGTGATACTTTCAACATGACTCGATCACCAACTTGAAATTCCATGGGTTTCCTTCTAACATCAGCGTAACTCTTTTGTCGATCTCTAGCAGCTTGAAGTCGTTGACGAATTTGCACAATCTTTTCGGTTGTTTCTTGGACAAGCTCAGGTCCAGTGAGTTGGGCATCTCCAACCTCGGCCCAACAAACAGGTGATCGACACTTTCGACCATAAAGTGCCTCGAACGGGGCTGCCTTGATGCTAGCATGGTAACTATTGTTGTAAAAGAATTCCGCCAACGGTAAGTGTTTATCCCAACCTTTTCCAAAGTCGATCACGCAAGCTCGAAGCATGTCTTCCAAGGTTTGGATAGTCCTTTCGCTTTGGCCATCGGTTTGAGGGTGATATGCGATACTCATATCCAAACGAGTACCTAAGGCCTTTTGAAGAGATTTCCAGAAGTGTGAAGTAAAACGACTGTCACGATCAGAAATGATGGAAATTGGTACTCCATGACGGGATACAATTTCCTTCAGGTATAGTTGAGCAAGGGTCTTCATTTTATCGTTCTCCTTGATGGGCAGGAAATGAGCGGATTTGGTAAGGCGATCAATGATGACCCAAATGGTGTCGTAACCTCTAGCAGTCTTTGGTAGTTTGGTTATGAAATCCATGGTAATTCTCTCCCACTTCCAAACTGGAAGTTCAGGTTGAGTTAACAATCCGGAAGGTTTTTGACATTCGGCTTTGACTCGAGAACAGGTGAGACATTTCCCAACGTACGTTGCAATTTCAGCTTTCATGTTTGGCCACCAATAAAGCTTCTTGAGATCTTGGTACATTTTGCCGGATCCCGGGTGAATGGAATATTTAGACTTGTGAGACTCATGCATGATGAGTTCCCGTATTCCTCCATAAAGTGGTATCCAACTTCTATCACCAAAACATAAGGTTCCATCCGATCTTTGTGCAAAACCGTTCTCGTTTTCCGGCATTCCAAAGATTCTTTCATGGGGACGGTTTTCAGGTTTGAGAGCTTCAGCTTGAGCTTCAAGGATTTTTGATGGGAGGGGTGACTTAATTGTCATTCCCAAAGATCTAACTCGAAGAGGTTTAGGTCGATCCTTTCGACTAAGAGCATCAGCTACGACATTCGCTTTTCCAGGGTGATAACGGATTTCACAGTCGTAATCACTAAGCAACTCTAGCCATCGGCGTTGTCGCATGTTCAACTCCTTTTGATCGAGAATGTGTTGGAGACTTTTATGGTCGGTAAACACCGTACACTTAGTTCCATATAGGTAATGTCTCCATATTTTGAGAGCGAAAACCACGGCTCCCAATTCCAAGTCATGAGTAGTGTAGTTCTTTTCGTGAGTTTTGAGTTGTCGCGAAGCATAAGCGATCACCTTGTTTCTTTGCATCAGTACCGCACCTAACCCTAGGTGTGATGCATCACAGTAGACCACAAAATCTTCCACTCCATCGGGTAAGGCTAAGATAGGGGCTTCGCAAAGCTTTTGTTTCAAGAGTTGAAAGGCTAACTCTTGTTCCTCACCCCAGTCAAAATTTTTCTTTTTCTAGGTTAGCTCCGTTAGAGGTTTAGCGATTTTCGAGAATCCTTCGATAAATCTTCGATAGTAACCCGCAAGACCTAAGAATTGGCGTATTTCGGTAGGAGTAGTAGGGGATGACCAATCTTTGACAGCTTCGATTTTTGAAGGATCAACATGAAGACCATTACTATCTATCACGTGACCAAGGAATTGAACTTTTTGAATCCAGAAGTCGCACTTTGAAAACTTAGCATACAGTTCTTCTTTCTTGAGTAGCTCTAAAATGGCTTTCAAGTGTTCCGCATGCTCTTCCTTGTTGCGGGAGTAAATGAGAATGTCATCAATGAACACAATCACAAATTTGTCCAAGTAAGGTTTACACACTCGGTTCATCAGGTCCATAAATACCGCCGGTGCGTTTGTCAAACCAAATGGCATCACTTGGAACTCATAGTGGCCATATCGTGTTCGGAAAGCAGTTTTTGGAATATCTCCTTCTCTAACTCTCAGTTGGTGATACCCAGATCTCAGATCAATCTTGGAGTAGACGCTTGACCCTTGCAGTTGATCAAACAAATCATCAATTCTAGGCAATGGATATCGGTTCTTCACCGTTAGCTTGTTCAGTTCACGGTAATCGATACACATAAGAAAAGATCCGTCCTTCTTTTTGACAAATAAGACCGGAGCTCCCCAAGGCGAAGAACTCGGTCGAATGAATCCTTTTTCGGACAATTCTTGAAGTTGGTCGGACAATTCTTGTAGTTCGGAAGGTGCCAATCTATAAGGTGCTCGTGCCACGGGTGCCGCTCCCGGCATTAGCTCGATTTGAAATTCTACTTGCCGAATCGGAGGAAGACCAGGCAAGTCTTCAGGAAATACTTCGGGAAAATCCCTAGCCACGGGGACGTCTTTTAGTTGTTTCTCATCCGCCTTCTTCTTCTCCGTCACTTGTGCTAGAAAAATGTGGCATCCTTTTTCTATGTACTTTGCAGTTTTGGCTCACGAGATGATATTCAATCGGGTTTTACTATGATCACCCCGAATGATTAGAGTTTTGCCATTGAGAGGAAGGTGAACGACTTTCTCGTCACAGATGATTCTTGCACGATTCTTGGATAGCCAATCCATGCCAATGACAGCATCGAAGCTACCAAGTTGAATTAGCATAAGGTCTATATCGAACGGGTGGTTTGATAAAGATAGGTTGCAACCTCGAAGGATAGTGTTAGTTCCTACTATTTTTCCATCGGCCAGCTCTACTTCATATGTGGTATCTAGGACGGTTGGGGTGATTTTTAGTAAGGGTGCAAACTTAGAAGACACAAAGCTTTTGTCGGCTCCAGAATCAAATAACACCTTAGCTAAATGATGATTGAGTGAAAACGTACCCGTAACGACGTCCGGGTTTTCTTGTGCATCTCCATCTCCTAGCACATAAGCTCTTGCTCTAGCAGGGTTGTTGTTGTTGTTATTGTTGTTGTTGTTGTTCCCGTACAGTTTTGGGCACCTACTCTTGACATGCCCAGCTTCTCCACATCCAAAGCAAGTTATCCCCATGGGTTGGAGGTTACTTCCAGTAGCAGGGCTTCGACAATCCTTGTGGGTATGGCCCACTTTGTTACACTTCCCACACTTAATAGTACAACGCCCCACATGATGCAGGTTGCATCGAGTGCACAAAGGGTGTGGTCCAGCATAGCCTCTTCCAGTGGCGGGTGTAGCGGCATAAGCCCTCACAACTTCTTGTCTACGGTTTTGTTGATTGTGGTGGTTGTTTCGGTTTTGGTGATATGGGTTGGGATTGTTGTTGCGGTGTTGATTGTGATTGTTGCGGCCTTGGTTGTTGTTGTTACGGTTATTGTTGTGAATGAAAGAGTTGTGGTTGTAGTTGTTTGAAGTGTTGCCTCGACGGTCATCAAACTTCCTTTTGTTGTCGTTATTGCCTTGCACGGATCCATGTTTCAGGACTTGATCCATGAGTTGGTAGGAAATTGTGATCTCTTCTTCCACGGTTTTGGGTTTTGATGCAGTAACATTGCCCTCAATGCTTCGGGGTAATCCCCCAATGAGATTTTCCAGCAACTTAACTTCATCAGAAATCATGGAAGGGCATAGAGCTTTCAATTCTTGGAAACGCTTGAAGTAGGTTTTGAGATCATTGCCTTTAGTAGTCAGATGATAGAATTCATCTTCAAGTTTCTTGATCTCGGTCCTTGGACAGTATTGCTTCATCAGCAATTGCTTTAGTTCGGTCCAAGTGGTTTTGTAGGCTTCTTCCATGCCAATAGGTTGGGCATGAGCCTTCCACCAAGACAATGCATCTTCTAGCAGAGTACCAGTAGCAAATTTCACCTTGCAATCTTCTGAGCAATCACTTAAAAGAAATACAGTTTCAGATCTTTCGATCCAATGAATAAGGCCAACTGCGCCTTCAGTTCCTTTGAAGAAGGTAGGTTTGCAATTCATGAACTCTTTGTATCCACATTTGCGATTTGCCACAGCTTCATTCTGGTTGGTTTGATTTGGAGCTTCATTTGCTCGAGCTGCCCCAGCAGGTCTTGCAGCAAAAGCAGCACCGATTTCATTAGTAACCAACCTCCGAATTGCTTCAGGGGTCATCTCAGGAGTTCCAGTAGAGGTAGGGGTAGTTCTTGTTCTTGCCATTTTTCTAAATACATACACTCAGATTTCAGAATCATTCAACATAATTGTGAATTATTATAAAAAAAATGATTTCATAATAGTCAAGATCATCACATTATATCAATAGAGTATAATCATCATAAGAAGAATCATAACACGTTAGAACCACACAAGAAAATATACATATATAAATGATCACTTCGATTCACACAAACCGATAAATAAGAAAGATCATCATACATAAGAACATCGAGAAATAACAACCATAATGTCATAGGTCTATCATCCATACATAGTGATACAAAACCATACAATGTCGCATAAATAGCTTGTTCGATAGTTTACAAAACATGCGAATACAAGGCCTTTATTAGTGCCACATACGGCAGGCTAAGGTACCAGAAAACTAAATAGATGAATCACCACTCTAGAGGCTGTCAGGTGTGCTCCTCAATCGGCGTTGTAGGTCACGGACTAGCTCTGCCAGATCGTCCACCTCTCTATCTCGTGCCTCTAATCTCTGCTCCAAAGCAGTAGCACGCGTCTCCATGATAGTCATCCTCTCTGACTGTCGTCGCACAACCTCCTCCAACATCTCGGCTCTGTCCAGCAGTCCTAATCTATCTGACTCCATCCTCCTCTCTAACACTGTAACCGCTCCACTAGCTCTCTCACTCTGGGAACCAATCCTCTCAAGCTCTCTCTCCATCGTACTCCTCCCTTTCAGGAGCTCTCCAACCTCATCTTCAGTGTTCTCGATACGTACCAACGGAACCTCATCAACGAATGCCACAACATCCTCGAGCTGATCCTCAAATCGTAGAACTCGGGCAGCTATCAATGGAATAGTATGATGAAGGGGTTCTCCCGTAACCGGAAGAGTCTCAGCAGCAGCAAACCGATGCTCCCCAAGCTCCACAGCGCTAGGTGCACCCTCCTCCGACCTCCATCGACTAATGAGCGGCATCATGTATGACCAACGTCTAGCATCGACCCTCCTACGGGCTCTCGGCTCAGAAGTACCAAACATAGCCTGGTAATAAGGGTCTGAATGTGTGGGTGAGAGACGAGCTCTCTTCCCAAGAGATGTCACTGGCTCAGTGTGCGTCACCATGGGTGATGGTGCACGGGATGAGGATGAAACCGGTACAGTGGTGGTCTGGTAAATGAATGTGGTAGGTGGTGGTAGTGGTGAAACAGGTACGAGTGGTGGTGCAGGTGTAGCTGATGGTGGAAAAGCAGAGGATGATGGTATGTCAGATGGTGGAATAAAAGTGATGGGTGCCTTTACTTGTTTCCGAGCGGTATGTATGAAGGTAGCACCCTTCTTTCGATAACGGAATGGCTGGCCAAACGGCGCGGGCTCGTAGGGTTTGAGAACCCTAGCTCGCCTTCGTCTTCGGCGGATAGGCAATGGTGATGGGCAAGAGACAGAAGATACGGAATCAGTGGATGAGTGTGTCTGGGACATAACATCAGAGGGTGATAGCCACTGTTGTGACTCCAAATATTTGTCATAAGTGAGGGGACCAAAGACAGGCAAACGCTCAGGTATGGTCAAAGCAAGTGGGGTGGCAGCGACTTCACCCTCCTCGAAGGGCTCAGTCTCAGAGGACATATGTGCAACGAGAGCCGGAGTAGAGTCAGAAGACATAGCATCCTCCATCTCGGTGTCGGATGTCAGGTCGATAGGGTGAGTAGCGGACGACATAGTACTGTAACAACCCAAAAGAAAATATGTACTCATAAGTAAATAAAGTCATGCAGTAAATAAGATTTAGTTAGTCGCGCATAATCTGCCACGCAAATCTAAATGCCTAACCAAATGAAAGCTATCATCATAAGTTTTTATCATGCAAAATTTTTGCTAGTCATGTAGTATCTACTAAGTGAATCTCCTACATGTTATCGGTACGAAGTAGGCGCGGAGGACGTGAAGTGGTGGTGTAAAACGGTCCATTTGAAAACGTGGTTATAGTCCAATTTGTTTTGAAAATACAAGTTGGTTCTCTATAACCTAGGCTCTGATGCCAATCTGTAACACCCCCAAAATCACAATGTGACAGCGGAAGACTATTTGGGGTATTACTTAGAGGATCACAGTCACAAGTTATAGGAAACGGCTCTAAAGAGACGTTTTAATAAAAAGTAGTTACCATTTCATAAATCTCAGCATTTAGAAACACAAAAAGAGAATACCACATGTTTTGGAGTTACACAAAAGATAGTTTAAATATTTATGAAATGATAACTTTAATTGAAAACGACACCACTTCAAGTGTCCCACGACGTCCGCTCCACGCCTTCATGAAATTCTAATTAGTACCTGAGATGAACATGCTTAAAAGTCAACAAAAGTTGAGTGATATTCATAGGTTTAAATAATAAGTTGAACACAAGTAAGAGATGATAATTGCTTCGAATACAATCACCATGGAAAACATAGATTATTATTATGCGCTAAGCTCATGACACCAAACTAACTGCATACACCTAATTACTGGCGTAAGTAATAATATTGCCCTCAGAGATGGAATTGCCAATTCCATAGTTAACTAAATATAGTGCGCCCCGGTTATTTCCGATAACCGAGTCGGGGTCGTTAATTCCCATAGTACTATCCACAATATTCGCGTTCACTAGCAAGTGATTAATGGTTCATGATGTAAGGGACTTATGGCAGGCAACTTAGGCTATAATAATAATGATCAGATAAGCATACAGTTTAAGAAAAGACTTGTGTTCTAGTTTATAGCATGTATCTCCCTCGCGGGGTTTGAAAGAAATAAGTAAAGGCGAGGCTATGAACTCACCTTAGCAAATGGTATCCGAGTAGTGTAAGGTCAAGTAGTATGAGCACGAAGTACCGTCACGCGACCTATAATTAGCATGGCAAGTCTCAGTTTATTGTTTTTATTCATGACTTAGTGTATTTAAAACGGTTGAAGCATCCTCGAGAGTTTGTGTTTAATAACGCTTATGTGGCAACGGTTAGGTTTAAATAAGTTTCGAAATGCTTATAAGTCTTTGGCTCTTGGAAAAGTGAATGGAATAGTTTACGAAACATTCGTATAAGAGTTGGCTCGAGTATTTTTATTAAAGCGGAAATAATTATGAATCAACTTATATTTATTTGATTTTGTTTAGTTTTGAAAAGTATATATATATATGTACAATATATATTTTATATAAGTCGCGGGAAAATATTATATTTAGAAAAGTATAATATTTTCTAGTTTATACAAATGTGGTTGTCAAATAGAAATATGTACCAATTTTATTTATGTGACGAAGACTTGTAGAAAATATAAATTTATTATCTTTTAGAAGTTTTAGGATGGGAAACGTTAAGTGTAGATCTTGGAGGGCCCAAAGTTGTAAAGGTTTATATAAGTTTCAAATTTTTATAAGTATTTTAAGAAAATGTGTTAAATGGTTCAAAGTATAGGGTTGAAATCGTAGATGTTAGTATTAGTTTACAAAGTTTATAAGAGACCTTGAGAAAATGAGAAAAGGTGCGAAGTTTGGGGACTAGTTTTGTCAAGTTACAAAAGTTACAAATATAACCCAAAAAAAAAAGAAAAGGGGTAACTGCCATGAGGCAGTCTCGAACCCACGACCTCCTCAGTCAATCACCCACGCTCCCACCAACTGAGCCAAAGGTCCTTTTGTGTTGGGTTTCTCCGCGTAGTTCTAATTAATGAGTATGTCGACTGTTTTATGTTTGCTATATAATCCTTCTCAGTAGCAAGTTTTGAAAGTATTACTTTGTCAAAGAGTGATAGTTAAAAAAAAAAGAATGGAAGAGCGCCACAAGTGGGTTTCGAACCATGGACCTTTCGCTCACAAGGCATCGTCCCAACCAGTGGACTAATTCCACTTTTTGTGTTAGCTTCTCTTCACAGTGGGCTTAAATACATGCTTATGCTGCGTTTTCCTTTAGTAAATGTTTCACAGTAGGCATGCATGCGTGCGTTTGTGAATCGTTTTTGTTTCAGACTTGTCGGATGAAAACACAAGTCCAAGGTGAGCCTTTTAACATTAATCCAAAGGTGTGTTAATACTCAAGTTAGCTTTAAGTTTATAGTTACTTAGTTACTTGTTTTTAGTCCAAAGAAAACTCCCATTAAACCGTAAATGTGTGTGTGTGTGTGTCGAGTAGACAAATAAGCACTAGCTTATTTTCTTTCGAGATGTTCATAAATATTAAGTAAGTTTCAAGATCACCACACAAGCTCGAAACACAAGTTCCTACTCACATATTGTCGAGTAGTATACAAGAACATGTTTCATTTTTATTTTCAAACTTGAACATATTAGTAGTATGTTGTGAAATATCAAATGTACATATGTAAGCTTATACGTAAGTTTAGTTTAGGAAGGAGGCCTTACAAAGATTTGAGTGAGGTTCGAACAAGAAGGAGACCAAGGACAAACTTTCTAACCCAAACTTGCTTCCAAGCCCCTAGCTTATTTCTAAGACTCTCCACCCAATCTTCCAAGACTAATCTTGAATACACTTAGAGGTTTTGGTGAGATTTTTGTAAGTGAAGTATGTGATGAGCTAAGGCTCGTGGGTTTTTAAGAAGCAAAGAGGAAGAAACCTTTGGTTAAAGACCAAGAGTTTATGTAAGCCTAGATACATGCAAAGTTGATTTCACTTGACTCTAGGTAGTATTAAGAGGAAACAATCAAATGGTTTTTGGTTTTAGATGGTATACGACAGTCACAAGGACAAGAGAAAGATTGAGGTGAGTTGAGTGTGCATGGGAAACATGTTTCAAAGTCAAATGTCTAGATGCATGGTGGGTATTAAGTTTATTTCTCATGCATGTTTCAAAAGTCAATGTATTTGCAAGTTTTAAAGAGATGTGTGTGCATCTTGTAGGTATATTTGGTTACAAGGAACAAGAAAGAAATGATTTCAAATTTTTATTATGTATTTCGTGTCCCGTTTGAGCTTACATGTGAGTCCCGGCGTCCCGGTTTGACGCTTTTGACCAAACGTGTAATATATATATTTAGCATGTTTTCATAAAGGTAATAAAATATTAATTCTAACTCGTAGAAATATTTATTTGACTTTAGTCATAATTAATTTAGTGTTGGTACGCGTGCGGCTCGTAAGACAAGAAAATTTCTTGTGAGACTGATTTCAGTTATCAGTAAATATCGGGCATGATTAAATGAGACTACTCGGAGTTGCATAAATTTTATGCAATAAATGAAGCGTACATGCTAAAATGCTCAAATAAGTTTTGATAAACAATCTAGTTTATTAATACGAAGGTTGATGATAGTGAAATTTTACAGGTGGCTACATGAGGGCACTGTATCACATGAATCACATCCTGCTGATGCATCTTTTGATTCTGCTGGTACATCTTCTGATTCACATCAGAATTCTGAACAAGAAGAAGGCTTGCCAGCCACTACTGCTAGAAGGTCAACCAGAGTTTCTAAGTTGCCCAGTAATCTTAATGACTTTATTGTTGAAGGGAAAGTTAAATATGGTGTTGAAAAGGTTGTTAATTACTCTAACCTTAACAAAGATAATTACTGCTTTGCTTCTAGTCTTAATAAAAGTATTGAACCTACCTGTTATGAAGAAGCTATCCTTGACAGTAATTGGGTTGATGCTATGAACTCTGAAATTGAGGCCTTAAATGAAAATCATGCTTGGGATATAACCGATCTACCTCCTAATAGAACTCCCATTGGTTACAAATGGATCTTTAAAATCAAATATAAAGCCAATGGTGAAGTTGATAGATATAAGGCTAGATTAGTTGCTAAAGGTTATAACCAAAGGGAAGGAATAGACTATGATGAAACTTTTTCTCCTGTTGTGAAAATGTCTACTGTTAGATGTCTTATTGCCTTAGCTGTGAAAAACAAATGGCCTCTTTTCCAACTTGATGTTAACAATGCTTTTTTGTATGGAGATCTTGATGAGGATGTCTATATGACCATCCCTAAGGGGTTCTGTAATGAGAACAATAAGAATAAAGTTTGTAAACTTTTCAAGTCTCTATATGGCCTTAAACAAGCTCCCAGGAAATGGAATGAAAAACTTGTTAGTGTTTTAAAAGAAAATAACTTTGTTCAATCTGTCAATGATCACTCTTTGTTCACCAAAACAGAGAATAACAAGTTTATTGTTGTACTTGTTTATGTGGATGATATTGTTCTTACTGGAAACTGCATTGATGAGATAAACCTATTTAAAGAGTTTCTAAAATCAAAATTTCATATCAAAGACGTGGGAAACTTAAAATATTTTCTTGGCATTGAGGTTCTAAAAACTGGGAATGACATATGTCTCACCCAAAGAAAATATTGTCTTGAACTCCTCAAAGAATTTGGTCTCCTTGGGTGCAAACCTGTGTCCACTCCTATGGAACCCAACTCTGTTCTTCCATACCCACTACTGATGATCCCTTACTTGTCAACATCACTGGTTATCAGAAGTTACTTGGGAAACTTATTTATCTCACCCATACAAGACCTGACATCTCATACTCAGTTCATTGTCTGGCACAATATATGCATTCTCCTCTGAAATCTCATCTAGAATGTGCCCTCAATGTTCTAAGATATCTAAAAGGAGCTCCAGGAAAAGGTCTAAGGTACAATTTCAGCAACTCTGAAAACCATCTTGAAGGGTATAGTGATGCAGACTGGGCTAAATGCAAGAAAACCAGGAAATCTGTTACAGGTTATTGTGTTTTCTTTAATGACTGTTTGATCTCATGGAAAAGCAAAAAACAAAACACTTTTTCAAAATCTTCCACAGAAGCAGAGTATAGATCTATGTCTACTACTTCCTGTGAAATTATTTGGATTCAAAAAATCTTAAAAGATCTAAAAGTAGATATCAATCTCCCTGTTAATTTTTTTTGTGATAACAAATCTGCTCTGCAACTTGCTGTCAATCCTGTTTTCCATGAAAGATCAAAACATTTTGAAATTGATGTTCACTTCATCAGGGAAAAAATTGCAAGAGGTGTTATAAGTTCCAAAAAGATTGGCTCTTCAAACCAAACTGCAGACATTCTTACAAAAAACCTTCCTGTTTATCAGCATAAATTCTTGTGTGAAAAATTGATATTGTTTGATATGTTTGCCCATCAGATTAAGGGGGAATGTTAAATTTTGGGGTAATAATATGTGGTAAACATATCATTCTATTAATTACTAATGGCTTTCAAGTTATGTTCATTGCAAACATATTACAGGGGTTAATCATGGTCAAAGCATAAATGGTTTAAAGTTCCTAGAAGTTCATTTCTGCTGAAGCGTTCTTCTCATTTCTGCTGATGCGTCTTTTATAGCCGTTAGAGGGGTCTTTGTGTATCTTTATCTCCTATTTAATAAGTCCCTTAATCTAGGGTTAGATACAACTGAGTGTGCAGTCATTGTCTCACATTTCTCTTCTTTCTGATCATTATACTGATCTTGTTTCTTCTTTGTATTTGTCTGGTTATTGTCTCATTGACATTAACCTAATCTTGTAACACTTTGGATACTATTGCTGGTTTAATCTAAGCCGACTATTGAGGCTTAGGTTTGAATAAAGTATTGTTGTGAATCTATTGTTGCTGATACTTTCGTACAGTCATATATGATAAAAAGAATGTTTGAATCCCGACTGAACCTTGTTTGAATAAAAATGCAATAACCTAAACAATATGAGACTAAACCAATATGGTTGCGACATAGAATCCTGAGCCTCATGGCTTCTGCAGGTGTTACTGGCTGGAGTGGTTTTCCACAAGAGGTGTCTAATTTACACAAAATTAAAACTTAGTATAGACTCATAATAATGATAGTACACTTGTAATAAATCATGTGTTATTGCAGATGTGTGGGGCCTCCGGAACGGAAATGGACTAGCAAGGAGCTCCAGCTAGTCCTAGTCCATACACAGTGAAGCATATCTTGCGGTTAGATATTCCTGTTGATTCTTTTCCTAATGTCAACTTTCAGTAAGATGCAAACACATCTTTATTGGAAGGATTTTTTCATGTAAGTCATGTTTTAGTCATTATACTTTTTTTACTACATTTCATTCATTAAGATGGCATATTCTTTTTAGGATTTTGGTTTAACTTTGTTGGCCGGCTTCTGGGACCTAGAGGCAATTCACTAGAACGTATAAAAGCTATAACAGGTTGGCGTGTGTATATATGAGGAAAAGGGTCAATCTGGGATCCCGATAAAGTTCTATAATTCTAAACACAGATTTATCCAATCTGATTTCATGTGGTTTTCAAGGGTTGTTGATTTAAGGCAAGCACAGGAGATAACTGAAGAGCTGCTCGAACCAGTGGTATGCTACTTATAAATTACTCTCTTCATTCTTTAGTCCAAGTGGAAGCATGTCACCGTTCAACACAAGTGGCATAAAAATATCCCAAAACCAGGCGTTAGCGAGACAAAAACAAGGATCCAGGGGTTTAACCACCGTATGCGCTAATATTACATTAAAAAGAACTATCATTTTACTACATGTTAAATTTTGGGGTGATAATCTGTGGCAAACATATCATTCTATCAATTGCTAATGGCTTTCTAGTTATGGTTCATTGCAGGATTAATTACAGGGGTTAAACTTGGACAAAGGATAAAAGATTTAAAGTTCCAAGATGTTCAATTCTGCTGAAGCTTTCATCGTTTCTGCTGATGAGTCATTTATAGCCGTTAGAGGGGTCTTAGTGAAACTTAATCTCCTATTTAATAAGTCCCTTAATCTAGGGTTACATACACTTGAGTGTGCAGTCTTTTGTATCACTCTCTTCTCTTCTTTCTGATCATTTTCACTGATCTTGTCTTGTCTTTACATTTACATGATTATTGTCTCATTGACATTAATCTAATCTTGTAACATTCGGATACTATTGTAAACTTAATCTAAGCTGACTATTGCAGCTTAGATCTGAATAAAGGTTCTATTGTTCATCTTGTGTTGCCTATACTTTCGCACACTACAAAAGACAAATAGTTTCACCTGCATACACTATACCCCTTGTGGATCAGCCTAAAATGGAACCATCATCTTTGCGTAACTATGTGTCCATTTTCTATACATACACACCCTCGTATATTTTTGAAACATTATTGAAATGTATAGGCTGAAGCGAGAATCATATTCGATTTTTTGTTTTATGAGAAAAAAAAGAATAAAAAGAAAAATAGAATGATAAACTGGATAGAGTATAAAGTGTAGAGTAAGGAATTTAGTCACGTGATAATTGTTGTACATTGTTCAAACTTCATGAGTTGATGCAGTTGGGGCTACATATCTATATATCTAATTTATGCATTTGTGTTCTATATCACTGGTAAGAAGTTTAAATGCAAGTGAAATAAGAGCTTGATTGCATTGTAACCCTCCTGTTGTTACTCAATCTATGTACGCATTCTTAGTCATAGCTCTGTTTCTACTTTCTGCAATGTTATTTACACCTTTTTTCCCAGTAAAAAGTGAAAAATATATTAAGCACCAAATAATAAGAGTCAAATTATGGCATACCATTTAGTATGTGGACATTTTCCATGGCCACATAACATGACAATACAGACTTCCATACTAGACACAACATACTAAAACCGAACTAGACACAAAAAAACCAATACTAACTGCAAGCCAGAACAAAAGATTGACGGAACAACAAAGAAAACACCTCTGAATACACCGGTACCTACACCATATGAGATCAAATGTGATATATCCATAGGCCACAATCAATAGGAAATTGCCAAAGGATCCATACCAGTAAAGGGCCATATCAGCAGCATCACAGAATCTATGCTAATAATCAAGACCATATCCCAGACAAACAAAACTCAACCAGTTCAGGATTCTACAAACTCAACCACTAGGACCAGGAAACTATATTTATAGAGCTACTATCAGCACCGCGGAAACCAAAACTCTTGAAAGTTACCTAAATCTTTCAAAGTACACAATCACAAGGTAGAAGAGGATTAAACAATGCAGAGTTCAACACCAAGATACATAGCCATCTATCCCTAACTAAACCAAACATCCAAAAACTCATTCAATGAACATATCAGTAAAGGACCATATCAGCAACATCACTAGGAGTCTAGGACCAGGGAACAATCCTTATGTAGCTACTATCATTAACTACAAGAATCAACATACACCAAATGAATGTTACCTAATCTTTCAAGATATACAATCACAAGGGAATGAGATCCAAGCACATATGAGTTCAACACCATGATACATAGCCATCTGACCCACACAATCCAAACTTTGGATGGTATAGTTGGGAGATTGTAGATTTTGCCTCGCAACATGCAAGATTTTCTTGTTTTATATATAAAATCTTTCACCCTTGACAATAAGCTGCTTAAAGAAAAACTCATGGCTTTCTCCAAACATCACTTACCCGCTACTAATGCCTTCCCTACTCTAATCATGAGTCAGAGTAAATGGATAATCATTTCTTGTTCACACATAAGCATTTACATATTCAGATGATGCATATTCAAAGATCGATAAACCTGTGTTTGTATTTACAGATTATCCAAAGCAACCGCCAAACATGATGAAATGAGAATGTAACGAAGCAAAGAAATCTAACAAGATTTCAACAAGTAATGAACATCTAAAAGGTTTGTCATAATTAATTACACAAGCAATAAGGAACCTATCCATGGAATAATATAAATCACATTGAACTTGATAGTAATACCGATTTCACTAACCTTGCTACAAATCACATATTTGAGAAATATGTAGCATATATTGTTGGTTTTATGGATATAAATTAGTAGACGTGAGTTAGGATCGAACTCGAGACTATGGGATTGCACACTTTACGTATGAGAATTTAAAGTTAAATAATTAAATATAAATGTTGTATTTATTTATTTATTAAACGAAATAACTAACGGACGTTAAGTAATTAATGTAATGGACTAACGGGCGTTAAAGGTATTTGGAAAAGGACTTAATTGCAAAAGTTGGGAAGGTTCCGGAATCCCTTTAGGGATACCAAACCAATCGGCCAAGGATCAAAACAAGGAAAGAAAAACCAACTTGTTCACCAAGTTAGCTTGGGTATATATACAAGGTTAGGGGTCTTGTTTTTCTATCTCTTGTGCTCATTAGCTAAACCCTAAAAATTGTTTTGTGTGTTTTCTTGTCCAAACCGATCGTACATCACCTTTGGGTGTCGATCTATTACTTTTCCACAAACCAAGTTATTTTGTTTGATAAAACTAGCATTACTTTAATTCGGTTTAGTACGTGTGTACAAGAACATAGTAATAACATACTTTTGTTATTATCTTGGATTGAATTACAAAACGGTAAGGGGTAATTCACATAATCCTATAAACCCTAATTAGGGTTCATCCTAATTGCTAGTTTGTGGATTTGATTCTTGTTCGGCTAGAATCAAGAAAAGGTACGCATATTCTTTTATGTTAATTAATTATTCGTTAATAAATCCTATACGCTTCCGCTTGAATACTTTGATGTTTTGTGATTATTTATTTGATTGTCATGTTATATAATTCCAACAGTGGCATCACGAGTCATTGGTTTTTAATGAGTAATTAATTACATAAACGCGTAATAAAATAAATACTTGTATGTTGTTTGATATGTTAATCTAGGGTTTATGTTTAATTTATGTTTTGGTCGATTTTTTTTTTGTAAATTGGGGCGTACCCTATTTTTTTATGTCGACATACACATAAAAATTTTTAGGGTTTTGAAAATTGTTTGCTAACCTTATTAAAACCTAGAATTAATATATTAGTTACGTGATTAATTCATGAATAATTTGTTATGTGTCATGGAATTTTTATATGCGATCTTGTGACTATTTGTATAATTTTTATGATGTATCCATGATTATACATGCATGTTAGTCATGGATAAGTTGCTTTGATATTGTTTAATTGTTATGACATATTTATTTACGATAAATCTTGAATTGGGGAAGACTCCAATTACATATATTAATGAATCAATTATGTGCAATTTGGTATATTATTAATTATGGGTTTACACAATCGATTCTTCGATGTATGTGGCTCACTCTCAATTGAGAGAGTGAAAGCCCTAATTAATATATACATTAATTTAACCTAGATATTGATTATTAATATGGTTTTATCGAATAAGTTGCATGTGGCTACTTGTTTACACGTATAAATTGTTTATTATGTGTGCATTGTTTTTTAGTAGTTTATTTTTTATTGGTATTACTTGTTTGTTTATCATGTTAGACAGTTTTAAGCAAAGGGTAATTTTGAATAGAAAAATAATACGGACTAAACAATGGCGAAAATTTGATTTGTTTTGGAAGAGTTAAGTTTTCAAAAGTTTAATTGATTGGTGACTTTGGTACAATGACTGAACGGCTCACCCATTAGAATGAACTATAAGGGGGTTATTTAAGAAGTGCGCACAGTCACACTGAAAGGATGTCTAAGGTTATGCTTTTGCGCTTACCTGGTCCTCTGCCCCCTGTAAGTTCGAGTGGAGCTACTTAGTAAGCCATAAAAGTACAAGCTCATCTTAAGGGCGAATTAGTTTTAATTCCATGCGCCACTTCGGTGGTAATTATCCGAAACACTAAGTGTTTACACTTATGCAAAAGTACGGTATAATGGATGATAATTAACGCTAAATTCCTTGATTGGTGAACCCAATACCTCAATCAAAACTTTGATAATTTGATCTTTATGAATTGGTAATAAAAAGTTTTTTATTAAAATTATGCTACAAGATGAATGCATGACATCTTTGTACATATTTGATTTGACCACATAAAATCAAAACTAGTACCCTTTTAAATTAAGTTATATGCCATCTAATTAAAAGGAACACTTGAAGTTGCAATTTATGTCATGAGAGTACTTGGCTAGATTGTGATGGAGAGGTAAATCTCTATGTAAAGTGAGACCTTACATGGACATATTTGCAGTTCTTTAAGTTAGACACTTAAGTTGAGTAGGAAGTGAGACTTGGACTCAATGGCATAAGATGGGATGAAACATGTTTATATTTGCAATAGCGTTGGAAAATATAAATCCCATAATGATCTAGGAATTGGAAATTGTTTGCCAATTAATGTTCGACAGATTACCCTATTATGTGCTTTCGTTACTAGCAGATCAACTGATGTAATGGAACTATGATAATTTGGATCCTAGTTTTCGAGAAAATTCTATGGTTATATGAATATTACCTTGGGTATTTTATTTTCTTGAAAAGTTTAATTATCGAAAATACTAAAATTGAATTTTGCTAATTCTTTAAATGTATTAATGCAACATTAAACCGTAAACGTAGGTTATTCCTGTATTGGTAAAATTGATATACACCTGTAAGGGTTTTAGTAGAGTCAACGTTACTAAAAGAATAAACATAGTCCTCTTTTCACGCGAAAGAGTGAGATTCAACCCTATCCCTTTTCATGAATGAAGAAAGGTATGATGGGACAATTAGAATTGTCTAAATTCTAAATACATAACTCGTAAGCAAATTTTAATAGTTAAGAAAATTGCATATTTCTGAGTTATTAAATTAGAAGCTAGACTAATTACTGTATAATTGGTAAAAGACAAACTAGCATATTTTTTCTAGTTGTTGTGCTTTGACCATCTAAAAGTACTACTTACAATTGTTGGAATAGTAGAACTATTAAAAAAGAAATTGCATGCCCAATTTTTCAAGTTAATAGCATTGATGGATAAAATTCATCATCTACATAGTAGAATACATTCTTTTAAGTACATAAGTAATTGTTATGTATGGACTTTCTCAAAGGTGTAGGGAAGTATAATAGAACGCTATTTTCTTTCACTGGTTAATGAAACACTTACAACGTTGTCAAATCCAGTGGGAGTGTTGTGTTCTTATTACTGAATAAGGAATTAATGTAAGATCTCTAATTCAGTGGGAGTTACAAGCTTTGTCATCTTGGTAGTAACCCAGATTATCTCTAGAATGTCTTAAGATAATTACTTTCCACTTGTAGACACTTATGTTTTCAAGGATAGTCATGTACGTTTCCTTATTAAACAATGAAGTGGTTCTACATCTACTAGTTATGCTAATATCAATGACACAATCATATTAGTCACATAAACAAACATATGTCGTGTTGTTTATCTGCTACATGATGTTGTTCCATGCACAAGTGGGAGAAATCTATATTGTGTGCAAGGTACAACATATAGGTATATGATTTAATGGATTCTCTTGACTACAAGGTAAGAGACTAACGTTCTAATATAACTTGTACATATCTAATTCAAGAAACACTTGGTGTTACAATTTACGTCATGTGAGAACTTGGCGAGATTGCAACAACAAAGTAAATCTCTATGTAAAGTCAGACCTTGCATGGACATATTTACAGTTTCTAAATTAGACAAGTATTTAGAATATGTGTCAAAATGATATATAAGACTACTTCAAATTAAATATTTATGTATTATTAGAATGACATAAAATTAAATAAAGTAATCTAATCCTACTTCAATTTGTTTATTTATGTATTTTTGAATGACATAAATGAAAAATAATGTAGTCCTACATTATTGTGAAGTAAAATAAATTAACTTGAAATTACTATTGAAACCAAGAGTTGTGTTCATAATTACTTTAGTTAAACATGTTTATGATTCATTGTAAAGACATAAACATAAAGTCTTTTAAGACTTATAATAAAGTAAGACGTTAATTTGTTATGTTTTTTAATTAAGACATATACAAGAAGTCATTGAATTGATCAATGATTTATAACGTATAATGAGATTATAACAGTTTATGTTTCTTGTTGAGACATGGATATGAAGTAACTTTGTTAAAAGGTACTTGTGTTATAAAGCATGTAATTGGCTTGGAAAGTCTATTATACCATTAAGTTGACTTAGTTGGTAAATAGGTAAGCCAAAAGGAATATGTTTATCTTATATATTGTTAGATTGTCTTACAATATTAAATTCTAATGAATACCACAAGTTGATGGTATGTTCAGTTAGGAGGATCAAACTTTATTTGATTTGTTTAATTCAAGATAACCATAATTTTTTTCTTAAAAGGTAACAAGGTTAGAATATTGAGTATGGATTGAATATACTCAATATGACTCCAACCTAGAAGATTAATAAAACACTATTTCATTATGGAATGTGATGAATCACATTAAGTTTTAAAATTGAAGATTCTGAATTTGTTAAACTACTTATGAATAGGTTGTTAACAAACTTAAGTCAGGAATTATCAATGTGTATTTGTAATGTCCCAAAAAGAGAACAATGTAGTTTTGCTCTAATTGCTAAGTATATATAGTAATATAGATAGTCTATATATTACAAAAGGCAAATGGGATTTTTTTTTATCTTGAAAGATAAAATTACAAGATACATAATCTTCTAAAACACACTAGTAAATATCATGATGAGGTTAGACATGTAATTGATAGACCTCATGATGATGGAATTTTCATTCATAGATCTGCAAAGATATCTCAGATATTTGATTTATATGCTGAGAAATATGAGTTACAGGATTATAGTAAACCTGATAATCATTATGATGGATTACCAAATATTGAATTGGGTAAATTACTCATACTATGAATGTTAAAGATGCTATCCATAAAGATAATCAATTTTGGAAATTTGGTTTATCTTAATAGTTAGACTAGAGAATGGAAATGAGTTTCTTCAAAGAGATGAAAAACCCTAGTGGTTTGAATTTCTATGTAGAAATCATATGGACAAAATTGTACACATATTTAATGCATGTTTTTTGACAAGATTATTAATCATACTTAAGCAATTAATTATGATTGAATATTCTTTTCAAGACACATTAAATATATAAAGATGATAATTGTCATACTAGATTTCATTAATATGAAATATGACAATGGAATATCAAAAATCTTTCTTGAGAAATTACTTGAGCGAGGACGGTAAGTAATTGAAAGGTTTTTTGAATTCATATAATCTTCGAAAGTGTACGAAGTGAAAATAATTCATGAATGGATAAATGCATGCATCTATGAAATTATTCTTATGTTTGATTATTAAATCCCATTTTCGATTTATAATTAAAATAAGATAAATTTAAGTATTCCTGAAAGCTAGTGGGAGTATTATGTTAAGTTTCTTAAATCTTATATGTTGTATAACATATAGTAAGTAACATTCCTTGTAAGCTAAATGTTAAGTCTTAGATTGAAATGAAACTTCACTTGTAAGATTTAAGAATTAAAACATACAACCTTGGAATATATGTTTATTGTTAATAAACATGTGCAGTAAAATAAATGATTCTAATAAAACATGATATATCATTTGGGAAATTGATAAATATCTTTTGACAAAATAGAACATGAATGAAATCTAAGGTTGACCTGTAGATTCATCATGTACATCATGTTGTGTATATTAAAATTGTTGTATCATTCTTGAATAAGAAGTGATTTGACAACATTGATATCTAACTAAAAGTTATTAGATAACTTGTGTAATGAATATTCTAAAAGAATTACATCCTCAGCCTGGAATTGCTCCTAGATTCTATGGATGAACAATATGTCAAATGTTGTGCAAATTGTCATCAGCTTTAAAACTTGAAAGTTAGGAAAGCATCAAACATTACACAATAAGATATTAAAGTTTACGGAGTTTTAAAGAGCACATTGTTGTTTGTATACAATGATGCTAGTTTAATTGAGATGACACTCAATACTAGTCATGGTAGGATTTCATCCTTGTTAATGGCCATGTGAACTAGTTGTGCTACTAAAAGCACAGTTGCATTATACATTAAAAGAATAAGAATACTTTAAATTTTAAAATGTTTGAAAATTTAAATTGTCATAAATTGGTGAAAGAGGATGTCACACACTTTATGAATTATTATGTGAATTGGTGAATGCACACATACAAGGACTTCATTAATTGAATTCTTGAAATAAGTATTCTCAAAATTATGATAGATCAAGTTGGTTGATTTATGCCTTGTCAACAAGTATGATTGTCATTACTTGAGGCATAATTCATCAACTGGAATTTTCATGCATTGATCTATTTGGTATTTGGATAAAGGATGTTAAACAATTGTTATAATAAATCAAATACTTGGTATGTTTGATTTTATAATATATTGTATCCTATATTTGCATGTTTAATCCATGAATAAATTTATTTATTCTAAATCGTCCGTTGTCAATTAATGATATGGGAGTATCATTAAATTAAGACAAATCTGAGAGATATGGTAGAATATACTTGAAAGTATATTGATGAGAATGCATACCAATTTCAGATGATATTCAATGAATTGAATATAGGACTTATCCCAACTACATAATTTACTTTATGGATATTGTTGTTAAGTAAATTATGAATAGTTATCCTCAGACTTGAGATACCAGATAAGTGTCATGAATGTAGTGCACTTATGTGGAACAACTTAACGCTATACGTAACTGGTAGTCATAAGGGTTGTTTCCGGAAGTGTTGCAAAGTTTGTGGGTTATTCTCGTAGTCAAGATAGAATTTGTTCCTTCAAATTTATTTTGGAGTTTAATACTGCTGGGCCCCTCGTAGGGTTGACAAGATGTTTGCGTGGCCACGCCCAAAGTTCTCCCCTGAATATGTTCAGAAGATTTGGTAATCTTGCTCAATCACTTATAACGAGAAATAGAATAGTTGGATAAAGAATGACTTAATTCCATATCTTTATTTAACATAGTATTAGAAACAAAAGAATAATAATAATGAGAAATCATTAAAAGGTTTTCCAGGAGCCTTGCTCGAGTTGTACTAGAGGCATCGAAGTGTTGCTAGACGCTAACCGAATGCGATCACTCTATTAAGATATATCCAAGTGGGAGCTGTTGGTTTTATGGATATAAATTAGTAGACGTGAGTTAGGATCGAACTCGAGACTATGGGATTGCACACTTTACGTATGAGAATTTAAAGTTAAATAATTAAATATAAATGTTGTATTTATTTATTTATTAAACGAAATAACTAACGGACGTTAAGTAATTAATGTAATGGACTAACGGGCGTTAAAGGTATTTGGAAAAGGACTTAATTGCAAAAGTTGGGAAGGTTCCGGAATCCCTTTAGGGATACCAAACCAATCGGCCAAGGATCAAAACAAGGAAAGAAAAACCAACTTGTTCACCAAGTTAGCTTGGGTATATATACAAGGTTAGGGGTCTTGTTTTTCTATCTCTTGTGCTCATTAGCTAAACCCTAAAAATTGTTTTGTGTGTTTTCTTGTCCAAACCGATCGTACATCACCTTTGGGTGTCGATCTATTACTTTTCCACAAACCAAGTTATTTTGTTTGATAAAACTAGCATTACTTTAATTCGGTTTAGTACGTGTGTACAAGAACATAGTAATAACATACTTTTGTTATTATCTTGGATTGAATTACAAAACGGTAAGGGGTAATTCACATAATCCTATAAACCCTAATTAGGGTTCATCCTAATTGCTAGTTTGTGGATTTGATTCTTGTTCGGCTAGAATCAAGAAAAGGTACGCATATTCTTTTATGTTAATTAATTATTCGTTAATAAATCCTATACGCTTCCGCTTGAATACTTTGATGTTTTGTGATTATTTATTTGATTGTCATGTTATATAATTCCAACATATATTGCATCTACAATCGCATAGGATTCCATAAATGACATTACTTAACAACATCAAATTAGTGATAAAAAACTAAAATAGATGAAAGTGATTTTTCCACACCTTAACTACAAAATAGGCCCCTCCCTCCTTAGGTAACATATCACTTTGTTAATCCACACCTTGAAAGGTGGCCTTCATCTTTTTGATCAATTATTGTTAAAATATATATGTAAATCCAAGTGATCAAGGAGAAGTAGCGATTCTTTGTAGTGGCCCATGAAGAATGAGTCCTCAACTTCAGAAATAAGATTCTGGATTTGTTGAGAGCAGGGGTCGTAAACATCAAGTGTAGAAACTCCCATCTCCTTTGAAATTTCAAACATAGGTTCACCATTCTTCTTAAACCCCAGTATTTTATCTACTGGTGTGCGAGTTGTGAATAGCTTTCTAAAAGACGAGTCATGCTCCATCACCCATACATCACAACGAACTCCATCCTCGGCCATAATTTTTCCCTACACAACAAGAGATTCACTTAGCTTAGAAACTGAGACATGTGAGATCACTTTGTTTGTTAAGCTATCTGGTAGGTCTATCACTCTAAATTCCTTGGCAATCAAATCAAATGACACAACTATATTATTTGTGGTAGATTTGCCGTCATCATCAAAAGTCTTCTCCCAACCACCCCAATACATAAACCAATCTATAACAACTTGAGTTCCTGAGATAAGTTTAATTGATTGAGGAGGAAAATTACCACTTGGAATCACATTCCAAATCCCCGAACTCAATGTAAAAACTTCAACATGCCTAGGCTTGTCGGGCTTTTGCAAAATTTTCACAACGGTAGGATCACTAGTGACCGGACAGACCCCGAAACCAAAAACAACCATCCTTGTACGATAAACTTTATTAAAACCATACAAACACAGTAACCCATGACACGTACTAACGAAGTCTGAAAGACTATATTGTTTAAGCAAAGGAGACATAACAGAAGGAGCTAACTCTTGTTGTTGTTGTGCCTTAAAAGTTTTGTTATCATCGTCTACGAGACAAATGTACCTTATATCTGAATAATCCACTTTGCATCTTAGAATAAAACTATGTGGCTGCGCCATAACCTTTGATAAAGTCGGAGCTGTCGATAAAAGACTTCCATGGTTTCGAAACGGACCTAAATCGAATCAATGATTTGACATTAGATACTTATTTTATGATTTCCATTTGGATGTCCAAAGGAATGTTGTCTGACATTTTTCAATTTTTTTTAGGGTTTACGTTTCCCGCAATAAGAACAACTGTTGAAATGAATGGTATGAAATTTGGTAGGGTTATGGGGGTGTTTGTTTAAGCTTATTGCTTATTTATGTTTCAGCTTATGTTTAATAAGCTCTAACTTTCCGGCTTATTTTGAGATTCATGGGTTTATATAAGTTTAAACTAGAAGTGTATCCGCGTAATATGGAGGCGGGTATCCGGTGAAGCGAGCAAATGTCTATCATTTTAAACTTTTTTTTTTATTTAACATGTGCCAAATACTTTATAATATAGTTAGTAGACATATGTTTTTCAAAAGTATAACGTCTAAATTATTATTAATAGTGTAAATAATTAACACTTTTATTTGTCAAATTTTAGCATTAAATCGGTGTATAAGTTTAGTGAGATTTTTTTATAAACAATTCTATGAAAATGTATCATTATTAGAGAGGTTACTATATGGTTTAAATGAAACTTAAATTTTCGGATTTTACATTAATTTTCTAATTTCCTTTTATAATAATGTTTTTTCTTTTAAAATTTTAATACTTCATTTTATAAGAAGTCTCAAATCCTTTATAATGTAGTATAAATTATATGATAAACTTATATAAGCCCATAAGTCTCAAAATAAGCCGAAAATTGAGGCTTATAAAATATAACCCGAAATCAAATAAGCTCATAAGCCCATATATAAGCTTAAACAAACACCCCCTATTTCATTTTAGATTATGTGAGGTAAGATTTGTCTTTTCCGATTTGTTTTAATGTTTATATAATAGTTTATTATAAGTTTATATGATAGTTTATTACTTTATGAAATAATAGCTAATAGATTCAATAGTTCACGTCGCCACCTCAGCATACACCTATAACACTACTATAACTAAACACCCTCTCGGTCCAACTTATCGGCGCGAGTGAAATTATTATTCTTTTTTTTTTCTTTTTTTTTAACAAATACATTTCATTACATACATTCAAACCAAATTTAATACATTTTAAAAGACTCAAAATATATGAAAAATAAGAAGAAGAAAAAAAGTTCAAAAGGACTAATGATGTGATCACTAATATGAAGTCAAAAGAACTAATGATGTAATATGTGATACAATTTCTTCCATCCTGCCCAGCATAGAATGGGACCTCGGGTGTGTTTGACAAAAGTAGTTGTGAGCAGTATCAGTGAGCAGTAGTTGTAAGCTGTGAGCAGTAGCTGTGCAGCTAACCGCTCACCGCTCACAGCTTCTTAAAGAAGCAGTGGAAAATTGAACATTCTTAAAAAATGGGAAAGCTCACCGCTCCTTTGCCAAACGACTACTAAAAATTAAAATGCTCATTGCTCACCGCTCATCGCTCCAAAAAGCTTCACACCGCTCAGTGCCAAACATACCTTTCGTCGCTGATTCAACAGCACTACGAAATTCCTACCCAACATAGAATTGGACCTTATGCAAAGCACCATCTTTAGGCTTACCTTGTTTTCTTAGGCAGGAAGGCAAGACAACAACAAAGTCACCTTATACCTCAGCGCCACATCAGCTTTATCTCTCCTTTTTCTTTCATTCACTTTTGCTCACCTTTTTGTGGACAAGGCACTCACTTCTACTTATCTTAATTTTTTTTTATTACTTTACAAAATATATAAATGTAACTAACGAAAATAAAAACGCGAACGTACGAAATTAAAACATTACGTAATTGATTGGTGTTTTGTGGGGTTTTTCCCCTTGAGACATGGTTTTTTAATAGAAAGATGTAGCTATAAAGTGTAGTGTGTGTTTTAGAAAATGAATTAGTGGGTAGTGGAGAGTTTTTTTGTTTTTTGTTTACAACCAAACGGTCCATTTTTTTTTAATCCTAACGTACAAACCAAACGGTCAAAAAAAATTCTTCTTTAAAGAAGGTGAGTAACTCACCTTAAGTTGCATAGGGGTGTGTGAGTGGCGCATGAATTGGGGCATGGGGCTCGCGCGTGAATCAGCAATTAAGGTGACTCAAAATGAGTCCTTACCGACCCGCCTTAGTTGTTTTAGTTTCCTTTTCCTTATTTTGTCTATTCCATTTTCATCTATACCACTCTCAAACTCTTCATTGTCTATAACATCAACATCAAATTCCTTATTTGAAATAAACTCAGTTTGTTTGTCCACATTACCCATAATGGTAGCATTTGCTTTGTCAAAATTATCCATGTCGACTACTAAATCCATTCATGTTCCTTATCAACCAACACATCACTTTCATTACCATCATGATCCCTATCTTCATTTTCTATGTTTTAAGCATTAACACCATCATTGTCATTACCATTTACCATGTTTCCTATTTTCATCATCTACTACATTAACTTCTTTATCATCTTGTGCCACCCTTTTTACCTTTACCAGCACATGTTTCTGTTAGAATTTATAAATCATGGCAAGCATAAAAATAAACAAAGTAAACATCAAAGCACACTACGGAAGTCTAAGGATCAAATACTTGTAATTAGTTAACCGAAAACAAAACAAACGCGTACCTTTTAGCAATTCCAAGCAATCAAATAAAAAAGAAACCAAAACCCTAAATAATTAGGGTTTATGTAACCGACTACTACAAAAGTCGACCAAGGGAAATCACCAACTCAAGTGGAATTGGTCCTATGTTCTTGTAAACACCTGAGAGCACTTCGTTTGTTAAGCTATCTGGTAGGTCTATCACTCTAAATTCCTTAGCAATCAAATCAAGTGACACAACTATATTATTTGTGGTAGATTTGGAATGGCTGCCAGAGATTTATGACCTGTTCAAACTGTAAACCGAAAAAAGTTTGTTCATCTCATTCGTAAGTGTCTCCTTTTTATCATTACAGTGAATCTAGAGATGGCAATTTGAGCCATGTATATGGGTCAAATCAGATGATGTTTTTATCTTTAACTTGCATAACGGGTAAAGTTGTAAAATTATAGCGTAAATGAATACTGTTGACATGGATTAAACAGGTCAAATACTCAAACGTTGCCGAAAGTGTAATATTTTCTTACAAGCTAATATTATCATCGAAATAGTATGTATTCTGTAATCATATCTGACTCCATCGTTTTTCACAAAATATGTAAAAGAATTTGGAGAAAAGTGTTCCGGGTCAATCTAGTTTGACCTAACATGTTCCTACATGTTCCACAAATCGTCCGTTTTGACCATTAGTCCACTATCGATATGAAGTGATATGTTCATTATGGTTCTTTGCTGTACAGAATCAAGTTCACCCAAGAATGATGCACCCAAAAAGTCGGAGGTGAAACATTCATAGCTAGATTTTAAAAGTTGTTGTTTAAGGTGGCAAAACGGACAGGTTGGGTCACGAGTCAAAACATGGGTTGATCTGGAGAATGGGTGTAAATGGTGTAGCAGGTAGAGTAAATAGTTTTTCATTCTATGAATTTTATTGCCACGACCCATAAACAATCCTCACATAACAAAAGAATGGGATTTCATTCATTTGCACTTTAACCCAAAATGGACTTTCCGTGGGAGCGTTAATAACAAATTGTGACTGTTTTTATAGGTCATTCTATACCAAGATGACTTGCCGATTCAATATCTATAACCTTGTTTATAAGAAACACAAAGAACTCAAATGATAGTCCTGAGAAAACCTAGATCTTATTCTACTTTATCTTTTCATGTAACAACGAATTCAAGAGTAGTTATATATCATCTTTAAATACAAGTCCTTGACAAAAAAGAACTATGGTAGCTTTTGTATTTGTATAGATTTGTGTCAAACCCCGCCCATTAAAAAGATATGTAGGAAGGAGTTAAGAGAATGCAATAAGGTAATTGTTAGCCTCTAATATTTTAGATCAAGTATTATTACTTATGTTAAGACATTATTACTTAAGTTTGTATTATGTTTATTTTGTCGTTTATTAGTCTGCATAATGGGTCCAAGTCTGTTAACCCAATCAAGCCCATATGCAGGCAGTTAGGGCAGTTATTAGAAAACAGTTACATCACCAAGCAACACAACGTTTGGATGATTAGTGGTGACGTTTCATGTAGTATATATCAAGGTTGTAAAAATCGTTAGACGCTAGTGAGGCGGTCGGCTAGGGCCTAGCGATTAATCGGTTAGGCGGGGATTAATCGGGGATCAATCGGATTGGAATTTTTATGCACGAAATTGTAATTTTAGATATTATATTGTATTATATGTATGAGATAAGCATAATGCATCAAAGTTCAAATATTTTGAAGGGTTAAAATACAAACATAATACATAATTCTTCAAAGTTCAAAGTCAAAGATAAATATTACTCGGTTTGTTGACCATTTTTAAGCAATCTTTGGCTGATTTTGTCTGATTAATCGGTTTGTTGACCAATTTTTAAGTGATTTTGTTGACCGATTTTTAAGCGATTTTGTCCGATTAATCCAATTAGACCGATTTTGTCCGATTAATCGGTTTGTTGACCGATTTTTAAGCGATCTTGGACCAAACCGATTAAATAGGCCGATTATGATAAATCAATGCGCTTAGTGAGCGATTAGCGATTATGCGGGGATTAATCGGCCGCATGGGCCGATTTTTACAATAGAGGTATATATAGTTGTTTTCTGCTTTAGAAAACATAGCAACAATTATCTATAAAAGTCTCTTTAGTATTATTTTCATTATACCCGTTTTACTGTTTCATTGAAATCTCACAATTCACACATCCTTTCACAATCATGAAACACATGTTGAAGCAAAGAATTGTTGGCAAAAGCCCTGTGAACAATTGGTATCAGAGCTTTGGCTCTAATCCATGAGAAAGGCCAACAATCAAACCAATGATTGGTTTCCAAAATGGTCGTTATCTATTGAGAGAAACTCCCAAAAGAATGTACCAGTGGAACACAAGAAGGAAGAAGAGTATATCGCCCAAAGGAAAGGAAGTATTGGCACAAACTGTCTTGGAAAACGAGGCGTTCAATGCCACAAAGAAATCAGAAGGGTCAAACAAGTTAAAGAAAAAAGCTGTTGGTACAAAGAAGGATAAAAGGTCCAAGTGTTACATTTGTAAGGAGAAAGGACATGCCTTTTGAGCATGTGAAGATAGAAAGAAACTCGCTGGTATAAAACTACAACAAGAGATGGATACCACAAGCAGAATCATTGCAGAAGAAACAAAATACCCTGAGAAGGTGTATTTGACTGCAAATTATATGGTGGCAGGTACGAATACTAACACATGGAATGAGATTTGGTATGCTGGTAACATTTATAAATTCCACATGTGTCTTAGTAGAGCTTTGTTCAATGAGATTCAATACAAGTTTAAGATGATAGGAAAGGATGAAAATGAAAAGAAATTCATTTTCTCCTATGGGATTGGAGATGTTACAGTTAGCACAAATGATGGTGATGTAGTGGTTAGGAATGTACAGTACACCCCCAGAAGTCTCTTTCAATATGCTCAGTTTAGAATTGCTTGAAACACAAGGATATAATGTCAAAATCAAAGATGATATGTGTAGTATTTACTACATGTATGATGATGAACAAACTGGTATGCAGTCACCATGTGTGGGGAAATCAGGAGAGCAAGTTGGGCCAAAAGAAGTTGTGAATGAACACAATCAGTATTTAGAAGATTATTTTGAAACAATGGACCCAAAAATGAATGCTCTCTGATAAGAGGATTGGAGGATTTGGACTGGAACAAGGAAGATACTCATGATTATGTTGATGATGAGTATCTCCGTTGGAATGGAACTCTCTATGCTTTAAAGATAAATTCTTTTTCAAGATTCCTTTCTTTTATGAATCTGTTGAAGAAAGATAGTCTATTATATAAGAATTGGGAGGTCTTTAGTAAAAGGTTTATAGATTTGTTGAGATGGTTTTATCTTGTGCATTTGAACTATGATGCACTTGATGTTATACCACCTGTTGTTGGGGATGTAGAGTTGAATTTGTTATGCTTGCATAAGGTTGTTGAAAGTTTAGGAGGTTATTTCTCAGTCACATTGGGTGACAAGTGGGGAATAATAGCACAGTTGCAGGGTCTAAATACCAAAGATGATGAAGCAGTTAGAAACTGTTATAAGAAATTTATTGATCTAGTTGTGATATACCATGAAACTGCCCAAGTTCCTTGAGGTGAAAATCCAGGAGAAGTGGGTGAAACAAGCAAAGTAGCAGAAGCCAGGGACCCACCAGGCCAGAAGGATAGCACAGTGAAGGATGGAGCACAAGAAGCAGGTTTAAATAAATTTGGTGTTAGATTGGAAGCTAAAGATGAAGAACAAAAAGGTAGCAGCCAAGGCAGTAATGACTTTAAAGTCATTACTTGAAAGATCAGCAAAGTTAACTCAGAAGTTTGATGCTAAAACATTAGGGGGGAGAATGTTAGCCTCTAATATTTTAGATCAAGTATTATTACTTATGTTAAGACATTATTACTTAAGTTTGTATTATGTTTATTTGGTCGTTTATTAGTCTGCATAATGGGTCCAAGTCTGTTAACCCAATCAAGCCCATATGCAGGCAGTTAGGGCAGTTATTAGAAAACAGTTACATCACCAAGCAACACAACGTTTGGATGATTAGTGGTGACGTTTCATGTAGTATATATAGTTGTTTTCTGCTTTAGAAAACATAGCAACAATTATCTATAAAAGTCTCTTTAGTATTATTTTCATTATACCCGTTTTACTGTTTCATTGAAATCTCACAATTCACACATCCTTTCACAATCATGAAACACATGTTGAAGCAAAGAATTGATGGCAAAAGCCCTGTGAACAGTAATAACTTGTCTTGAGTGTTTGGCAAATCCTGACATTTATAAAAAAGAAATCCTCGTACCCATGTTGGCAAATTACAAATACAAACCGATCATTTAGTGAATACAATGTTTTGTAAAACCTTGTTTATTCATGAGGTTATTCTTGGAAACTCAAGTGCATAGTTTTTGCCAATGCGACATGAAACTCGGTGTACAAACACTCCAACTGAGTGTTAGCTATGTTTGTGGCTTAGCTGCTCGTTGTGATGCTATTGAACCCGCATGTCTGTGTATGAACCAAACACCCTACAAGCTCAATGTAACTTTGCTTATTGCAAAGTTAGAGTGAGCTTGTAGAAGATCTTATTAAAATATAGACCACCGCGTTGAATAGTATCACATTCAGCAGAACCTGAGCCACACACACAGTCATTGTTCAGTTGAAGTAATTCTTCACCAAACTCCATCTTGCATTGGCAAAACATGCAATTTTCCAACAATATCCTCATTTATAAACATTGTTTGGTAACCATTTTATGCACGAAATGGTCAAACACCGGTTCCTAATAAACAATCCGTTGGTAATTACCAACACAGTGTATAGTATGGTGATAGACACTTTTTGAGATGAAGTATTGAAGGTGCATAATGCTTGCAAAAAAATACACAAGCTACTTAAAATAGAAATCAGTGAAACATTTTAAATATCAATCTTGAGATGAACCAAATTACCTTGAGCTTAAACTTGTGTGAACCAACACGGTTTTTCTCTTTCGAAAACCTTGAAATAATCATGAAGAGAACTTGCATGCAGGGCCGTCTCCGAGTTTTTGGGGGCCCAGGGAGAAAATCGACAACGAGTCTTTCAAAAACTAACGTTATATAAAAAGTGTCGTTGTTTTATCTATACTACTTATAATGCACGAGAGCACCTCACTCTTAATTTTAAGACGTACAAGAAATTAAGCATGGTTTACAACACTTTAATGCACCCAATTTTCAGAATTACAACAAAGTAAGCATATTGTACAACAAAATAAAGGCTGGTGTCATTTTAAGACCAAAATTCTATCAAACAACATTAATGCTATTAAAAACACACATTCACCAAAAATTACAACCATTTAAGCACAATGTACAATAGCTGCAACCAATTTTCATATTTACAACAAAATAAGCATAGTGTACAACAAAATAAGCATGGTGTAATTTTCAGACTTACAACATTAATGCTATTAAAGTGGTCAATGTTATTAATGACTATAATGACTACTACTTACAAGAAAAGAAACATACTGTACAACACTTTAATGCACATAATTTTCAGACGTACAAGACAAGAAGCATATTGTACAACAAAACACAACATTAATGCTATTTAATGTAGTCAATTATTTAAATAGTCAATAAATACAATTAATACTGTTATTAAAACACCCCTTACATAAGAAATACAAATTATCAAGCATATTGTACAACCAAATAAAAAATAATTCATGCATTAAATTTCACTGCTACAAATAATAAAGTACATTATACAAATATTCAAGCCCGAACGGGCAACGGGCCAAATGGGCTTGAGCCCCAACAGGCACGGACCAAACGGGCTCGAGCCTCGAGCAGACACGGGCCAACGGGTTCGAGCCCGAACGGGCACGGGCTATACGAAATTCTTGATATCCGTAAATTTATTGTTAAAAAGAACAAAATAAACTAAAATACATTATTCATCGAAATTTTTTATTTCAGTGTACCCGCCGCTGCAACGCGCGAATACCCTGCTAGTAAGATATAATGCAAATTAACCATTTAAGCGTTCAACATATGATCTGGTTAAAATACTTCCTCAACTAATTACTTTTTTCTCCAAGAAAAATATTCATACACGCGTATATAATTGTTAACGTTACAAAATTTGGGGCCTCTAAACTTTTTTTGGGGCCCAAGGCGGTCACCCACCTCACCCACCCTCAAGGACGTCTCTACTTGCATGCTCTTACTTTTATCTTCTTTGTTTACGAAATTAGATAGATAAGAAAAGATAGCAGCCTCTCTTTTCTCCTGGAACACTCACTTAACGGACCAACCTATATCCTCCTTTGGATACTAGATTTCCTAAAACCATAACCCATATTTTCTATGAAATTTTCGTAAGTTCCTTCCTTGTTATTGATATAGAGTTACAAAGCGAAAAAGAGAGAGAACACGATGTGAACCAAAAGGAGTTCGAAGGCATACTTCTAACAAGGATTGTGAGAAATGAAATCGGCTTCTTTTTTAATTTAGTTTTGAAGTTTATACAAAAATATGAATATATGGTACTTCCCTCACAAATGAATTCACATTTTTAGAATTGATATGCATAAATGTTGACAGGATTATTTTGTTATAAGGTGCACTTGAGTAATTAAGTTATCTTTTCTTATTCTAGTACAAAAAACGTCTTGTGTTGAAGGATTTGCAAGTATAGATTTTGTGCTATATAGTTTTGCAGTATTTTGTAGTTCTTGCCTAGTTAGTTAGTTTTATGGGTAATTTTTGTACTCATAGAGGTCTTACGGTGTTTTAGCTGTTACTTTTTTCGTGTTTGGGTAATGTTTATGGGTAATTTTTGTATTCAGAGAAAAATATCTCAAAGAACAAACTCATAGGGTTACATTATATAACTATCAGTTTACGTGACTTTTTAATCGACTCATTCAGCATGTTCATGTTTAACAGATAGTATTTTTTTTTAATTCACTTAACTTCGAATGTCTTTGTTTATGTTGTTTTACTTAGTTTATGTTTATGCTACATTTCTAATCTATAAATAGTGATGAATAATAAAGCATTGCCTACGGGTTTCATTGTTTAACAGTATCATGCACCCTGCTTAACTTGTCAACTAATTCTAAATAAACTAGTCGAGAAGCTAATTCGTCATTCTTAAAACTATGACGGCTTTTTTTCATGTGACTTGGTTGTCTTGCATCAACCTTAAACGTTTGTCAACTTATAATTTTCTTTTTTCGTATTCACTTATACGATCACTTTTTTATATTGTCGATCAATCTATTATCTCTACTTTGAGATGATTAAACCGGGTATCATGTCACGCTATCTTTTTATAAAGACATAACTAAACCATTGTCACTCACATAGTAGCACTTATTCATTTCTGGCAATGTTTTTAAACCCGGGCCGACCCGGCCGGTTTAACCGGTCGAACCGGTGCCAGGCCACAAAAAACAGGTAAAAAAACTTGGTTTCTAAAACCGGGTTAACGAACCGGTTAGAATCGCCGGATTTTGAGTGACCCAAGTCTTGAAACCTGGCCGGGTTTGGTTTTTTTCTATTTTTTTTTTATAAAAACCGGGTTGACCGGGCGGTCGAACCGGTTGACCCGGTCGGAAAACAATTAATGGAAAACTAGGTTGACCCGACGGTCGAACTGGTGCCCGATAACTCGACCGGGTCGATTAAAAACCCGGTTTTTAAAACATTGATTTCTAGCCGTATGCTAAACTGAACAAGTTTTCCCGCCATTACCACAACAGCAACAAGTTTTGAAAATTCAAAATTGTGCTTCAAAACAAGAAAGGGACGTTGCAAAAAATAAGAAAGAACTAGATGTACTTCTCCAAAATTGCAGTGTTACAGAAAAAGTTGTTTCATCTTTGGAGGAAAGTGTGATATAAGTGAGGATGTGACAAAGCAACTTTCCTTTTGGTAAGAAAATAAAGATTTTACTTTTGTTGTGCCTGCTAACGTTAATCACTAAGATGGTAAGTGTAGATGCCTGGTATGTGAAAAGTTGAGGAAGAAAATTGATGGAAAAAGAAAAATTAGCTAGAAATCAGTTGCATCCAAATTTATGGAGTTGAAAGGAAGTTGTATGCTTGTTCAAGTAAAAATAAAGGTAAGGAAAAAAAAAATCAATCTCAGGTTTCAATTGAGTTATAGGGTCGGGTTGAGAGCTTATTGGGTTGGATCTATCGGGTTTTGAAAAAATAAAAACTAGCACGCAAACTAGCCTTATAAGGTATTGGGTCTATAAGGTTCGGATTATTGAGTTAGGTTTATCGGGTTACATGTTAATCTCATCCCGATTTAGGTCAACTCGATTCCCGAATATGACTAAATCGATTAAAAAATTGCCTAGTTTATATTTGGGTCAACTCGATTCCCGAATATGACTAAATCGATCAAAAAATTATAAAAAAACCTTTATTTAGGTCAATCCGCACCCGAGTTAATAAAAAAATTTAACCCGACCTATCCTATTTAAAATTTGATTTACGCGGATTGGCCCGAATAACGGAATAAACCAACTAGAATAGGTTTAATCGGGTTCAAGTTTTCAAGACCCCTAAGGTTAAACACAGTCGAAGGGTCATGGGCAAGGTCGGGCAAGGTCACGGTCGGTCATGGCGACTGTGGGTGTTTGGTCATGATCGGTCGAGCAACAACCAAATCCAAACTCGGTCAAAATTGTAACCGATATTTTTCACACCCTCTTTTTTTCTTGGTCACTAACTGTGGCAATTTGGTCATGTCTGGTTGTCAAAAAAAAAAAACTGATGTGACAGGTTCACGCTCGGTCACGACTGTGTTCAGCCTAATCACATACAACATGAGAAAAACCCCATGCAAAGTTGTGCAGCTTTACGAATTATAAATATCACCCACCTACTATCCTTTCTCCCACGTAAACACACCAAACAAAAACACTCTCATCTCATTTTAAGGTAGTGTTTCTTATATATCTTTATTTGTTATTATTATTATTATTTTTTTTTTCATATTTTGAAGATTCTCTTTTATAGATCCATATATGTGTTACAGTTCTGAAATGTTATAAAACATCTTTTACAAAAAATTTGTGTAGATTAGCTGGTTGCAAAAACCTGGCTAGAAGATCTTAATGAAGGTATATCATCATTTTTCACTTTATTACACTCATTTTATTTTTTTTATACTACGTACTAGAATGTTGTTACCATGTTGATTCATTCAACCAACATTAAAGACTTCTCACAAGTTATATCTACCATATTTACTTTCTTCTACCAATGTTTAGAGGGGAGGGAGTGGGGCTCGGGTACCGAATCGGGTACTTGAACCCGATCGGTAACACCGTCCCTTGGTGATCGGGTAGCGAATTTCGGGTATCAATTCGGGCTTGGAAGCCGATCGGGGTGAGGCCATATTTTTTGAATATTCGAACGTTAGGGGAGCCTTAACGGCTAGTAGCAATAAAAAAATAAAAAATAAAAAATAAAAAAAAATAAAAAAATACCCCCACCTTTTTAAAAACCCCCACATTCACATTTTAAAATCACAACCCATTTTTCACAAAATCATCACAACCCATATTTCAATTTCTCATAAAATCTCAACCTTTTTATCATCAAAATGTCTTCCGATTCTTCCGAATTCGAATACGTTATTCCGTCTTCGTCCGACGATCTATCCACGGGTAGCTCGGTGTAAACTTTTAAGTATTATGTAATGTTTCTTTTTTTTAAGTATTATGCAATGTTTTTATTTTTAATGAAATGGTATGTTTTTATCTTAATATTGTATATGATTTTATGTATTAAAAAAAATAAAAAAATAATAAAAAAAAATAAATAAATAAAAAATTGGGTAGTATAGGTGACTACTCCCTCCACTTAGGGTAGTGTTATGGTAGAATTTGGTAGTTTTGAGTTGGAGGGTTTTTATTAAATAAAGGTGATGTGGCAATTCGGGTACTAGGGCACCACTCCCTCCTCCCTTAAAGATATCCATTTGCATTAAAGTTTATTTATACTATTTACTAGTTTTTATAAACACTTTGCTGTTTTCCCAGCAACGGACATCGCTTACCAACGGCAATCGTGTTACATCTGCAAACCTACCACCGGTTAATATGTTTGCTCGAAACCCTATACGATTTCGGCTTTTATTTTATGATATAAGAGCAAACCAACCATGCCTTGTTGAAATAAGTGGTCTCGGAAATAAAAAGGTATAATTTCACTATCTCTTGTTATTAATGTACTCTTGATAAGTGAATCACTAATATAGAAAAAGTTACTACGTACTTTACACGTCTACAATATCTTTATAATTATATGTCCAATATTTGTCTTTGCTCATAACCTTATTTTGGTGTTTTGTACCCCACAGTGGGTGATAGTACTCCACCACGTACCAAGTGACCTACTACCTGACCGTTTCAACGTGTCAACGTCCTCCCCATAGGCCATAAGTCATAGTTTCAACCCAACGGAGCCTAAATAATCAACTTCTTAAGGCACAAGATAAACAATGAGTCGGTGACTCGCGACATGGTTAATAAAACACGATTTGTACAAAACTACACCTAATAATCTAGTAGGTAAGTGTCTGTCATTGAAGATTTCGTTTCACGTATTAGCTAAATTTTCTGTCCAGTTGGATAACGGGTAAAATGGGTTTGGGTCAACGGGTATGGGTCGGGTCAGACTGGGTTAAGCTTGTTAGTTCGACTTATGCTTATGTTATATAAGTAGCTTATGGCTTATGTATCATAAGCTTATATGTCACAGCTTTAGCCATGAAATACACAAAACATCTGAGCCAAAGATTTACTAACTTCAAAGAAAGTGTTGAGAAGGCTTGTTGTTGAAGTGATAATTCAACCTGGAAATAAGTACAAGGACTAATGTTGCCTTATTTGATTTTGCAGTTATATTTGGTGACATCTTTTAGCTAAGGTTGACTAAAGTTTAGAAGACTGAGGACCAAAGTTGACACAAGCTGAAAGATGGTTTCAAGGCTATAAAAGCTCGCATTCTGATTAGGGTTTTCATTATTCCTTCTCATATCAACACACACAGTTTTCTCTCTTGTATTCAATCAAAAGCGTTGTTTAGATTTTTTTTTTTTTTTTTTTTTTTTTTTTTTTTTTTTTTTTTTTTTTTGTGATTAATTGTGAGGTTGAGTGTTTGTATAAACTATTGGCAATTTAGTCAATAGACTTGCACCTGAGTAGCAGTGGCAAGTTTGTGGGTTCTTGATTCATTCTTTTGGTGTACTGATTGAGATCAGTGTCTCTCTGATCTTGTTGTTGCTTTTGATTGATTAATAAGATTGGCTTGAATTGAGATTCAAGTTTTGGTTTCTGTTTTGTTATAAAATTTTACATAGTATCAGAGCAAGGTTTCTTGTATCTTGCTCTAAAATCGTTTTCAAAAAAATTAGGGTTTCAAAAATTTTGAGGGTTTTCGAAATTGATTTGATTAAACTCAATTAATCGTGATTAATTGGTGTGTTTTTTTACTCTAATTGATTAATTCTAAAAGATCTCATAAAACGCCTAATTTTTGAAAAAATTAGGGTTTTGATATTTTGCGAGTTTGATCTTTGGCTTCGATTGGTGGCAAGGAAGCCTGAGAACTACTTTCTCTTCCCTTTCTTGTGTGTTTTGATAATACAAATAAGCCGTAAAAACGTTTATTTATATTTTACGATCTTCTAATGTTTTGTCGATAACAAACGTAAAATCATTTTAACGAAACAAATAAAATACGTAAATGGTTTGAGCCAATAGTTTTCTAACACTCTTACGTTTTCACATAAAACAATAAAACAAGTATAAGTGATTTTATGATTTAGTAATACATATGTACAACAACTAGTGTTTACATATTGGACAAATATATACATAACTAGTATGTATTACAAAATACTACAAAACTATAGCACAAAAAACGAGCAAATGTCTATCATTTTAAACTTTTTTTTTATTTAACATGTGCCAAATACTTTATAACATAGTTAGCAGACATATGTTTTTCAAAAGTATAACGTCTAAGTTATTATTAATAGTGTAAATAATTAGCACTTTTATTTTTTAAATTTTAGCATTAAATTGGTGTATAAGTTTAATGAGCTTTTTTTATAAACAATTTTATGAAAATATATCATTACTATATGGTTTAAATGAGACTTAAATGATTAGATTTTACATTAAATTTTTAATTTTCTTTTTATAGTAATATTTTTTGTTTTCAAATTTGAAGACTTCCTTTTATAGAGAGTCTCAAATTCTTTATGATGTAGTATAGATGAAATGATAACCTTATATAAGACGATATAGGTATGACCACCAACGCCATTAAGCTTGCTTCCACTTTCATTAATGCAAAGTATGGTGATAGACACTTTTTGAGATGAAGGATTGATCATTGAAGGTGCATAATGTTTGCAAAAACATAAAGAAGCTACTTAAAATAGAAATCAGTGAAACCTTTTAAATATCAATCTTGAGATAAACCAAATTACCTTGAGCTTAAACTTGTATGAACCAACACGGTTTTTCTGTTTCAATAACCTTGAAATAAATCATGAAGAGAACTTGCATGCAGGGTCGTCTCCGAGTTTTTGGGAGACCTGGGCGAAAATCGACACTAAGGCTTTCAAAAACTAATGTTATATAAAAAGTGTCGTCGTTTTATCTATACTACTATATAAAGCATTTAAGTTGTGGGCTCCACAAAAAATTAAGATAAGGAGCTCCAATCATTGAGTGACATGTGTTACTTTTCTAACTAAAAAATAACAAAAAGGGAGGAGTTCTAACAAACTAAAATAAGGAGCTCCAATAATGGGGTGACACGTGTCACTTCTTAACTAATTAATCACCTTTATTTTTAAATTTAAATATCTTTTAATTCGTTAAATTTTTTTATGATCTAATTTCACCATATTTTTTAAAATTTTGTGCTCTTTAATTCAACATCCATTTTGATATATTTTTATAAGTTTTTAGTTTTTACATTTTTAGTAAGTTTATTTTATTTTGATTCAAATTTTTATAACTTTAACCTTTATTTCAATCAATACAAACTTTATTTATCAAAATCATTTACTTTTGGGAAAGTGTTTGACGGGTAAGAGATTGTGAAAGTCTTTTTATATGCGGGAATAATGATGTCATGTGAAAGATACCCAAACAAACACATACAACTAACACATATACATTTGGAGTGTTGTGAAATGAATTCACTAAGTGGGTAGGGGATTGCGAGGAGAGTTGGGTTAGCAATTCATTTACTATATTTATTATATAACTATATTTATCGCCGCCGCTGTGCGCGGGTATCTAACTAGTAAGATCTAATGCAAATTAACTATTTAAACAATGCAAATTAACTATTTAAACATTCAACATACGACCTATTTAAGATATTTCCTCAATTAATTGTTTTTATCTTCAAGAAAAATATGTTTACACACGTATATAATTGTTATCGGGACAAAATTTAGGGCCCTAAACTTTTTGGGGCCCTGGGCGGTCGCCCACCCTTAAGGACAACTCTACTTGCATGCCCTACTTATCTTCTTCATTTACAAAAAATTGATAGATAAGAAAAGATGTCAGCCTCTCTTTTCTCGTGGAACGCTCACTTAATGAACCAATCTATATCCTCCTTTGGATACTAGATTTCCTAAAACCACACCCCATTTTCTATGAAATTTTCTTAAGTTCCTTCCTTGTTCGGAAGTTAATATTGATAATAGAGTTACAAAGCGAAAGACAGAACATGATGTGAACCAAAATAGGTGTTAATACAAATAAGCAATAAAAACGTTTATTTATATTTTAAGATCTTCCAATGTTTTGTCAATAACAAACGTAAAATCATTTTAACGAAATAAATAAAATACGTAATTAGTTTGAACTAATAGTTTCTAACACACTTACGTTTTCACATAAAACACTAAAACAAGTATAAGTGATTTTATGATTTAGTATGACATATGTACAACAACTAGTGTTTACATATTTGGGTAAAATATACACATAACTAGTATGTAGTATATTGGGTAATATAAATGGGTAAAAACTTAAGTATAATAACCCATTGACCAAATACATTGAATGTAGTTGGGTACAACCCAAAGTCCATGACCCATGGAGCTTGACCCATAACCCATTGCATGACATCATGCTTATATCTGTTAGGATTTAGTAAATCCAGTTATTAAAGACTCGGTCACCTCAAGTATATGTAATCGTTAGAAAGCTCGTAGTCGTAGATTATTTAATGTTTAGTAGTATTTAGTTATGTAACACCGTGGAGGACGGACGGGTCTTTACCCACTGTATGCCTGATCCATAGCCCGTAGATGGCGACTTATGTAAGAACTATAAATACTCTCTACCTCCCAAGGTAGAGAGTTGGAGCTCATAATAAGATTTTTCTTTCTCTCACTAAAGTTCCCAACCTCTAACTTTCTCTCTCTAAAACCTCTTGTATACGCCTATTTGATCTTGTGGTTTATTGTGTTTGTGAAATCCAATATGTTACAAATGGTATCAAGAGCCATGGTTAGATCATCTCTTACATATCTTTTGATTTCTAGTGGTTTTTAGATGGTTTTTGAGTTTGAAAAAGTTTAGTGGTTTTTGCATTATTTGATTCATTCCTAGTGTTAAAGTTTGAATTTTGGGTGTACTTTTGTGTTTAGAATCATTGTATGTGCTTGGGTTTTGATTTGGTAAGCTTGAATCACTGTGGTTGAGCTTGTTTTGGATTGAAAAGTGTGTTTTTAAAGTTTTTCTTGGTAGCGACTTGGTTCTCGTAGTGAATTTCATCATAGCGACTTGCTTCAGAAAAAGGTAGCGAGTTGTAGTGCTTTTTGGTAGCGACTTGGTCCTAGTGACTTGTCTATTGAGACAAGCCGACAAATAGTACAAGTTAGTGGATTCTCCACTACGGCTAGCGACTTGGTGAGGTTAGCGACTTGCTTCAGAAATTGTTAGCGAGTTGTAGTGTAAATTGTTAGCGACTTGATACTAGCGACTTGGATCTTAGCGAGTTGTTCTTTAGCAACTTAACTGTGTCTAGCGACTTGGTGCTTAGCGACTTGGTGTTAGCGACTTGGACCTTAGCGAGTTGCTCTTTAGCGACTTGACTATGTAGCGACTTGGTGCACTAGCGACTTGTGACTTAGCGACTTGGTGATTAGCGTCTTGGTTCAAGAATTCGTAGCGACTTGGTTGATTTTTGTTTGTAATACGGTTTTCTCTTGATTTAGTAAAATCCCGTGAAAGAATCTATTTCCCGGTTTAATCATAGAGTTATAAAATCCCGTGTAATCTGTTAACATGTCTACCAACGTACCTACAATCATCTCCACTGTTGCGGAGGATGTTCAAGCAGCTGGTTCAGATACTCGTCCACCCATGCTTGACAGAACTGACTACGACTCTTGGGCACAACGAATCAGATTGTACTGTCTTGGAAAGGAAAACGGAGTCAACATTCTCAAGTCTATTGATGAAGGACCTTATCAGATTGAGACTACAAGAGACTTAATTGATACTGCTGCAGATGGAACAATGATCTATGGAATTGACAGACCAAAGACGTATGATGAGCTCAATGATAAAGAGAAAAAGAGATTCGATGCTGATATCAGGGCTTCTAACATTATACTTCAGGGTCTTCCAAAAGATATCTACAAGCTTATCAATCATAACACTGAAGCCAAGGTTGTTTGGGATAATGTCAAGATGCTTCTCTCAGGTTCTGAATTGACGAAGGAAGACAGAGAATCACAGTTGTATGATGAATTTGAACACTTTAAGATGAAGCCAGAAGAAAGTGTCTATGAGTATTACGTGAGATTCCACAAGCTTGTGAATGATATGAGGAATATCAAAATGACTATGCCAAATATTCAGCTGAATTCAAAGTTTGTGAACAACATGAATCCCGAATGGCATAAGTTTGTCACATCTATGAAGCTAACCAAAGGATTGAAGAATACCAACTATGAGCAACTTTATGCATTCCTTCTTCAGAATGAGAGACATGCTATGTTTGAAAAAAGGATTCTTGAACAGTTCAAAACCAACCAGGGAGAAACAAGTTCATCAAATGACTCTACAGCTTTTTACACCAATGTTGGAATTACCACCAAAGCTTCTTAAGTCATACCCACGGGTAATGGAAATCACAAACTCATTCCCGATCCAAGTTTCAAACAACCTGATGCCAATGCAGTCATGGAACACTTTATCAATCAACTGGCTCTTATGGTTAAACAAAACTTAACCTTCACTCCACATACTAACCGTCTTCACACTAACAATGAAATCAGGACTGCATCCAATCTGCACAATCATGTTTTGGTCAGAGATTGAAAGGTTACAGTGCAACCAGCTCAAGGAAGACAATATGAACAAAGAATGGGTGGAGTAGGAGGAGGGTATGTGGAAAATCAGTATAGGGGAAGGAATGGAAATCAAGGACAAGCAAAGCCAATTAAGTGCTACAACTGTGGTGGTGATGGACACATAGCAAGGAACTGCACTTCTCCAAAACTCTCTCAAAATGCAGAGTACTTCAAAGACAAGATGTTACTTGTGCAAGCTCAGGATAATGGAGCTGTGTTGGATGAAGAGGATCTGTTGTTTCTTGCTGAGGGCAATGCCAAGACATATGATGCAGATGTGGATGAGCAGCCAATTCAGGAGATAGGTCATAATCATCAGAATGCCTTTCAAGTTGCAGACTGTGAGGCATACGACTCTGACGTCGATGATGAACCTACTGCACAGACAATCTTCATGGCTAGCATTTCTCCAATGGTCTCTCCAAAGGTCTCATCATCACAGCAAGCTGGTCCATCCAAAGAATCAATCATCTCAGAGGTATTAAAACTATACGATGATGTTGATGAGCAAAAGATACATGACAAAGTACAATCAGCTGAAACTTTTGAGTCAGATATTGAAAATATGGGTAATATCAATGTTGTCCCATATGATCAATATGTGAAACAAAGTGAAAGTGAGACTGTACCAAGTGATGCATCTTCTGCAGTCAATGATGACTATGTTTTTGATGAATACACTGCATGTGCCCCTGATGATTCTGTTATCTCTGAACTGAATGCCTATAAAGAACAAGTAGCTATTTATGAACAACGTGCTAAGTTTGAGTTAACCACCCGTGAGCAGGAAATGGATGACCAAATGCGTACAACTATTAGAAAAAGTAAGTTTAGAGAAGAAGTATTAAAACAAGAGTTAAACTCCTTACAAGAAAAGCTTTCGAAAACTGCTAAGCAAAAATAAGAACTTCAAGAAAATGTTAAAATGCTTAAGCAAGAATTCAGTGCTAAGGAATCAAAACTTTTGAATGATTTTTCTAATCTAAAAACCTTGAAAAACAAGCTTGAAAATAAGTTGTACGTACAAGGGAATACCATTCAGACTGCTCACATGATCACTAAGCATAGAGTTCTCAGCGATAAGCATAGTATCCCCATTATAAAGGAATCCAACCCTGAGTATGGTAAGATAGCAAAAGCTGCTCAAAATGTAATCTATGATGGCAATGAGATTCTTAAACCTAGACAAAAACCTAGTTGCATTGAATGCACTGAGGAAGAAAGAAAACTAGATGATGCATCTAGGGAGAAAATGAATAAGAAGCTTAACGATCCTGCGTGTAAAAAGAATAACATAACGATCAAACCCCATGATTACACTAAGGAAAATTGGATATCCTTGAACATGTTTAAGCCTCAAACTCAATTAACCCCAGAACAGATCTTTTGGAAGAAAGACATGGATAAGCTAAAAGTTAATGTACTTGTTGAAACAAACACTCCCCTTAGGAAAATTGTAAAACCTGGAAATCTAAAACATGTTTAAAGACTAAAATACCCTTGGAATCGAAATTTATAAAATACGTAAAATACATTTATATCATTTAACGAAATTTAAAACTTAATTTACGAATAATTAAACCTAACTAAAATGCGTACGTGATCGATTTTGGTACGACGAAGATTTAACGTCTCGCGTAAATAACTTGGGCCGCGTTTGTTTTGTTCGATGGATCAAGGGCCGAAGCCCATATGGGCGTGCGTTTGGTTGTGTTCGGTTGGACCAAGCCGAGCCCATGCCCCCTCCTAAACCCCTAAACCGAAATTACTACTACTATAAATATAACTCATAAACACAAAAGTGAAACCCTAGTTTAGTTTTTGCCTCTTTTCTTTCTTTGCTCCATTCGGCCGAACCATAGCACCCTTTGGTGTCGAGTTTTTGCTTCAACCAAGTTAAGGTATAACATGTTCTCGTCTTCCTTTGATGTACCTTACGTTAATATATTGTAATATGTTTTGTTTAGTCGAGGTTTGCGTTTTCTTTTGTGGCCGAGCCGTGTGAGTCCAAACAAGAACAAACCATATGATTTAAACCTTATAAGTATTAAAGAGTATGTTACGTAATAAGTATTATTGAATCGGATCATGAATATGTCGAGTTATATAGGAACCGAACCATATGTATTAAAACCGAACCATGTATATATTCGGCCAAGGTGTAAAACTTAATAACGTGACTATGTAAAGTACGTAGATGAGTTAAGACTTGCGTAATAACCTATTAGCCGAAACCCTAGATTGAACCGAACCACATAAAGAGTTTTTGAACATGTATTAAACGAGTAAAGGTCATGTAAACATAAACCCTAGTTTGATATGTGAACCGAATAAGGTATGCCAAACCCTAATGGTTTGTGAACCGTGTCTCATATGCGTGCGTTATTATAAGTCAAGTGAACTTGTAAAGGTGTAAACGTGTAATTAATCCGAGTAATAAGTAACTTGTATGTCACATAAAATCATAAACGTGCAAGGTGAAACATAAAAGGAAAGATTGTTTTCATTACGTGTTAGGTTAAGTAACGAGTCATTGACGTAACATGTAAGTAAATGCACATTAATATGATATTAAAAGAATGAGAAAACCCTAGAACATAAATGAGAGTCGATTAGGGTTTGAAACTAAGTGTGTGTTAATTCGTTATTTCATGTGTGAGTTATGACGTTTAAACTATTTTCACATTTAACCCTAAACTTTAATAAATGACATAATGAACCTTAATCTACGATATTGTTTATAAAACATTTAAGTCTTATTTAATTATAAAACCCTAAAGTATTAAGATCATTAAATGCATTAAGTATGAACACCAAATATTAAAAGATCATTTCGACGATTATGGAATCATAAATAACATGTACGACCGTTAATGTGTATAGGTTCTGTGAAGAAGGAGTAATCCTTTGCTTTCCGTGTTTCTGCTTTTCGATCATTTGCTTTGGAATAAGGTACATATATTCTGACCTTTTCAGTAAAGGTTCCTTATAACGTTTTCTTTTCGTTAGCTTTTATATTAGGATTTCCTAAGCCTTTGCTATGAACCTTATTTTGTTATTTGAGCTGTTGCTTATCTGAACTTGATTTTTGAATCATAAAACATTTGATTTTGAACTATATGATATGAAAACTTTGACTTTGAAAACATGATTTAATCTTTGATAAAGTATGATCTATGTCAGTTATGACATTCTGATTTGACCTAAGATAGTTTGACACCCGAGCCAAATAATAACTAGTCATGGGGGTTCCATGTCCGTGTCAGTGATGCACTTCTGACATGACTCTAGGGCAGTAGAGTGAAGTTCTGCCACGTCCCTTATCTGTTATCTGTTATGAGCTCAATTTATATTTTATTACCAATGTATATGTTTGTGGGGGCGTATGGGTGCATCCTAGATCTGTTATATGTTATATATTATATGTTATATGCTATATGTTATCTGATGATTGATGCTGCGTGCATGCACGTCCTTCATAACTCTGGTAGGTCTCTCCTACAAATGTTGCCTTGTGTGATTATGAATATGAATATGAATATGATTATGATATGGCATATGTGTCTGGGCTCGAGGTAGTTAGCTATAAAACTTATTCTATTATTCTGATTTATCTTTTGAAATGATTATGATTTTGCTAGCTTTCTTTCACTTTATTTCTTATTCGTTTTCGTTTCGTATTCGTTTTGCTTGTATATCTGTTCACTGGGCTTTTGAAGCTCAGCCGCATTTCTTTTCTTCCGCGGCAGGTATCTAAGCATTGGAGCTGGGTATTGCTTTGGGATGAGAGATGAGTGGACTTACCTTAGAGATATTTAGCTTTGATCTTATGATGCTATTTAAGACTTTATATTTTAGATATTTCATTTGGAGTTTATTTTTCCGCTGGGACCTATGTATTGAAGTCATTTGACTTGGATTATTTCAATATTTATGTTGAGATTTCTTTTGGATATTTATGTTTGCTTTGATATGACACCATTACTTGTGATTCCTTTACCCTTGTCGGGTCGGGGCGTTACAATTTATGGTATCATAGCCCAGGTTTACGACTTGTAGTCAGGACCTGTGACATATAGAGCCTAGGTTTTGAGACCCTTAGAGCTTAGGATTTGACCTGTGAGGATTTGGGTAGACTTTAGGATTCCTTCTGCGTACTTCCATTTCGTATCTCACCTTTGTTCATTTTGCTAATCGTTTGAATATCGTCCAGATGGTTCGAACTCGTACTACTGGTAGCGCGGATGGAGACGATGATGCTATTAACATTGATGCTGCGATTGCTAATGCTCTCAACACTCTTTTCCCTGGTCTTACTACACCTGAGATGATGGAACAGGTGATCAACAACATTCGTAATCAGACTGTTGCTTCGGGTAGTGGTGGAGGAAATCAACCCGTCGGCATTCACACTTGGCTCGAGCGTTTCGGTAAGCTCAAGCCTCTTTTGTTTAGCATTGCTGCTACTCCCACTGAGGCCGAGGACTGGATCACTCATATTGAGAAGCTGTTTGAAGTACTGGGTTGTGGAGACGAGTTTAAGACTCGTTTGGCTGCATTCAAATTGGAAGGTGATGCTTTAAATTGGTGGAAGGCACTCAAACAAGCAAGAGGAGGAGATGCTTTTGTTGTTACTTGTACCTGGACTGAGTTTCGGACTATCTTCTATAACCGTTACTTCCCTGATGCTGAGCAGCAAAGGTATGAGAGGGATTATCAGGCAATCTACCAGCTTGATCATGAGAATTCCAATGAGTACATGAGTAGGTTTATGAGGCTGGTGAGTTTTGTGGGAGCAATTGCTGGAGATGGTAGGCGTCAAGCTAAGCACTTCAAGTGGGGACTGAAGAAGTGGGTGTTGGACCGACTGCTTAATATTGAGTATGAGAATGTGTCGGCCTGCAATGACGCAGCTCGTAACATTGAGATCTTTCATGAGGTTTCGGGTTCCAACAAGCGTAATCGCGATGGTGATCGGATTCAAGGTAGGACTCAAGGCAATGATTATAAGGGAAATTCTGGTAGGAGTTATGATTCGAGGGGTCAAGTGGATAGGAGTTATGATCAGCGGGGTCAGTCAGGAAGGAATGTTGACTATGGGCGCCCTGAGACGAGGAGTCAAGATAATAGAAATGCTGGTAAGAATGGAAATGATCGTCAGAATCAAGGTAGCAATAACCAGCGTTACAACAAGGATCAGTCAGCCCGAGGATCAAATCAGGGTCGTACTTCAGGATCATCTGGTCAGCAAAGGACAGCTGAGGTTTTGCCTCCCCCACCTATTTGTACTACTTGTGGAAAGGCTCATCCGGGACAGTGTTTCAAGGCCACTGGTGGTTGTTTTGCTTGTGGCTTCACTACTCACAAGATCAAAGATTGCCCTAAGAAGAACTCGGCGATTCCTGGAAACTACATCAAGCCGCCGACTACTACTGGACGTGTTTATGCTACTACTCGGAATCAGGCGGAGCGCACTTCAGGTACCATTACGGGCACTCTTTTCATTGATGATTATTCTGTCTTTGTTTTATTTGATACCGGTGCCACACACTCCATTATATCTGTCACATTTTTGCTAAGAAATTTAACATGAAGCCCAAACCATTAACAAATCACTTATCGATTTCTACACCTATGAAAAACCACATGATCATTGATCATAAATACGTTAAGTGTCCTCTTCGTTTTGATGATCGTATTCGCTTTGCAAATCTGTATCCTCTCGATATGGTCGACTTTGATATCATTCTAGGCATGGATTGGTTGGCTTATCATAGAGCTTCAATTGACTGCTATGCTAGAACGGTGATCTTTGGAGACGTAAAACATCCTGAATTCGTTTATCATGGTTCTCAACCTCTCAAATCCGTTAAACTCATTTCTGCTATGAAGGCACGGACCATGATTGCTCATGGATGCCAAGGTTTTCTAGCATCTGTTAAGGACACATCTTTGGAGAGTCCTAACATTGAAAATCTTTCTGTTGTTTGCGAATTCACCGACGTTTTTCTCGATGAACTCCCTGGTCTTCCCCCAGCTTGAGAAGTTGAGTTTAGCATTGAGTTGATTCCTGGTGCTGAACCGATTTCGAAGGCTCCGTATCGTATGGCACCTGTAGAACTGAAGGAGTTGAAGGAACAGCTGCAAGAGATGATAGAAAATGGATTTATTCGCCCCAGTGTATCTCCATGGGGTGCACCTGTCTTGTTTGTGAAGAAGAAGGATGGAAGCATGCGTCTATGTATCGACTACCGTGAACTCAATCGTATTACTATTCGTAACCGTTATCCTCTGCCGCGTATTGATGATTTGTTTGATCAACTGCAAGGAGCTAAGTTCTTTTCGAAGATTGATCTGAGGTCTGGTTATCATCAGCTACGTGTGAAGGAGCAAGATGTTCCTAAGACCGCGTTTCGTACTAGATATGGTCATTACGAATTCCTCGTTATGCCTTTTGGTTTGACCAATGCGCCTGCTGTGTTTATGGACCTGATGAATCGTGTTTTCCATGAGTTCCTCGATAAGTTCGTTATCGTTTTCATCGACGACATTTTAGTTTACTCCAAGTCTGAAGAAGAGCATGAAGAACATCTCCGGATAGTTTTGGAGATTTTGAGGAAGAAGAAGTTGTACGCCAAATTTTCGAAGTGCGAGTTTTGGTTAAGACAAGTCGCTTTCCTTGGTCATATTGTATCAGCTGATGGTATCACCATGGATCCGTCTAAAGTAGAGGCTATCACAAAATGGCCAATACCTACGACAGTGACTGAGGTCAGGAGTTTTCTAGGACTTGCTGGTTATTACCGACGTTTTGTTGAAGGTTTCTCTCGCTTAGCTCTACCCCTAACCCAACTGATGAGGAAAGGTGAAAAGTTTGTATGGACGGATGAACGAGAGAAGAGTTTTGAAGAGTTGAAACGGAGATTGGTGTCCGCTCCTATTTTGACTCTTCCATCTGGTTCTGGAGGATTTCAAATTTACAGTGATGCATCTAAGAAAGGATTAGGCTGTGTTTTGATGCAACATGGAAAAGTAATAGCTTATGCTTCGAGGCAGCTAAAACCTTATGAGGAGAATTACCCAACTCATGACCTTGAGTTAGCTGCAGTGGTGTTCGCGTTGAAGATCTGGAGACATTACTTGTATGGAGAGGCGTGTGATATATTCACTGATCATAAGAGTCTCAAGTATATTTTCACTCAGAAGGAACTTAATATGAGACAAAGAAGATGGTTAGAACTTCTTAAGGATTATGACACCAACATTCAGTACCATCCAGGTAAGGCTAACGTAGTTGCTGACGCACTTAGCCAGAAATCAGGCATTCTTGCAAGTATCGAGATTGAGCCTAGGATTATTCGTGACTTAGAGAGTTTGGATGTTGAGTTGTGCGTGCGAGGTTTTGATGGATACTGGGCTAGTATGAAGGTGGAGTCGAACCTTATACTGCAAATTAAAGAAGCTCAGAAAGATGATGGTGAGCTGTGGGCCGTGGCGCAAAATGTTGAAGAAGGTAAGCAAACGGAGTTTAAGGTTGATAATGACGGAATTATATGGTATGAAGATAGGCTTTGTGTTCCCAATGATCAGGTACTTCATGTGAAAGTTATGACTGAAGCTCATAGTTCTCCTTTCACTATCCATCCTGGTTCTACCAAGATGTATAGGGATTTGAAGCAGTACTTTTGGTGGAATGGCATGAAGCAAGATGTGGCGACGTTTGTGTCAAAATGTATGATTTGTCAGCAGGTTAAGATTGAACATCAAAGGGCTAGTGGATTGTTACAGCCATTGGATATTCCAACATGGAAGTGGGATAAGATATCTATGGATTTTGTGACTGGACTACCTCTTACTCGGAAGAAGCATGATGCGATTTGGGTAGTTGTTGATCGACTAACCAAATCTGCTCATTTCTTACCAATCAGAAAGGATTATGGTATTGGGAGATTGGCGGAAATTTTTCAGCAATAGATCGTTAGACTTCATGGTACTCCGGCATCTATTGTGTCCGACAGAGATCCGCGTTTTACTTCTCGTTTCTGGAAAGGTTTGCAAAAAGCTTGGGGTACTCGACTTAATTTTAGTTCGGCATTTCATCCTCAAACAGATGGTCAGTCAGAGAGGACTATTCAGACCTTAGATGATATGCTAAGGGCGTGTGCTTTAGAATGGACTGGTAGTTGGGATGAATATTTATGTTTAGTAGAGTTTGCATACAACAACAGTTGGCATGCTAGCATTAAGGCGGCCCCGTTTGAACTTCTTTATGGAAGGAAATGTAGAGCACCTACTTGTTGGGATGAAGTAGGTGAGCGCTTAATTGAAGGTCCGGAAATGATTGAGATCACTAATGATAAAGTAGCTGTGGCTAGAGAAAAGTTGAAGGAAGCTAGGTCTCGTCAGAAAAGTTATGCCGACAAGCATCGTCGTGATTTAGAATTTCGGGTTGGAGATCGTGTATTTTTGAAAGTTTCGCCGTTTAGAGGTGTGAAACGTTTTGGAATCAAGGGCAAGCTCAGTCCTCGATTTATCGGACCTTTTGATATTCTGGAACATATAGGAGAAGTTTCGTATCGATTAGCACTTCCGCCTCAGTTATCGCATGTTCATGACATTTTCTATGTATCACTCCTAAGGGGATACAACTATCATCCGTTACACGTTGCTTCTTATCCGTTTGATCAAATTTAATCCGATATGTCCTTATCTGAAGAACCGGAAGCTATTCTAGAAAGGCAAGAAAGAGTCATGAGAAATAAAGTCATTCCGTTCGTTAAGATTCTTTGGAAAAATCATCCGGAACGTGAGGCTACTTGGGAAACCGAGGAGTCGATGCCAGCTAGTTATCCTCATTTCTTTGAATAGTTTGGTATGTTCTCATTTCGTTTTCGTTTCGTTTCATTTCAATTTTCGAGGACGAAAATTTTTCTTTAGAGGGGAAGAATTGTAAAACCTGGAAATCTAAAACATGTTTAAAGACTAAAATACCCTTGGAATCGAAATTTATAAAATACGTAAAATACATTTATATCATTTAACGAAATTTAAAACTTAATTTACGAATAATTAAACCTAACTAAAATGCGTACGTGATCGATTTTGGTACGACGAAGATTTAACGTCTCGCGTAAATAACTTGGGCCGCGTTTGTTTTGTTCGATGGATCAAGGGCCGAAGCCCATATGGGCGTGCGTTTGGTTGTGTTCGGTTGGACCAAGCCGAGCCCATGCCCCCTCCTAAACCCCTAAACCGAAATTACTACTACTATAAATATAACTCATAAACACAAAAGTGAAACCCTAGTTTAGTTTTTGCCTCTTTTCTTTCTTTGCTCCATTCGGCCGAACCATAGCACCCTTTGGTGTCGAGTTTTTGCTTCAACCAAGTTAAGGTATAACATGTTCTCGTCTTCCTTTGATGTACCTTACGTTAATATATTGTAATATGTTTTGTTTAGTCGAGGTTTGCGTTTTCTTTTGTGGCCGAGCCGTGTGAGTCCAAACAAGAACAAACCATATGATTTAAACCTTATAAGTATTAAAGAGTATGTTACGTAATAAGTATTATTGAATCGGATCATGAATATGTCGAGTTATATAGGAACCGAACCATATGTATTAAAACCGAACCATGTATATATTCGGCCAAGGTGTAAAACTTAATAACGTGACTATGTAAAGTACGTAGATGAGTTAAGACTTGCGTAATAACCTATTAGCCGAAACCCTAGATTGAACCGAACCACATAAAGAGTTTTTGAACATGTATTAAACGAGTAAAGGTCATGTAAACATAAACCCTAGTTTGATATGTGAACCGAATAAGGTATGCCAAACCCTAATGGTTTGTGAACCGTGTCTCATATGCGTGCGTTATTATAAGTCAAGTGAACTTGTAAAGGTGTAAACGTGTAATTAATCCGAGTAATAAGTAACTTGTATGTCACATAAAATCATAAACGTGCAAGGTGAAACATAAAAGGAAAGATTGTTTTCATTACGTGTTAGGTTAAGTAACGAGTCATTGACGTAACATGTAAGTAAATGCACATTAATATGATATTAAAAGAATGAGAAAACCCTAGAACATAAATGAGAGTCGATTAGGGTTTGAAACTAAGTGTGTGTTAATTCGTTATTTCATGTGTGAGTTATGACGTTTAAACTATTTTCACATTTAACCCTAAACTTTAATAAATGACATAATGAACCTTAATCTACGATATTGTTTATAAAACATTTAAGTCTTATTTAATTATAAAACCCTAAAGTATTAAGATCATTAAATGCATTAAGTATGAACACCAAATATTAAAAGATCATTTCGACGATTATGGAATCATAAATAACATGTACGACCGTTAATGTGTATAGGTTCTGTGAAGAAGGAGTAATCCTTTGCTTTCCGTGTTTCTGCTTTTCGATCATTTGCTTTGGAATAAGGTACATATATTCTGACCTTTTCAGTAAAGGTTCCTTATAACGTTTTCTTTTCGTTAGCTTTTATATTAGGATTTCCTAAGCCTTTGCTATGAACCTTATTTTGTTATTTGAGCTGTTGCTTATCTGAACTTGATTTTTGAATCATAAAACATTTGATTTTGAACTATATGATATGAAAACTTTGACTTTGAAAACATGATTTAATCTTTGATAAAGTATGATCTATGTCAGTTATGACATTCTGATTTGACCTAAGATAGTTTGACACCCGAGCCAAATAATAACTAGTCATGGGGGTTCCATGTCCGTGTCAGTGATGCACTTCTGACATGACTCTAGGGCAGTAGAGTGAAGTTCTGCCACGTCCCTTATCTGTTATCTGTTATGAGCTCAATTTATATTTTATTACCAATGTATATGTTTGTGGGGGCGTATGGGTGCATCCTAGATCTGTTATATGTTATATATTATATGTTATATGCTATATGTTATCTGATGATTGATGCTGCGTGCATGCACGTCCTTCATAACTCTGGTAGGTCTCTCCTACAAATGTTGCCTTGTGTGATTATGAATATGAATATGAATATGATTATGATATGGCATATGTGTCTGGGCTCGAGGTAGTTAGCTATAAAACTTATTCTATTATTCTGATTTATCTTTTGAAATGATTATGATTTTTCTATCTTTCTTTCACTTTATTTCGTATTCGTTTTCGTTTCGTATTCGTTTTGCTTGTATATCTGTTCACTGGGCTTTTGAAGCTCAACCGCATTTCTTTTCTTCCGCGGCAGGTATCTAAGCATTGGAGCTGGGTATTGCTTTGGGATGAGAGATGAGTGGACTTACCTTAGAGATATTTAGCTTTGATCTTATGATGCCATTTAAGACTTTATATTTTAGATATTTCATTTGGAGTTTATTTTTCCGCTGGGACCTATGTATTGAAGTCATTTGACTTGGATTATTTCAATATTTATGTTGAGATTTCTTTTGGATATTTATGTTTGCTTTGATATGACACCATTACTTGTGATTCCTTTACCCTTGTCGGGTCGGGGCGTTACAAAAATGCTTGTAGCTACTGTGTATCCTCCAAATACACCAATGCATCTAGTTCCTAGATCTATTGCCACTAATAGCAAGACCTTAATCAGCCTATATGTTGTTTATCAGCTGTTTGTTGATTTTGAGAAAACGTGTAAGAAGAGAATCACACCTACTGGGATAACTGAGAGGGAAAGGGGTTTTGAGCAAACTAAAGAATGTTATTTAACTGAGGTCATGCCTTTCTTCAAACAATTAAAAGGTCAATTTGAGAGTCTTCAAAAAGGGATAAATTCATATATTAAAGAAATGGAAAAGGAATTTGATGCAATGATAGTTGAAGTCAATGATTATGAACAGGAACTCAAATATAATGAAGTTGAAAGGAAGAACTTGCACATCTTAAATGAGAATTTGATTTCGAGCTGTGTTGCTCAAGATGTGTTTTATACTGTTACTAAGCACTCTATTACTGCTTCTCGATTTCATGAATTATCTATTGCATCGAAAGTTTTCCATGATCGTGTCATTGAGCTTGAAAACAAAAACTCAGAACTAAGTGAGAAAATTGATCAGGATGATCACGATAATTTGGTAAAACATCTTTCTAAACTAGAAGTTGAACATATTGATTTACAACTAAAATATCAACGTCTTAAAGAAAATGTCAAAACCTCAAATATCAAGACATCCTCAGATGTTCCAGAGTTTGATGCAGTCTTTCAGATAAGCAAACGTGACGAACAGATTCAAGCTCATTGTAACACGATCAGAAAGTTGAAAGCCCAAATCTCTCAATTAAAGGGTGAAAAGAACAATGTGACTGGCTCCCAAATGCCTCCTCCTTTAGATTCTCAGTATTCTCAAACTTTTCATCTTCAAAACTTAGTTAATGCTTTATAAAAAGAAAACGAGAGTTTTTTTTGAAGAAAATGAAAAAGTTAAACGACACTTTAAAGAGTTATATGATTTAATGAAAGTCACTCGTGACAAAAACAACGAAAAAATAAAGTCTTTACAAAAAGAAATTGAGAATCTGAGGAGTCAGGAAAAAGGGAAACTACCACTTGTTTTTAATGAGAATGTTGAATCAATGTCATCCTCAGACTGCAAATATACTGTGACTGTTAAATACATTCCTCCTCATCTTAGGAATAATGAACCTGTGTTTCACAACTATTGTGCTCACCTTAAGGATAGTCTAGAATGTCTCTGTGAGATCGTGGAAGAGGATTTCTTAAATAAGCCTCTTGATAGAGAAATTAGGTTTGCTTGCATTCAGGCCAAACGATCTCAAGAGCTGCTAGAATGTTTAATAGCAACATGTCCTAAATCCTTAGGTGCGAAAGGTAAAGTTGTGATGCCTTGTTCTATGCCTAGTGCCAAGCATACAAATCATTCTATGCTCAGTTTTAAGAAAGTGAACACTAATGTGCCTTCAAGTAGTTCAGATCCCTGCACGTCTAGTTCAGAAATGCAAAAAGTAGATCAACCAACTAATGTTCCCATAATTCCCTCTATAGGAGTAATCAGTGACATTAAAGCAAGCGGGTCAAAGCCTCCAGAAAATACCAAGCAAGATAGAACCTCTCAAGCTAAGAATGTGCATTGGAAGAAAGTAGAAGACCAACCTAGGAACTTTAAGTTTGTGTTGAATAAGACGAATCGTATTGATTCTAGTGTTAGCTCTAAGCGTACTGTAATTAATGCGAATTCTGCTAATTTTGGCAAAACATGTAATGATGATTGCGTGGTTTCTGTTACTAATCTTGAATGTGGTGTGAATGATTTGTCTAATGTTGTTAAACGCCTAGTTAAAACTGTTAATGCAAAAAATCAAGCTAAGAAGGCTAAAAGGCAAAGGCGAAAGAAAGTTAGAAAATAGTGGAAACCCACAGGAAGGAAATTTAGTAATATAGGTTATCAATGGATACCTACTGAGCATAAGGTTAATGAGTTTTTCCCTAAATTTTCTAAGTCAATGCCCACTAGAAAATGGATGCCTACTGGTAGAACTATTCCCTTAAGAAGTGAACATACTTTGAATAGGTCAAATATGGACACTAGCACTGCATCTATTTCTAATGAGTCCATTGTTTCTACTTCTGATGTGGGAGTTCCAATCACTGTTACTAACCAAATGGAACCCATTCTTGCATGGGGATCCCAATTATCCAGTTATCCATTCTTGTCTGTGTTCAACTGCAGATCGTTCAAATCGTTTTGTGGTACCTGGACTCAGGCCGTTCCAAGCATATAACTGGAGACCGGTCATGGCTCATGAACTTCGTGAGTAAATTCATCGGAACTGTGAGATTCGGAAACGATCATTTTGGTGCTATTATGGGTTATGGAGATTACGTGGTTGGAGATAGTGTGATTTCCAGGGTATATTATGTTGAAGGTCTTGGACATAATCTATTTTCTGTCGGATAATTTTGTGACTCAGATTTAGAAGTGGCCTTCAGAAAACATACTTGCTTTGTTAGAGAACTTGATGGTGTGGAACTTCTCAGAGGAACCCGTGGTTCAAACCTATACACCATCTCTATCGAAGATATGATGAAATCCTCACCCATCTGCTTGCTGTCAAAGGCTTCCAAAACTAAGTCATGGCTATGGCACCGTCGTCTCAATCACTTGAACTTTGGTACCAGAAACAATCTTTCCAGAAAGGACTTAGTAAGAGGATTACTCAGATTAAAGTATGAAAAAGATCATCTTTGTTCAGCTTGCCAATTGGGAAAAAACACAAAATATGCCCACAAACCAAAACCCACAAACTCAGTAATGGAAGTTCTTCATACCCTTCATATGGATCTGTGCGGACCAATGAGAGTGCAAACGATAAATGGGAAGAAATACATTATAGTAGTTGTTGATGACTACTCTCGATTTACTTGGGTAAAGTTTTTTAGGACAAAGGATGAAACTCCAGATGTCATCATCAAACTTATCAAACAGCTTCAGGTTTGACTCAACAATATTGTTAGAATTGTTCGAACAGACAATGGCACAGAGTTTGTTAACAAAGACTTAATCCAGTTTTATGAAAGTATTGGAATCAGTCATCAAAGAAGTGTTCCACGAACTCCTCAACAGAACGGTGTAGTTGAAAGACGAAATTGAACTCTTGTGGAAGCCGCAAGAACAATGCTAATTTATTCAAAAGTTCCAATGTTTCTATGGGCTTAAGCCATTGCCACTGCTTGCTACACCCAAAATCGTTCCCTTATTCACACCTCTCATGGAAAAACTCCATATGAACTTGTCCATAAACGAAAACCTTATCTATCCTACCTTCGTGTGTTTGGTGCTTTATGTTACCGAACTAATGACGGTCAAGACTTAGGTAAACTAAAAGCTAAAGCGGACATTGGAGTATTTGTAGGTTATGCACCAAACAGAAAAGGATACCGAATCTACAACAAGAGAACCCGAAATATCATAGAAACAATTCAAGTTACATTCGATGAGCTGACCGGTCAAATGGCTCTAGGACAATCCAGTTCTGGACCCTCATTTCAACCTTTATCCAGTAGTCCTATCAGTTCTACTCTTGTTTCTAATCCCTCACCAGCAACTCCTTATGTACCTCTTTCAGAAGATGATTTGAAGAAATTATTTGATCCAATATTTGATGAACACTATGAGCCAAGTGCTAATGATATGTCAGTTCCATCAACAGAGGCTGCCTCTATCTATTTCAATGAAGTTAACCCTTCAGTTTCAATGTCATTAAGTCAAGAAGCGCCTGCTGCTGATCACTCTGTCTCATCAACAAATCATCAATCATCGAGTTTACACAATGGAAATGTTGTTGCTGTTACAGATGATGAAAACCCTTTTGCTCCTCCAGAAGATGAACCCTTTGAAAACATATTTGCTCCTGAATCATCATCAGAACCATCGTCATCAGAAGATATAGACTCTGCTACTTCAGTTCCTCAACAACAACCACATGAACATCTTAGGAAATGGACACATGATCATCCATTGGACAACATCATTGGAAACCTCTCTCGTCCAGTATCCACACGGAAACAACTTGCAACCGATGCCTTATGGTGCTTCTTCAACTCCGTACTCTCTAAGATCGAACCAAAAGACGTGAAAACTGCCATGAATGAAGACAGCTGGTTCAATGCCATGCAAGAAGAAAATCATGAGTTTGATTGACTAGATGTATGGGAATTAGTACCTGCTCCAGATTGTGCAATGATCATTGCTCTAAAGTGGATCTTCAAAGTAAAACTTGATGAGCATGGTGATGTGTTAAAGAACAAGGCTCGATTGGTTGCAAAAGGATACCGTCAAGAGGAGGGTATTGGCTTTGAAGAATCATTTGCTCCAGTTGCTCAGATCGAGGCAATCCGAATCTTCTTGGCTAATGCTGCAAGTAAGAACATGGTAGTATATCATATGGATGTAAAGACGGCTTTTCTTAACGGAGATCTTAAAGAAGTCGTATAAGTCAGCCAACCTGAAGGCTTTGTGAATCCAGAGCATCCTACTCACGTCTATCATTTGAAGAAGGCTCTTTACGGCTTGAAGCAAGCTCCAAGGGCTTGGTATGATACATTATCAAAGTTTCTTCTATCCACTGGATTCAGCAAAGGAGCAGTTGATCCGACATTGTTCACCAGAAAGTCAGGCAAACATTTAATTCACGTTCAAATATATGTTGATGATATTATTTTTGCCTCGATTGACCCCAATGAATGTGATCGTTTTTCAAATGAAATGGGTTCCAAATTTCAAATGTCAATGATGGGACAAATGTCATTTTTCTTAGGATTACAAATTTCACAAAGTCCCGGAGGCATTTTTATAAATCAATCTAAATATGCAAATGAGATTTTAAAGAAATTTGGATTTGATTCTAGTGACCCTGTTGACACTCCCATGATAGAGCGTACTAAACTGGATGAGGACCACTCAGAGATCATGGTAGACCAAACAAAATATCGTAGTATGATTGGATCCCTGATGTACCTCACAGCCAGTAGACCCGACATTCTGTTCGCTGTTTGCATGTGTGCTAGATATCAGGCTAAGCCTACCAAAAAGCACCTTGAAGCGGTTAAACGGGTCTTTCGGTATCTCCAAGGAACCATCAATATGGGACTTTGGTACCCGAAGGACACCGGTATGTCACTAACAGCCTATGCAGATGTTGATCATGCAGGATGTCAAGATACACGTCGAAGTACGTCTGGAGGTGCTCAGTTTTTGGGTGATAAGCTTGTGAGCTGGTCTTCAAAGAAACAAATGAGTACTTCTATTTCCTCTACAGAGGCTGAATACATAGCCATGTCATCTTGTTGTGCTCAAATCCTATGGATGAGATCTCAGTTATCTGACTATGGCTTTGAATTCAACAAAATCCCTCTGTACTGTGATAATAAAAGTGTTATTGCTCTCTCATGCAACAACGTACAACACTCAAGAGCAAAGCACATCGACATTCGACATCATTTCATCAGGGAGCAAGTTGAAAACGGTGTGGTGGAACTCTATTTTTTGAGGACTGAATATCAGTTAGCAGACATCTTCACCAAAGCTCTTCCTAGAGAACGTTTTGAGTTTATCCTCCCACGACTTGGCCTAAAGAGTCTACAACCGGAAACACTCAAACGTCTTCAAGAGGAAGACGAGGAGTAAAGGTCTTTCTTCATCTATCTCTTGTAAATATCTTTTCGAAAAGCAAAATACAAAATTACAAAACCTTCAAAAAGCAAATAGAAAAATATAAAACTTTCAAAAATCCATAAAAATTTGAAAATTTTCAAAAAAAAAACGCCATTTTGTCATGATTTTCTCGATTCGATAAATATCTACGATCTTTGTGCTGTCATTCAAAGAATGACACGGGACTTTAAATGTTGGTCGAATTAAAATATATATATATATATTTGGGAGAAAGTAAAAAAATTGGTTTATTGTCATTTCAGGCAATAACCCGCTTTTCAAAGAAAGAACAGAGCCATGCTTTATCTTGTTTTTCAAAACTCATGCTCTGATTCTATAAACAATTACTTACTATCTAATGAAAACTAATTGCTTTGAAAAATAACTCGGACTCTATTTTTGAAAATCATCTGGACTTAACGTTTGTCAAAAATATCTATCTCTCAATCAACAACTTATGCCATTGATTGAGGGGGAGAATGATTTCAATTAAATCAAAAAGTTATTTGTCATACAATTGTTTTCAAAAGATAATCATGCATGTTTAATCAATGGAGTTTAAAGTCTTAAAATCCGATCCTTATCAGTTAAAACGTTTTCATAATCAAGTAACAATTCTCCTTAAAAGCTTTCAAAATCAATTTAAATCTACAAAGATCACTGTTAGGAATTAGAAATTCCAGGTATTAAAGAGTCGGTCACCTCAAGTTTATGTAATCGTTAGAAAGCTCGTAGTCGTAGTTCTTTTAAGTTAAGTAGTATTTAGTTAAGTAACACCGTGGAGGACGGACGGGTCTTTACCCACTGTATGCCTGATCCACAGCCCGATGTGTGGCGATTTATGTAAGACTATAAATACTCCCTACCTTCCAAGGTAGAGAGTTGGAGCTCATAATAATATCTTTCACTTTCTCTCACTAAGTTCCCTAAACCTGTAACTTTCTCTCTCTAGAACCTCATTCATACGCCACTTTGTGTTATGGTTTGATGTGTATGTGAAAACTAATATCTAACAATTGGTATCAAGAGCCATGGTTAGATCATATCTTACACATCTTTGGATTTCTAGTGGTTTTTAGATGGTTTTTGAGTTTGAAAAAATTTAGTGGTTTGTGCATCATTTGGTTGATTTCTAGTGTTAAAGTTTGGATTTTGATAGTAATTTTGTGTTTAGAATCATCGTAAGTGTTTAGGTTTTGATTTTGAAGGCTTGAATCATCGTGGTTGGATTTGTTTTCGATTGAAAAGTGTGTTTTTGAAGTATTTCTTGGTAGCGACTTGGGTCTCGGAGTAAGTTTCTTGGTAGCGAGTTGCAGTTTCAGTTGGTAGCGATTTAGGTGTAGCGACTTGTCGTACTGTTAGTGGATTCCCCACTACGAGTAGCGACTTGGTTTATGTTAGCGACTTGGTGTTAGCGAGTTGGTACCTAGCGAGTTGCTATTTAGCGACTTGTCAATATAGCGACTTAGCACTTAGCGACTTGGTGCTTAGAGACTTGGCTCAAGTGACTTAGCGACTTGGTTCAAGGGTTATAGCGACTTGGTTGATTTTTTACGAAGAAGAGGTTTGACCAAAGTTGACTTTTTACGTCAAAACTTCAAACGCCCATAACTTTTGATCCGTAACTCCGTTTTCAGCGAAATACCTGTCAAAACGACCGGAACAGCCTGAATATTGTGAAGTTTCACCACGATGTCGTGAAATGAATTTTTCGAGGCCCAAATCCCCTCCGAAAGGAAGTTATTGAGCTTTTAAGTTTTTAGACCTAAAAATTCTCCGTAAAAACGTGCATCAACCAATCCAAATCTCAACCAATCAACATTTCAGCCTTTCCTACGAACAATCTAAAGTCCTATCACACAATCGTCTTTCATTGTATCATTCCATCGGTCATCTTAACACCCTCTACTGGTCATTGCTTAACGGTTTCGTCTTGATTTTAGTAAAATCCCGCGAAAGATTCTATTTCTTGGTTTAAATCATAGACGTGTAAAATCCCGTGCATCCTTCCACATCATGTCTTACTCTACTGACCCAGTGATTTCAGAAGTGCTTAAACTGTATGATGTTGTGGACAACAATGATAATGTATGCTACACTGAACGATTAAAGATGATTGAATTAAGCAATGAGGATGTGAGATCTCCGTGTTCAGAATCTAATGAGAGAAAATTGCACCAGTCCAAGCTACAGAATGCCATGCAAATGAAATGCAGCATTGAGCCCTATCAGCTACTTCATCTGCACCTCATTCAGCTGTTATCCATAGCTGGGGATCGAACATGTAGTGCTCTTTTCCGCCAGGACTTACCTACATTGACAAGAAGTTTGCTGTTGAACTTAGAACATTTAAAGCTGCAAATTACCAATGAAGAGGTTCAAAAGGATGGTTCCAGTGCAGCTCTTCAAGTAATCTACAAACAATTTCAGCCATTCATCAGTGGGGAATATTCAGCAGATTACGATCAACACTTGACTGGAGTTTCCTTCAAAAAACATACTGGAATGGAAATTCAGGAATTCATTGAGACATTTATCCAACTCATGGATAATGTGAAAAAGTACATTGAAGAATCTGCACAAAAGAATGAAGACGTGAATGAGTGTCAGGTGCAGTTGAAAGATTGTTGTGATAAGTTGGGTAATGTATCTGTTGAGGAATCGGGTGTTGCTGAATGCAGAATGTCAGTGACAACAAAAATTGATGAGTCGAATAATGCAATAATGGAATCTTCGTTCTCAAATTCACAAGAGAGAGAGGTGCACCAGACACAACCTGTGCAAGTTAATGCAAAGGAACGCTCCATGGAAGCTTCGGATGTACCCAAGATAGAGATGCACCCGTCACAGCCTGTGCATGTCAATGCTGAGGTAAGTTGTATGGAAGTTTCTGCTGTACCTAGTTGTGCATCTTCTACTCAAAATGATGATTATGAACTCCATGAGTACGCTGCATTTGTGCCTGATGATTCCCTTACCACTGAGCTTAACATATATAAGGATCAAGTTGCTATTTATGAACAGCGTGCTAAGTTTGAGTTGACCACCCGTGAGCAGGAAATGGATGTCCAAATACGTACAATCATTAGAAAAAGTAATTTTAGAGAAAAAGTATTAAAACAAGAGTTAAACTCCTTACAAGAAAAGCTTTCTAAAACTGCTAAGCAAAAACACGAACTTCAAGAAAATGTTAAAATGCTTAAGCAAGAATTCAAGGCTAAGGAATCAAAACTTTTGAATGAGTTTTCTAATCTAAAAACTTTGAAAAACAAGCTTGAAAATAAGTTGTACGTACAAGGGAATACCATTCAGACTGCTCACATGATCACTAAGCATAGAGTCTTAAGCGATAAGCATAGCATTCCCCTTGTTGAGGAACCAAATCCAGAGGTAATTAAAAGGGCTAGAAATGCTCATAAGGTGCTTTATGATGGTAATGAAATCCTAAAGCCTAGGCAGAAACCTAGTTGCGCTGAGTGCACTAAGGAAGATAAGAAATCTGATGAAGTCACTAGGGAGAAAATGAATAAGAAGTTAGAAGATTCTGAGTGTAAAAAGAATAACATAACGATCAAACCCCATAATTACACTAAAGAAAATTGGATCTCCTTGAACAAGTTTAAGCCTCAGACTCTATTAACCCCTGAACAAGTGTTCTGGAAAAAGGATATGGAAATGCAAAAAGCTGAAAATCTTGTTGAAAAGAATCCCCCTTGTAGGAAACTGCCTAAAGCAACTGTGTATCCTCCTAATACACCAATGCACTTAGTTCCTAGATCTATTGCCACTAAAAGCAAGACCTTAATCAGTCAATATGTTATCTTTCAACTATTTGTTGATTTTGAGAAAACTTGTAAGAAAAGGATCACACCCACTGGTATAACTGAAGGGGAAAGGGGTTTTGAGCAAACTAAAGAATGCTATTTAACTGAGGTCATGCCTTTCTTTAAACAAATAAAAGATCAATTTGAGAGTCTTAAAAAAGGGACGCATTCTGATATTAAAGAAATGGAAAAGGAATTTGATGCAATGATTGTTGAGGTTAGTGACTATGAGAGAGAATTAAAAGATAGTGAGATTGAAAGGAAGAACTTGCATACACTGAATGAGAATCTGATTTCTGAATGTATTGCTCAAGATGTGTTTTTCACTGCTACAAATTGTTCCATTAATGCTTCTCAATTTCATGAATTATCTGTTGCTCTGAAAGTCTCCCATGATCGTGTCATTGAGCTTGAAACAACAAATTCAAAATTGCATGAGAAAATAGAACAGGATGATCATGATAACTTGGTCAAATATTATTCTAAATTAGAAGTTGAACATCTTGCTTTGCAATTAAAACATCAACATCTCAAAGAAAATGTTAAAACCTCAAATATCAAGACATCCTATGATGCTCCTGAGTTTGATGCAGTTTTTGAAATTAGCAAACGTGATGAACAAATTCGAGCTCATTATAACACGATCAAAAGATTGAAAGCCCAAATTTCACAACTGAAAGGTGAAAAGAAGGATGTGACTGGTTCTCATATGCCTCCACCTTTAGATTCTCAGAATTTCCAACTTCAAAACATAATTGATAACTTGCAAAAGGAAAATGATTGTTTTAAAGCTGAAATTTCAAAGGTTAATGATCAAAACAAAGAGTTATGTGATTCATTTAAAGTTAATCATGATAAACAAATTGAAAAGATAACTTCTTTACTTAACGATATTGAGAATCTGAAGCGTGAGGTGAAAGGAAAGTTGCCAATCCCCAATTGAAAATACTCTGTTCCTAAGGTTTCTGCTTGTGATAAATATGCTATCGATATGTTATATATTCCCCGGCCCATTAGGAATAATGAACTTGCACATAAAGCATATGATGAGTGTGTAAATACTCATCATTTTTGGTCAAATCTGAACTGCAAAACGTTTAAAAATGCTCAGAAATGCATCAAAATACTAAAAATATCTCGAAATTGCATTTTATATGTTTCAGATGCAAAATGTTCAAAATCAGATGAAAAACGAGCAAAGTTTGCATAATTGGCAGTTTCAGTCCCCCAAGTTTCTAAAATTGTCAAAAATAGTCCCTAAGTCCTAATTTCAAAAGAAAAATCACCAAATGTCCTTTTTAAATCATAACTTGTCAAAATTAGTCCTTTGGTGAAAAATATCAAAAGTTTTGAGAAATTACAAAATTAGTCCTTCAAGTTTGAAATTTGGCAGAAATGGCCCCTGGAAAATTGGAAAATGTCAAGTTTGGTCCTTATAGTATGGAAGCTTGTCACTTTTGGTCCTTTAGAGCAACTTTGCAAAATGGCAGCCATGGTCCTTGCATTTTCAGAAATTACATAAAGGTCCTTGTATTAATAAACATTGCCTTTGACCCTTTGCACCTTTTGGCCTTGTCATAAACCAAATTGGACCCCTGTCATTACCCCATTTGGACCCTTCCCTTTGCTTTTGAACCCCTGGCATTATTAATCCCAAGTCAAATCTTGGTCAAACAAGGCAAACGCGCCAAAGTCTTTCTCCCACCAAATGCCTCTGCAAAACCAGGCACCACCCATCCCCCCTCCTCACCTCTACTTTTCCTTGTTCCCCCCACCTCAGCTAACCTCCAAGATGCATTTAATGCCTCTCCTCCCACCTCACTCAACCCCACTGTTAAAATCCAACTTTGGCGCCAAAAATCCATTCAATGGCCAAGATGAAACTAAGCCATCCAATGGCTATCAACTCAAGTGGGAAACAATCAGAGATGAGAGAGAAAGAGTTTGGGTATAAAAAGGAAGCAAGAGAAGAAGAAAGGAGTAGTCTTGTAGTTTTTAAATTTTCATTAATGTCGTTTTTAGTATAAAAGTTTTATTTAAGTTAAAAATCTGTAATCTTTTGTTGTATTGTATTCTCCTTAAGTTATTTTATCAAGATAAACCAATTTCAAGTACCAATTTAAGTTATATTACCATTTCATCTTGTTATGTTCACTGTTGCAATTTCCAAATTCAAAATCTTATGTACAAGTGTTTAGTAGTTTATTTTTAAGCTCATACAAGCTTACATAAGCTCCTCATAGCTTTTGATAAGCTCATATTTAAGTTTCTAGCAAAATTGGACTTTGGTCAACAAAAGTCAAACGGAGCAAAAATGGAAATGGAAATGGACATGGGTTGAAGCAGTATTGGAATTGGGTTGATTCAGAGTTCATTGGATTCATTTAAATAGGCTAGTGGTCCTTTGGTTACTGTTTTCAAGCCATAGTGGCTGGGACCTCTTGTAAGTTAATTTTAAATAGCTATTGCATAATCTGCATTTATGGTTTAGATTGGTTTATATTTGTTGTTTAGATTGTATTTAGGTTAGTTTAATTCAGTTTTAATGTCTGCATTAGCTAGATCAGTGGGTAGTTCATTTTAAATTGCAAAACAGTCATAAATGGGGTGTTTGGATTAGTTGCATAATCTGTGTTATAATTGTGTTCAGTGTTTGAAATCTGTTGGTTCATACTTGTCAAGTTTATTTACACTCAAACCTGTCTTAGATTGTGCCTGCAACACACTGAAAGTCAAAATCCCATGAAATCTGTCCTAATGACTTAACTGTTGGAGTTTTACAAATTCAAAATCTTGTTTTGTGTTCAAATATCATAGACAAAGCTTGCAATAGCTTCATCTAATCTTATTACATCATTTTCAGTTGAGAAATCAATGTCTAAGTTCAAATAAGTCAAACTTTCAGATTTGTATCAAAAGTCAAATTGGACAAAGCCTGTTTTGAGCCAACTAAGAGGAATTTTCATTCACTCATTTTTGGGCCAAACTTAGTGAAACTTGTTGTTTTAAAATCTCCTGTTGGTCTAATTTCTTATTAGCATTTTTGTATAATTTTGTGAAATTTTTATAAGTCTCAAATATGCTCATCAAAATGGCCTCAAATGCCCTGTGCACAGGGCATTGAACTGCACAGGTTTTGTGCATTTCTTGCAGCCTTTGCACAGAGCTCACAAGAGCTTGTCTAAGCTTGGTTTTTGGTTTACAAGTTCCCACCCAGGTCTAGTGTAGGTTCCAAGTTTTTGTTTTAGATTTCTAGCTTATTTGAGTGCTTATTTTGTGGCTCAAACTTGGTACCTTTTCACTGTTTTTAGCCCATAAGCTTTTATCCTCAAATCTGTTAAGCTTGATAATCAGAGGTCAAGGCTTGTTAATACTTGTTGCATTTTAGCTCTTTTAGCATTATATAGCTTGTGTATTCATTTGGTAGCTTTTGGTGCCCATTTGCTTATTTCAAGTGCTTATCTTTAAGCACTTTGCACATCAGTTTCAATTTCCTCCACACAAGCTCCTGTTTTTCCATTTTTCCTAGATTCCTAATATTATTTTAAGCTTATCTTGAATTTTTCAGATTTTTCTAGGCCTGTTTGTTATTTTTCTGCATTTAAATCAATTTTTAGCACTTTTTAAATAGCATTTAATACAATTAATTAAGAAAAGTTTCAAAAAAATCATTTTTCATTTTTCTTAAGTTAAGATAAATATAAAAAGACAAAAAAATATTTTTCTAGATTTTTCTTAGTTAAATTTGTATTTTTAAGTAATTTAATTAGTTTTTAATTCCTAGAAAATCCAAAAATATTCAGAAAAATACAAAAACAGTTTTGAAAATTCTCTTTTGATATTTTAGATTTTTCTAAGTCTTAATTTTATTTTTCTAGCTTTATTTCCTATTTTCTTGCATTTTAGGTTATTATTAAATTGTTAAAATTAGTGTTCAATTAATAATAATTAATTTAATAGTTATAAAAATAATTTTCTTTTTCTATAAATTTTCTTTTATCATTAGGTTTGTAAAAATTTCATTTTCATATTTTTAGGACTTTTATTTATTAGATCTCACTTTTTATTTTGTACGTTTACGTAATTTTATTTAAACGTAAGTTTTAAGTTTTAAACGTTCATCAATTTTAAAAATAGTGATAGCGTTTATTTAATATTTTTTATCTTTTTAACTTTCTTTAATTTGCATTTAAGCCCCTATAATTTGTTGGCTTTTTCTGTAGTTATAATCATATCTAATCCCTCTTTTCCGTTCAAATTCCTCGATCACTATACGTTTGGTGATCCATTGCATAGCTCGCTGGGACATAACGACCCGGGGAAACACTATAC